>JAMPIV010007408.1:0-141659 GCA_024509875.1 Oreohelix idahoensis | reverse complement strand
TGTTTGTTTACAGGCCTCAGGTTTCCCTCCTTCTCCTCTCATTCTTGCAATTATTCAGTATCGAACCCTTTAAAGGCATGGACTACCAATTGTGGTAGACGTTATAATAAAAAACGTTACAGACAATTTTAGGGATGGATGTCAGAACACTGCTCGATGGCGAGAGGGAAAAAACAAAAATATACACCGCAACGGCACCCCCCCATATATATCCGCGATTTTTCCAAAACCCGCCCAAATAAATTGCTAGGTCGGGGGTACCCAAAATGGCTAAAGTGCTCTTCGTTTGTGACTTGTAATCCTTTAAAAAAAAAAAATAATAATAATGTTTATGCATTTTAGAATAATTCCCACTTGCATTTCTCACCTTATACCTACAAAACAAAATACCGAAGCAGCGTGAGCAATGAACTATACCATTTAAAAATGTTAAATTACTGCTTTCACTCAAATAAATGAAAGTAATTTTTCTTTTAGTTAAAAAGTGAATAAATAAATAAAAATAATAAATAAATAATACATTTTAACCAGCACATGGACATGTTATTCACTGACAAGCCCCAGGACAGAAATTACAACAGCATTTTTTTTAGGGGTCATATAAACATCGTGATTGTTGTTAGATCCTTCAGATGAGCGTACATCTGTTTAACAGCTGTGTTGCTCTGCTCCTCTGCTCCTAGACAAAAAGATAGAAGAAGAGATTTCCCATGTCCCAGAACTTTGCAATGAACATTTTACTGGAAAGAGTTATCTTGCATCAGTCTGACAAATAATTAGATGTTCCAGAAACAAAGTAAAAGCCTGAAACACTTCTGTTTGCCGTATAGCCATTGGTTGATGTTGTGACGTTTGAAGAAACCCGGTTTGCATAACATTCCTCCACTTTCCAGCCACCAAAAAGAAAAAAAGACAAGATTTCTGGCAAGTTCATCGCCTCATTGTTTCCAGCCTCGGATGCAAAAGAGCAAGTAAATGACACAGGATTTGCTCAGCAAGTGTCTATACATGACGCCTAATTAAAATGGCTTGCATACTTTCTCTCCTCCCATTGCTGCATTGCTACTATCGCGTGAAAATGCAGCGCATAAACCCCACGGGATGCCTTCCTTTTCAAAAAAAAAGGAGAAAAAACATATCTATCTCATTTGCTATTGTCAAAACAGTTCCGTCATCTAGTTGTGCTGCAAACCAGGCACTGCTTCTTCATGGTGACGCTTCTAATTGTTGGAAGAACTGTAAAGCAAATGTATGATCTTTTGTTATTACTATGACTACTGGCTGGTTAACCAGCTGAATAAAATATCCTGGTTTTAGGACGGAAGCAAGTTTGTAAACTTTAATGGCATCTATGCCATGTGCCGTTACATGTGTAGCCTTTTTTTAAATTTAAATTTCTTCATTCCCTCACCGGAAAACGTATGCCAGCATATTCTGGATTGAGCTCAAAACAGGAGATCTTCTGTTGTTCGTCCATCACAGGTGATGAAGACCACTCTGTTCATCCAATTATTAGGATGTTAGGATAGTCTATGAGTACGAAGGTGACTGATGAGCCCGATGCGGGCCTGGAAAGATCTCGGACAGTGTGGGCAGGGAATGTTTGCTTCATGTGAAGGTTTTATTTCACGGTCTTTTCTAGCTTGTCTCCGCTGTTCCGCTGCTGCTCTTCTGGAAGATTCGCATGCCACTGCACCTTTACGAAGAGATGTGCGCCAGGCAGTTCGGTCTTGCGCAGCAGCTTCCCATGTGTCTGGGTTTATGTCAAAGGTTTTTAATGAAGCCTTAAGCGTGTCTTTGAAGCGCTTTTTCTGGCCACCATGGGAGCGTCTACCCTTCTGCATCTCACCATAAAAGAGTATCTTTGGCAGTCGATGGTCTGGCATGCGGACTACATGACCTGCCCAGCGAATCTGTGACTGCATCAGAATAGTATCGATGCTAGGGATACCAGCTCTGTCAAGAACGGCGGTATCCGGGATCTTGTCTTGCCATTTGATGTTCATTATCTTCCTGAGACAGACTGTATGGAAGTGGTTGAGCTTTTTTACGTGGCGCCTGTATACAGTCCATGTTTCACATGCATAAAGCAGCACTGGAAGCACCGCAGCTCTGTATACCTTCAGCTTTGTCTGTAGACTAATGCCACTTCGATGCCAAACGTTGGTGTATAGTCTGCCAAAGGTGCTGCTGGCTTTGGAGATCCTGGTGTTCACCTCATCATCAATGACGATGTTCTGTGATAGTGTACTACCAAGGTATGTGAACCTGTTCACAACATTCAGTTTCTCACCATTTACCTTGATGATTGGCTCAGTATAAACTGTGCCAGGAGCTGGTTGGTACATGATTTCTGTTTTCTTCGTGTTGATGGTAAGCCCAAAGTTGGAACAGGCTTCGGAGAATCTATCAACGCTACGCTGCAGATCAGCCTCTGAGCCAGCACTGAGGGCACAATCGTCAGCAAACAGAAGATCCCTGATGGTGTGTGATTTGACCTTGGTTTTTTGCTTGAAGCCTCCTAAGGTTAAACAATTTTCCATCAATACGATATCTGATGTCGATTCCTGTGTCCCCGTCTCTGAAAGCATCAGTCAGCATAGCAGAAAACATGATACTGAAAAGAGTCGGTGCAAGTACACACCCTTGTTTAACTCCATTTGAGACTGGGAAAGGCTCCGATAGCTCACCGTTTTCCTGAACTCTAGCCTGCATTCCATCATGCAGCTGCTGCACTATTGTGATAAATTTCTTTGGGCAGCCGTATTTTGCCATGATCTTCCATAGACCCTCTCTACTGACCGTGTCGAACGCCTTTGTCAAGTCGATGAAAGCTGTGTACAGGTCACAGTGCTGTTCTTGGCATTTTTCTTGAAGCTGTCTTGCAGCGAACACCATATCGGTGGTTCCACGTTCTTTCCGGAATCCACACTGACTTTCAGGTAGAAGACCTTTGTCAAGATGAGCCGTAAGGCGATTAAGAAGGATTCTGGCAAATATCTTCCCAGCGATTGATAGTAGTGAGATGCCTCGATGATTGTTACAGTCTTGGCGATTACCTTTACGTTTATAAAGATGTATAATTGACGCATCCTTGAGATTGTGTGGGATGGTTTCACTCTGCCACATTTGCTGGAAGATCATGTGAAGTTTCTCTATCAGAACTGTACCGCCATCTTTATAGACCTCAACAGGAATTGAATCGGAGCCGGGGCCTTTCCACTAGAAAGTTGACGAATCGCTTTTTGAGTCTCCTCCAAAGTCGGTATATCATCTAGTGCTTCATTTATAGGAATTTGGGGCAGTCGGTTGATGGCTTCATCGTTAATAGATGATGGCTGGTTCAGAATATTATTAAAGTGTTCGACCCAGCGTTGGAGATTTTTTTCCTTGTCTGTAATTAGTGTTTTTCCATCTGCATTAAGGAGGGGAAATGATCCTGATGATGTTGGACCATAGACCGCTTTGAGTGCATGGTAAAAATTTTTCAAGTCATGGCTGTCAGCAAAGCCTTGGAGCTCATCTGCTTTATTACTCAGCCATGAATCCCGCATCTGGCGTAGTTTATGTTGGACGATTCTACGCATGTTGTTGAAAGCGTCTTTCTTGGATGTAGATTTTGGATCATTTAAATATGCTTTATGGAGATGGTGTTTCCCAGCCAACATCTTCTTTATATCATCTGAGTTCTCATCAAACCAGTAATTTTGTTTCTTGATGGCGGGACCCAGGACCTCTGTAGCAGTGTTGTAGATCTGCTCGCTTAGGGCTGTCCAATTTGTTTCCGCACTTTGGCCGTCTAACGAGATAGATTTGAGACGGTCTTCTAGGGTGTCAGTGAATGACTGTTTTAATTTTTGTCTTCTTTAGTTTGGTAATATCCAGCCTTTTTTTAGTTTTCTTTCCCTGAGGGCGCCTGGCAGGTTGGATACGAATTTTAAGTTTAGACACAATGAGGCGATGATCAGTCCAGCATTCGGCACCACACATGGACTTGGTCACCCGGACATCTTGCCTGTCCTTCTTCCTAACAATTACATAGTCAATTAGGTGCCAATGCTTCGAGCGAGGGTGCATCCAGGAGGTCCTGTTGCGGATAGGAAGTCGAAAAATGGTGTTGGTGACAAGGAGGTTATGTTCTGCGCAAGTCTGGAGGAGAAGAAGTCCATTGCTGTTACAGCGACCCACGCCGTACTTTCCGATAGTGCCATTCCAGGAGATGTTATCTGAGCCTACTCTTGCATTAAAGTCACCAAGAATAATAAGCTTATCTGCTTTAGGAACTGATGCAATGACTGCATGTAGTTCTTCGTAAAACTTATCCTTGACGTCATCCTGGTTTGTCATAGTTGGTGCATACGCGCTAATGATGGTGGCATGTTTCCTTCCATAAAGCAGCGGGATCTTGACCGTCATGAGTCGGTCATTTATTCCCTTTGGGGGCTCCGCTAGCTTGCCAATAATTGCTGTTTTGATTGCAAATCCAACCCCTGCTTCTCGTCTTTCTTCAGTTCCTCTTCCGCTCCAATAGAATGTATAACCTGCACCCTTTTCGCAAAGTTGGCCCTCGCCTGCAAGTCGAGTTTCACTCAGTGCTGCTATGTCAATGTTGTATCTGGCCAGTTCTCTCCCAATCAGGGCAGTTCGCCTCTCGGGTCTGTTTGTGTTAAAGTCTTTGTCGAGTAGAGTGCGCACATTCCATGCGCCTAGAATGAGGGGGAAAAATCTGTCCTTTCTTTTTCTTATGTGTCGCCCGCTGAAGTAGGGTACCCACCAACCGCGGTAAGCTGGTTAGGTAATGGTGGAGCAGGCAATGTTTAGGGCACCTTTTCTAGCCCCTTCCTCATGCCATGGAGGTGAGCAGTGCTTTCCTAAAGAGGGCTGCTCAGTCACTCAGGGGGCTGCCGAATCTCACTGCTGCTCCGATCAGTGGAAGACGACCATATGGCCTGAGCCGCCTGTGTGTAGGTCTGCGACTACGACTGCCAGCGCACCCACGCCTGCCGCTTCGCCACTCGCCCATCGCCACAGGACTTGTTGTGAGTGGATGGATGAGTGGATGAGTGGATGAAAGAGTGACTTGAGCAGTGATTTGGTTTAAAGTGAGGAAGAGTTGCGCAATTTCGTCGACCTCACTCTCTCGCCTGGGTCCATCTTAATCCAGTGGCAAGACAAGTCAAGACGACTGGAGATGAAGTCAGGTGCAGTGGATGACCATGGCTTTCTACGTGCCTCGCCATGCTCCTTACGCTCCACAGCGCGTTGCTGGTAATCGCCGTCATGCCCGTTGAACCAACAGGTGGTTTCTTCCGCGCAGTCTACCGAATCCAGTCTTCGCATGCATGGGTAGGCAGACCCTAACTCACCGAAGGTTTATAACCAGTCGGCTACCCTCACCTAGTTTAGCCGGCCTGCCAAAGCCGTTTCCCGGGGGGTGGCCGCTGTCGCATGCTGACAGCTACGAGGAGCCACAGGTGAGAGCTGAATGCCAGGTTTGGACCAAAGGTGGCCGAGCTGCCCTGAAAAGGGCATGACAGCTCCTTAACCAGAGGTACTACCAATACCTGACATCCCAAACCCCCAGAGATCTTCTAATGGCAACGGTAAATACCATCATTGGGGAGAAGATATTGAGATTCATGATATCAGACGCCAGGAAGACTTCATAACAGCAGTATGCAAATGATCGGTCAGTATGTTGTGACACGTTCATGTTGCTAGGCTACCGTATTACAGGTGGCATTTTTTATCACTTGCAGCCATTAGTTTCAACAACTTTTCCGTCAACTCCTAAACTCGTTTACCCAAAATCTTCCTTCCTCAACAACTTTGTTTGTTCTTTTGTTAAACTCAATATCACATATAGTCAGTCAACCACTGAACAAGCAAACGAACAACCGTAGATCCTCTTGTAATCGCCATTGTCAACAAGATTTATCCCACTTTGGACGCGGTCTATGACGACTCACTATGACCGATATAATATTTGACAGCCTTTCTCCCGGATCCGACTCATGCTAGGCTTCTCTGCAGTGTGGACGCACAAACACTTAACTTCTACGAACGTAGAACACTTAACATTTTTAATTAAATTCATACATTAAGCTGAAAAAAATTCAGCATGACAGAAATCGCATAACAATATATGTATATATAAGCCTGTTCATTTAGAAAACAAGACGCCTGTATTTACGTGAACATTAGATTAAAAACAAGGATGTGTCGAAAAATGTGTACACCCAACGAGAGTGTAAATTGTAAAAGTGGATTGAGACTTAAAGCCAGACGGACAGTCTTTGTGACATGTGTAAATGAGCCAGGTGAAGGGTTATCTGTCAGCATTCTCATGTCGGTTCATTTAAGTTTTTACCTTTCCAGTTATAATATCCTGCACGCCATTTTAGACCCCTCTCAATATCTTGTCGAAACAATTTGACAAAATCCAACAGACTTCACCAGAATTACTCTTAATAAAATAAATGGGACAATTTTAAAACAAGGCAAAACAAATTGTTACAAAAACCACTGCCGCAACAGCATGTCAATGTTTGGCGACGGTTTCCTTTAAGGAGTCCAACAGCAGACGCGGCTCCATTCTCCGCGAAGACAATGAATAATGATGATGAATACATTGAACTACTTTGACACATTAATAACATGACATGGAAGATATTGTCTTAGACGTCAACAGTAGAATAGCCCAGGCACAAGCAGCGTCGTTCTGTAATGTTTTTTTTTTAATGGTACTTTATCCAGCAACTCTTTGTCAATGGAAGTAAGAAAGACAGTTTGTCAATGTTATATAGAGGTAATCCTGACATATGGATGTGAGTCATGGACAACTGTAGATGCGCAGCAAAATTTTAGAGAGGCCACAAACATGTGGTTTTGACAGAAAAAAAAATGTTAGGAACACCAAAAACAGCTAAACAGAGTAATGATGATGTCGTGAAAAAAGTAGACAAAAGAAAGCTCACTGTTCATATCAGAAGGAAAGCTGGTCAAGACCGCACTCCACCTCCACGTGATGGTCCTGGAAACAGTCTGCAGCAGTGCAGTCTGGCTGAGCGAGTGCGGATCGCAATGGGAAGGCAAACCCGGTCCCTAAAAAATGCCGTGCTGAAGTCGGATGTGTCGACCGAAAGGTGCAGATATCACAGCTTAGGCGTAAACAGACACAACGCAACCACCGTCCTTTTCAGGGCGAACGAAGAAGAAGAAGAATATATCAGAAGGAAGCAATCCTCCATCTTTGAACATGTTATGAGAAGAAGATAGCTGGGATATCACGTGACAACAGGAAAGACTGGTGGCAACAAGAGATAGAGGATGATAGATAGAAAATATTGGACAGTCTGACATCGTGACATCGTGACATGACAAGAAGTCAACAACAGAATTGGGGTCGGAGTGGCTAAGAGGTATGGCGTCCGCCTCGAGTTCTAGAGGTACAAGGTTCGATTCCCAGATGAGGGAATATGATTTATGGAATTTTTTTTTTCAGAGCCAGGGGTCCTAATGATGTTATACTCCCCCCTGGTCTCCTGGGTAGTGAGATCGGATGTCTAGCCTTCTCGGATAAGGGCGATAAAATTAGGAGGTCCCGTGTGCAAGTTGCACACGTTAAAAATCCCACGGCAGTTGGAAATCGTAAAACGTTGGCCTATCAGGCCGCTGCCCTGGCAAAATTTAAAAAATTAGAAACCTACCCACCACAAAAATATTTATAGAATGTGTGACTCCTATATACACACATTGGGATTCTCGCCGGTGATACGGAGTTCGTGCACTGTGCTGAGATCTTCCTTGTGTGATCTAAGGGAGGGGATAGGAGCACTGATGAAGTAGTCCGTGTGCGATAAAGATAGTCCTTAAAACCAAACCAAACAACAGAATTGATAGACTATACTGGAGACTGGAGGTTATGGAGCGGCATGATCATCTAAACCAGGTGCAATGGTACTTAAAGAATAGGAAGATCTAACCGAGCAGCCTAACCCAAGTGTGCTGTCTGAAACAAATTTATTTTAAAAATAAAACAGGGAAACTATCCCCCAGATAACTCATACTTTCAGATATTGTATTTATTTTCAGACATAAACTCAAGACTACCATGTATCAAACCTCATTGTGCACCTGCGCCACATGGATGCCGAACTTACGTGAGTAAAGATAAGGTAGGATGTCCTACTGGGTGTGACTACGCATGCGGCGCTCCTTGGTGCGGTCTGCGGCCTTGTTCTCTGCTTTGTTTTCATGGTTACGTTCAGGACGCTCTGGGTTGCAACACGTGTCATTGTACAGATGAATGCCAGAGAAAAACATGCGAGACTGACTGCCAGTACGGATATGTGCAAGACAGCAACGGTTGCCCAACTTGCGAGTGCAAACTTGAGTTCCCGTCCTGCCTAGCGTGGGTAACCTGTGACCAAGGTCTTTGTCCAGATTCTTGTAAATGTCAACCCAATTGCTTTGATGCATACCCTCTTCCCGACAACCCCGTGGTTTTCTCACTATAAGCGATCCTCTCTCGTAGGTCCAATCGTTAGAATTACCTCAAATAACTCCAATCACTGCAGGAAGTTCATCAGAAAAAACCCTGGGAAACATACTATTACTACAAGTAGTCCTCTCCATCATCCCAGGGATTGTCTTCCCGTGAGACTTCAGAACACAACCGTCATTTACCATTTTTATATAACGTTTGTTGCTGTGTATCGTGTTTCTTCCCTCTGGACAACAACGCCGTATCCTGCTTGTCCGTGTCGCATGCTGGCAGCTTGTACCAGAACAAATTAAACTAGAATAATGTCTTCACTCTTCTAACAATATATTGGATAGTAATCTAACATCACTTCCTAAAGCACGCCGTGTATGTGTGAACTCCATATATTTTAGGTTAGGAAAACACTCACATATTTTAGGTGAGGGATCACGGACATGCATATTTAATGTGCCATCACCTACATACTTTTTAGATCTTAAGTCACACATGAACAAATTAGATGACAAACAGCAATGAACACCAACCACGTGTATTTTGGGTTGTAAATAACCCAATCATAGTTTAAGGATCACACATGTGCCTTTTAGGTTAGGAATCAACTGTGTGAATGTTAAGTGGGGATTCACCTATATGCGTGCTAAATTTTTATCATATTAAAGATATTAGATAAGAAAAGTGAAATTTCAAGTGTTAAATAAAGAATATTGTTTAAGTAAACTGAGGCTAAACAAAAACACGGGTGAGGTATATCTTTACCAAAAATACACAACACGAATTTAAAGTGTCTACAAAACAAACATATTAAGTGGTAACAACGAAATTCCAACATGAACAAACACATTCACATGGTTGATGAACACGAAGAAATCGCTAGAACATACATTCCAGACCAGACTTCTGTTTCTAAGGTATTTGTGAAGGCTGGCTGTAAACCTTGAAGTCAGTTAATCCTCTCTTCCCCCCCCCCCCCCCCCCCCCCCCCCCCCCCCCCCCAACCCCTCCCGGCACTGCTGGAGATGTTCTAGAGCAGTGTTTCTCAATCTTTTTGTGTTAATGGCACACTTTTCAATTTTCTAAACATTTGCGGCACACCTCTCTGACCCTGCGCCGGAATAAAAAATGACAGTGATATAAACTAAATTAAATACACTAGTTTGTGGGTACTTTAGAATAAAGAAAACTCACAATTTGGTGTTCTTTTAATTGTTTAAAGCAATTTTGAAGTATATCTATTTATGTTCAAAGCAGTTAATAGCTCCAATTATTATTGAATGAATTCAAGCTCTAAGATCAGTTTTACATTACATGATCACTAAAAATATACTTCATGTAGTAAAGTTACAAAATTTTTGCGGCACACTTTGATAGGCGTGGCGGCACACCAGTTTGCCGCGGCACACCGCTTGAGAAACACTGCTCTAGCGTATTTTCATAAGGAAGGTGCTCCTGGCTGACTGTTTCCTTAGCGAAAGGGTTCAAGACTGGACTGATTCTTTGGTAAAAGTGCTCTGGCTGGATTATTTCCAACGTGACGGTGCTGCCTAGCCGGCTGAACTATTTCCGTGGGTACTTAGCTGCCACTATCCTGAAGTTATCTTCAGTATTTTATGTGTATGTTTATGAGAGCGTTTTTAATCGTGTTATTTTGTTGTAACGCTGAGGAAGATATTGTGAAAAAAAAAATTATTGTATTTGACATGCACTATATTCCACGTATTTACAAAGTATGATAGATGTATTGTAATTTAAGATATTTGTTTATGTAACAGATAACTTTGTTATGTAACAGATAACTTTGTAATTAAAATTTGCACATTCCATGTGTGTAACAGATATACGATGTGTGGCAAATTCAGTGTGTGAAGGATTTTTTTTTTTTGGTCCGAGATTAACTCGTGTCAAAGGATGTTTAAAAAATAGTGACACGTTTAGCGGGTGTGACATTTATTGAAAGTGACACATTCATTGTGACTAATTTATTTTATGTGACATCTTTATTGTAAAAAATTTGCTAAATGTGACATATTTATTATATGTGACAAATTTATTGCGTGTGACTAATCTCGTACATGTGTGACAGATTTATTGTGTGACAGATTTATTGTGTGACATAATCAACATTATTTTCCTTTCCGCACCCTATGGAGCATGGAGACACGCCTGAAGTTGCACGCCAACCTCTTACAGTGGTTGTTTTTGTGTCCGTTTGTTTGACATGATGAGGTTGCCAGCTGCTTCCTTCACAACCTCACATTAGACGCCTTGTACCTCAGGGAGCAGCACTTCTGTTCTTCTTTGTCTCATAATTGACAGTAGTGCACCACTTCACACACCTGGGGTCTACCATCAATGACAAACTCTCTCTGGATACAGACATTGACAGTAGTGCACCACTTCACATACCTGGGGTCTACCATTAATGACAAACTCTCTCTGGACACAGACATTGACAGTAGTGCACCACTTCACACACCTGGGGTCTACCATCAATGACAAACTCTCTCTGGACACAGCTATTGGCAGTAGTGCACCACTTCACACACCTGGCGTCTACCATCAATGACAAACTCTCTCTGGACACAGACATTGACAGTAGTGCACCACTTCACACACCTGGGGTCTACCATCAATGACAAACTCTCTCTGGACACAGACATTGACAGTAGTGCACCACTTCACACACCTGGGGTCTACCATTAATGACAAACTCTCTCTGGACACAGACATTGACAGTAGTGCACCACTTCACATACCTGGGGTCTACCATCAATGACAAACTCTCTCTGGACACAGACATTGACAGTAGTGCACCACTTCACATACCTGGGGTCTACCATTAATGACAAACTCTCTCTGGACACAGACATTGACAGTAGTGCACCACTTCACATACCTGGGGTCTACCATTAATGACAAACTCTCTCTGGACACAGACATTGACAGTAGTGCACCACTTCACATACCTGGGGTCTACCATCAATGACAAACTCTCTCTGGACACAGACATTGGCAGTAGTGCACCACTTCACACACCTGGGGTCTACCATTAATGACAAACTCTCTCTGGACACAGACATTGACAGTAGTGCACCACTTGACATACCTGGGGTTTACCATCAATGACAAACTCTATCTGGACACAGACATTTACAGCCGCAGTGGCAAAGCTGCAGCTACCTTTGACCGCCTCACATCGCGTCTTTGGGGAAACTCCAAACTCACAACGAAGACCAAAGCTGCGTTATGTAACGCCTGCGTCACCAGCATACTTCTATATGGCAGCGGGACATGAACAACCTATGCTAAACAAGAGAGACGACTCAATACCTTCCATCTATGGTGTCTACGATACATCCTCGGTATTTCGTGGAAGGGCAAAGTGACAAATGGCGAGGTGTTGTCTCGTTCTGGCCTTCAAAGCATGTATACACTGCTTAGACAGCGCGGCAACGCTGGCTTGGCTATGTCCGCTTCATAGAAGATGGTTGCATCCCGAAAGAAATCGTCTGCAGACAACTGGCACATGGCAAAAGAACAGTTGATCGACCGCAACTGAGATTCAAAGATGTGTGCAAGAGAGACATGAGGGCACTGGACATAAATTCAACAACCTGGGAGGAAGAAGCTGCCGATCGCACCAAGTGGCGATACTCTCTACGGCGCCACCTTAGATAGGGCAAAAAGAAGCTCACACAACAAGCAGAAGAGAAGAGAAAACGTCGAAAGGAACATCAGGAAAATAAGCAGCTGAGCGCTGCCACCTCAGGGGCGCATTCCCATAGTCAGTTTTAATTGAAGGAGCTGTTATTATGATTATTATTATTACATTATTATTATTATCATAAGAGAACTACATGCGGCAGATGTATTGTGCAAGGCATATTAACTATGTGTGACTGACTCTGTGTGTCATATGTACATTATGCCATATTACTTCGTTTTCAACGTATATTATATCGTTGTCTCGTGACATCAAAAAACAGCTTGCGCTAAGAAATGTCAGGCACAGATACTAGAACGTACAGATACATAGTCACTTATGAGATGTGTTGTCTTTAAAGATTTATAAGTTACGAAGAGAAACCAGAGTGATGTGTTGTCTAAAAAATGTGACAGACAATGGAACGAAATTGCACAACTCAGAGCACTATAAAATATTAAATTCAATATAAACAAAAAACAATATACACAAGACAGTATAACGAACACTTTTCCCCCTCAAAGTGTGTATGGCTATATTAATACGTATTAACATATCAATCAAACACGCGTACATAAAAGATATTGCCATGTGTCAAAGTCAAATAGAGTGTCAAAATATATCCACAAAGGGACACTACTCACAACAAGAACAGCGGGAAGACAAAAAAGACATCTGAGGCAGACAATATTCAAAAATGGACAGGACAGACTTCTGCAAACACACAAATTCAGTGCCATCCCGATTTACGCGAGAGTTACGGTCCGTAAGCACGAGCGTAATTTGAGATTCGCGTACACTGACATAATTTTCTCCAAATAAGTTAAGTAAATTACAGTTACGGGGCTGCGTCTGCAAAGTAGAGTAATTTTAATACTATAACAGTTTTCACAAAAAGCAAATAAAAACGAACATAAAAAAGGTAAAGTATCCCGTTACGTACCTATAGTGGCATATTGGGAATAAGGTGTTAGGCCCATATATTCTTGACCATCGGCACACTAGGGGGGATGTGGTCAGCATCATGCCGGCCGCCTTAACCTTCCCCTCAACTGGGGATCGAACCATGGACCACCGAGCTAGGAAGCCAGTGCACTAACTAACCACTGCGCTACCGTGGCTCCCATAACAAAAAACTTTTATGACAAATTTTGTTGAGAAACATTTACCCCCAAAAAATGAAATTGTGACATGTAGTACCATTTATGAGAGAGTTATCTCAGTTGTAATGATATCTTTTTCTGTGTATTTTCCCTGGCTCGCGTTATTTCGAATTCGCGTACACTGAAATTGGGTAGATCAATATGGAACTTTGCCGGCACAAGACATACAACTGTGGAAACAAAGAACGAACCTGTCACATGTATGTGTCTGTGGGTGAAGGATGTAGTGCTGTTTTAGTTGAATGCCACTCAGGTTGTTACGACATGTGAGTTTGGGTAGTCATCTGTTAGTTGTAGCTTTGTGCACATGTAGAATGTCTGAATAGCATTTAAAAGGGCTATGCGTTTCTAAAGATGTATTAGTACATTGTGAGTAAATTCTTGTGCTATGGGGTAAGGTGAACCTTGTTTGTGTGAGACCACGTGGAACAAGTTAGAGAATGAACACAGTTTATGATAGAGAAGGTACCTTGGTGTGATAGAGAAGGTATCTTGGTGTCATAGAGAAGGTACCTTGGTGTGATAGAGAAGGTACCTTGGTGTGATAGAGAAGCTACCTTGGTGTGATAGAGAGGGTACCTTGGTGTCATAGAGAAGGTACCTTGGTGTGATAGAGAAGGTACCTTGGTGTGATAGAGAAGGTACCTTGGTGTGATAGAGAAGCTACCTTGGTGTGATAGAGAGGGTATCTTGGTGTGATAGAGAAGCTACCTTGGTGTGATAGAGAAGGTACCTTGGTGTGATAGAGAAGCTACCTTGGTGTGATAGAGAGGGTACCTTGGTGTGATAGAGAGGGTACCTTGGTGTCATAGAGAAGGTACCTTGGTGTGATAGAGAAGCTACCTTGGTGTGATAGAGAAGCTACCTTGGTGTGAGAGAGAAGCTACCTTGGTGTGAGAGAGAAGGTATCTTGGTGTGAGAGAGAATGTACCTTGGTGTGAGAGAGAAGACGGGGACTGAAGGTTGTAGAGCAGGAGTCGGTAACCGGTTGATTCTTGATCTACCGATAGATCCCAGTGATCATTTTGGTAGATATTTATGTATCTGCGGGGAGACAAATGAATTTTTCACCTAAGTTATTGTGGTCTGGCCCTTTCCTTGCGGTGTCTTCTTGTTTAAAGGTAATTTCGTAACATTCCTAATGAAACGCCACAAGCTAGCATGCTAAAATTCACTTTTTTCGTGACGTGCATAACACAGCTAGCGATCTTTTGTTTAAAGTGAAGTTAACTAGCTATCTTTTATTTAAAGTGAAGTTAACTAGCTATCTTTTATTTATAGTGTAGTTAACTAGCTATCTTTTATTTAAAGTGAATTAACTAGCGACGTTTTGTTTAAAGTGAAGTTAACTAGCGATCTATTGTTTAAAGTGAAGTTAACTAACAACCTTTATTTTAAAGTGAAGTTAACTAGCGATCTTTTATTTAAAGTGAAGTTAGCTAGCGACCTTTTGTTTAAAGTGAAGTTAACTAGCGACTTTTTGTTTAAAGTGAAGTTAACTAGCGACCTTTTTGTTTAAAGTGAAGTTAAGTGGCGACGTTTTGTTTAAAGTGAAGTTATCTAGCGATCTATTGTTTAAAGTGAAGTTAACTAGCAACCTTTTGTTAAAAGTGAAGTTAACTAGCGATCTTTTGTTTAAAGTGAAGTTAGCTAGCGACCTTTTGTTTAAAGTGACCTTTTGTTTAAAGTGAAGTTAACTAGCGACGTTTTGTTTAAAGTGAAGTTAACTAGAAACCTCTTGTTTAAAGTGGAGTTAACTAGCGATCTTTTGTTTAAAGTGAAGTTAACTAGCGATCTTTTGTTTAAAGTGAAGTTAACTAGCGACCTTTTTTTTTAAAGTGAAGTTAACTAGCGATCCTTTACTTAAAGTGAAGTTAACATTCGGTAAAATATAACTATAGTCCGTTTGGAAATTCGTGCCCACAGAAAGTGTCAATTTTCTCCAAAACTGTTTGTTGTATGGACATGAATTTTTGCATGCAGTCTTAGATTTTCCATGCAGTTATTAATATATTTTTTGCCCTTACAAAACTCATGTCATGTTCGAATTTTCTTCTTTACGTTATATAAAAAACTCTTACTGTTGTCTGGGTTAATTTTTAGTAGTTTTACAGGAAAGTTACAAGATCCGTTCAAAAATATTTATTTTTTTTGTTTGAATTAGTTACTCGCGACTGTGTACAATAGGTGCGCACTCGTGCGGACATGTAGTCACTACACTAATTCATACACAAAAAAATATTTTTGAACGGATCTTGTATTTACCACAAACACAGAAATAAACGATTTCCAATCGAAAAACTAAGTAATTCTACTGTTATAAGAGATCTTAGAATTCGAAGCTAGATGTTCTCTGAAATTCTGTCGGTACTGGATAAATTGAGTTAGTTAGTTAGTTAGTTAGTTCCGTCTGTTATTTTGCTGTGATACCCTGTTCAACCAAAACCCAATGAAGGGTTACAAACGGTTATATTGGGGTATATAGTGTGTTGATATCTTTGCTGGTGTCACTTTCCTAGTCCTGAAAAGGACTGGTCCTGAAAAGGACCATTAGCTGGCTGTCTGGATTCCTCTTTGTTTGTCCGGTTGTGGTGCCGTGCCGCTTATAGTGTTTTTTATGTCCTGCCTCACTATCTGGCTTGTGTGGTTTTGTGTGCTTTTGCCCTCCTTGTTTCTGTTTCTTGTGTCTTCCTTTGCTCTTGTATCTTAGATAGCGCTTTTTCTATAATTGTTGGGAGTAGCTTTTCCAGCGTTTCCTCGATGACTTCTTCGTCTGGTTGGTCGTTCGTTTTAATATCTTTTGTGTTTGATGTTATTTCTTCACTGGTCATTCTTTCTGCTTCTATTCTCTTCAGTACCTCTTCGTTTCCTTCTTTCAGTTCTATCAGCTTCTTGATATCTTCTTCTACCTGCTGTTGAATTCTTTTCATGTCTTGGTGTATTATTTTCATGTCGTTCATGAATTGTTGTTGTTTCGCGCTTTCCGAGCTATCAGGGATTTCTTCACATCTGGCCGTTGATGTTCTGTCTTTGTGTGGGTGCCGGTTTTCTCTCTCCTTTCGCAGTTGCTGTTTTAGATCTTTCACCTCAGTCGTGAGCTGTCTGACCTGTTCTGTTAGGCTGTCTTGGCGCTTATTACCTTGAGTACTTGAAATCAGTGTGTTTTTTGCCTCTTGGTACGATATCCCCTTTCCAACGGCAACTGTAATTATTTGCCTTGTTTGTTGGTATTCGGGACACCCTCTGTATCGTGCTCCGTGCTTTCCGAGGCAGTTGGAACATTTTCTATTGTTATTTGGTGCTTTGTAGTCGCGGTCTTGTTTTGCCTTTGGGCAGTCTTTGTATTCGTGGCTGCCCACACAGTATCTGCAGACCGTCTCTTTTCTGCACGTGTTCTTTGTGTGAGAAAATCCCTGGCACTTTGAACACTGCATCACTGGTGGGATGTAGGCATGTGTTCTTCGAGGTCTATTCTGGATAGTGATGTTTTCCGGGACTGTTTTCCCTTGTAGAGTCACTATTATCAGTCTGGTGTCCTCTTTGTTCCAGGACTTAAGCCTTTCTGCGTGTGTGAATCTGTACCGAGGGTTTTCGGCCTGGATGTAGCTAAGGGCCTCTGTGTCTGACAAGCTTGTGTCTATCCCTTTGATGACTACTCTCTTGGTTTCAGTGTAGATTTCTGCTTGGATTTTGATCCGGTGTGGTAGCTGATATTCTTTAGGCCCGGATGTCAGAGCAGTCATCAGCGATTTAGTCTTTTCTGTATCATTCAGGGCAAGTGTCACTCCCTGTTGGTGCCTTCTGATACTTATTATGCCTCTTTTGCCTACTACTTTCTCCAGGACATTGATTACTTTGTCGTCCGGGAGTGCCCTGAGTGTGGCTTCTCCTTCGGACAACTGCGTAATTTTTATTTTGCGCTCTTGATCCCGTTCTTTGTGATTGCTTTTTCGTAGTTCGCCTGGGCGGCATTTCCCTTCTGTCTGCTCATGATTTTGCTTCTCTTGATCACCACGGGGGACTTGGCTATTCTCTGTTGAATTCCGGCGTATCTCGATGTCTGACACTGGAGCCACCTCAAATAGTGCTTCTTTCAATGTTGGAGTGAGACTAAGGAACTCGTCTCTGTCTTCTTGAGTTGTTGTTGTTGTTTTGATGAGTTGGTGGGTGGAGATCGGGCACTCAACATCTGATCATTGTTGCCTTTTCTCTTTCCATCTTGGTCTACCCTGTTCAACCTGAAAGTTGGTTATAATTGGGGTATTTAGTGTCATTTTATTTATTAATTTTGTATTCAATTTAAATAACTGTTGTCTTTTGCAGTTGCTGATTTTTATTTATATTAGTATTTGTCAATTTTATTTTCTCTTTTGTATTGTTTCTAGATAACTATTGTCCTTTACACTTGGTTTTAGTTTGTATTAGTATTTGTTCTTTTTGAGTTGTTGTCCCTTTTTTTTAATACCTTGTCTTTCCTTGTCCTATGAGTAGTTATTTTTTTGTTAATGCTTTGTTAGTTCTTGCTGCTTAATTTCTATTTAGTTGGATGGTTTTCCTGAAGTTCTAACCTTATATTTTTTCCTTTGTTTTATGTATATATCTTTTAAGTATTGATTGGGCATCTCTTGGAGCATCTATACTTAAAACCTTATCACCTGTTAAGTCTATATTGTGATTTCTATAGTAAGTTTTTAATTCAAGCCTTTGTTGTTCATACTTTTTACAGTGGATCAGGTAGTGGTCTATGTCATTCTCTTCCTGACATTCTTGGCAGTGTGGTTCTTCTACCATGAAGTATGCTGCACCGAGTCGGAGACGCCACAGTTTTTTGTTCGATGGTATCTTTAATTCTTCTCTGACCTGGCATGTTCTCGTTGGTTCTTTCAGCAGTTTGAACGCGTGTCTGCCTTTTCTACTTTTCTTCCATGTTGTCTTCCATTCCTCGTTTATAGTTTCCTTCACTTGGCTCTTGATCTCTGACCTTCCCAGTCCTGCTTTTATATTGTTTCTACTTGTTCTTCCCTTCTTGGCGTTCTGGTCTGCCAACTCGTTGCCAGCTATACCTATGTGTGCTGGAACCCACACTAGCCTCACACTACATCCTCTGTTCCCTAGTGATGTATTAATTGCTAGAATTTCTTCCTTTATGTCTGGCCGGCTACATTTACCTGGGTGTTCTAGTGCTTGTAGTGATGATAGTGAGTCTGTAAATATCGTAACAGCTTCTGGTGGGTTATCTTCGATTATTTCTAGACTTTTAAGAATTGCTACCATCTCTGCAGTAAAAATCGATGCCCCTTCCGTTACACTGTAGCTCTTTTTTATTCCCCATTGTGGTATTACAACTCCAGCACCTAGTTGCCCACTATCACCCTTGGATCCATCAGTGTAGACGGCCAGACTTTGTTTAGTTAGTTGCCCTATGAACTTTCTACTTATCATTTTGGCTTCCTTATCTTCTATGTTTTGTTTGATCTTTTCAGTAAGTGAGTAGTCTATGATTGGAGTTTTTAGTTCCCATGGTGGTATTTTGCTTCTGTATTTATTACTATTTTCAATTGTGTTTGATAGTTCTTTGAACTGCATTAGGTCTTCTATAGTTCTCCACCCTGTTGGATATCTATCTTTATCTAAGGGGACGTCCCATACACTTGGTTGGTTTTTGACAAATGCTTTATGTGCTGGGTGGGTCACTTCTTGTGCTACTTTACTCCAATAATTTAATCTCAGTTCTTTCCGTCTTAGACCAAGGGGAGGTATGCCGAGAGCTACTTCTAGAACTTCTACTGGTGTCGATATAAATGCACCTGTAATGGTTCTCATGGCTGCATTTTGAATCCTGTCCAGTTTTGCTTTGTTAGAAGCTGCAGCTGAGTCATAGACTATGCTGGCATAATCCAGTTTCCCCCTGATGAAAGACTTGTAGAACATAAGCATTATTTTAATGCTGGCCCCCCATCCATTACCTTTTACAATCCTTAGTATATTTAGGGGTCCCCTACAGCTTTCTACCAAATTGTCTATATGTTTATTATAATTTAGTTGTTTATCTAAAGTTATGCCCAGAAATCTTGTTGTTGAGGAGGTACATATTTTCTGTCCTTTAATGGTTATATTGATTTTGTTATTTTTTTTTTAAATTTCCTTTGCTGAAAATCATACCTACTGTTTTGTTTACATTAATTTGGAAGCCCCAACTTTTCATCCACTCTGAAACTTTGTCTATTTGATTTTGAAGTTTTTTGTAAACATGGTCCAAGTTTTTTCCAGATCGCCAAATGGCACAGTCATCTGCAAATTGTGATACTGCATTCTTTATGTCATTAAATTCATCTGCTAAATCATTTACAGCTATAGTGAAAATTGAAGGAGAGATCACTGATCCTTGAGGAATCCCATTCTGTTGTTCATATATTTCTGACTTATCATTATTCACCTGTACAGCAAAATACCTGTCCTGTAAAAAGTTTTCTAGATACCTATAGGTTTTACCAGTAATGCCAATCTTTTTCATTTTGTAAAGAGCTCCATCTCGCCAGCATTCATCATATGCTCTAGCTACATCTAGAAAGACTGCCACTGTTTTCTCTTTCCTCTTGAACCCTAGCTTTACATCATGTTCTAATCTTACAAGCTGGTCTACTGTACTCCTGTCTGCTCTAAACCCTGACTGGTTTGGGCTATATAACTGGTTTTTATCTAGGTAGAATTTAACTCTTTTATTCACAACAGTTTCCAGTATTTTACCTAGTTGTGATGTTAAGGAGATAGGCCTATATGAACTTACATCATGGGCTTCCTTATTGGGTTTTAGAATGGGTACTATCATAGCTACTTTCCATGCTTTTGGTATCTTTCCTAAGCTCCAGATTTTGTTATAAAGTGAAGTTATTATGTTTATAGTTCTTTTGGGTACTTTCTTAAGGATTTCATAACTAAGTATATCTTGTCCTGAGACAGTATTAGATTTATCTTTTATTGCATTAGTTACTTCTTCCTCTGTTATATCAGCATCTAAATAGTTTGTTTCATCTATCTGGTCTGGTAGTTCTTTTAAAAACTGTATCCTAAGTCTTTCTCTTCTCTCATTTTCTTCCTGTCCAAGGCTACTTTTTGCACTGACTTTATAGAAATACTCGGCAAGGGCATTAGCTTTTTCTTTATCTGTTTCTGCTCTCTTTGGTAGTTTGATTGTTGGCATTATTGTTTTCTTATTGTTCCCTTTGATTGCCTTAAGCTTTTTCCATACTTCTCTAATTTGAGTGCTAGGTTTAAGTGACTGACAAAACTCCTTCCAGTTAGTTTCTTTGGCTTTGAATATTATTCTGTTAGATTCATTCCTAATAAGTTTATACTTATCATAGTTTTCTTCTGTTCTGTTATTTCTATATTTTTGTAAGACCCTTTTTCTTCTCTCATGAATTTCTGTACAGCTTTTATTCCACCAGGGAACTGGTTCTTTATTCCATTGAGTTTCTCTTTTCTTATTAATGTTATTTATTGGTTTAAGGTGTTGTGGCATATTTTTATTTGGTATATACTTTATTGCTATTTTCAGAATTTCATTGGTCAGTGTTTCTGCCCACAAGTCAGTATCATCTGATTCCATGTCTTTATATTCCATCACCTCCAGCTCTGATTGGAAAGCTTCCCAGTTTGCTTTTTTATAGTTGAAGGTAGGTTTCTCTGGTTCTGGGTTTGGAATGACATTTTCATGCATGGTTATTACAATGGGCAGATGATCTGAGTTTGTGTCTTGTAACACTTCCCAATTTACATTCGCTAGGTTGTTAGTTGCTATACTTATGTCTATTGCTGAGTCTGCCCTATTAGCTTGTGGATTAATTCTAGTTGCAGATCCATCATTTAGTATTAGTAGTTCATTGTTTTCTATGAAGTCGAGTAGGCATTTTCCTGCATTATCTGCATGTTGTCCACCCCAAGCACAATGATGGGAATTAAAATCGCCTACTATGATTGTTTTGGGGCCTAGTCTGGTGCTTATGGCCAGTATTTCTTCCTCTTTAATTGTGCCATCTTTAGCATATACATTTAGAATTGTTAGATTGTTGTCTTCTTGAGTTAAAAATGCTGGGGTTTATATATTAAATCTCCAGAAAATCGCTCGTACTTGCTAGATATGACACCTTCGCTCAGATCTTGGGGAATACGTGAATCAGAGCCATTTTTCACACTAAAACCGAAACCAGAACCTACGCTCTCGCTTAGATCAGGCATCTGCAATTTGCTAATCAGTGTGAGTTTTTGTGTTTGTGGCTGACGAAGGATTGTCCCCTGTTTGTGTTTGCGGCTGACGAAGGATTGTTCCCTGTTTGTGTTTGTGGCTGACGAAGTATTGTCCCCCATTTGTGTTTGTGGCTGGCAAAGGATTGTCGCCTGTTTGTGTTTGTGGCTGGCGAAGGATTGTCCCCTGTGTGTGTTTGACGAAGGATTGTCCCCTGGTTGTGTTTGTGGTTGACGAAGGATTGTTCCCTGTTTGTGTTTGTGGCTGACGAAGGATTGTCCCCTGTTTGTGTTTGTGGCTGACGAAGGATTGTCCCCTGTTTGTGGCTGACGAAGTATAAACATCCTATGTTTCGTGTGTATGTATCTATTTAAACTGACTCAATACCAACTTATTATTATTATTTTTGTTATTATTTTTATTACAGATTTAAGCAATTGTGAACTGCCTCCACCAGTTTTGCTACGTCTACGCACCATCTTTACTTTGTTATAAAAGGTGGTCCCATAGCAGATAATGCCGTAGGCGAGTGAAGAGTTAGAGATTTCACTTTACTAGGTCCAGCATTGAGAGGTGGAGTGACCAATTCCCTTCTTCGCTGCCTCCTTCCATAACTCAAGTGCAAAGTCAGGTACCCGTTTACTGCTGGGTAGAATGAAGCGTGCCGATACCGTGTGTCGAACCCAGCATCTTTGCCACCGAGAGACCACTCTGTCAATCGGACGCTCTATACTTTGATATAAAACTTGTTGAAGTGCTCATCTACTTCCCACTAATACTCTTCTGGTAAAGTAGGGGGCGGGTATATCTAAGACAATCTGGGAAATCCTGCTCTAGAATGACGAACGTGGAGGTCATGTGATCGACCACGAAAAACAAAATATTAAAAGTGACTGAAATTTATGAGATGTTAGTTGGCTGACGATCCACACACAAAAAGTAAACGATTGACAAAACTTCTGCTCTGAGTTCAAAACCAGGCTGCGTCACACTCCAGTGTGAATGGGTTCCAGACTCTGCTCTTGATTTAGGGAAAGCAAAAGCAGTGAAGAAGGGAACCGGTCACCCCACCTAATAAAGCTGAGACCTAGTATAGTCAAGTCTCAAACATTTCTCTCCCCTACGACAGTATTTTCTATGGGACTATCTTTTTTCTCTTACCTATTACCTCACCCCATATTATTTACCTGTTACATCACCACACATTACTTACTTATTACCTCACCACATATTATTTACCTGTTACATCACCAGATATTATTTACCTGTTACCACATATTATTTACCTGTTGAATCATTAAGGCTAAGATTGCTGGAATTAGGCATCTAACGTAAGACCAGCAGGGATGGACGTATGAGAGGATACATCTGACATGTATGCAATCAGCATGCAATAGGAACAAATAGCATTTAGACCTTTCGAGATAAACTGAGGGAGGTTGAGCATTTATGGGTTTGCCCGGAGTGCAATGACATTGATTCTGATCAACAATAACAATAAGCCATTCCTCTTTGAACTTGTTTGGGAGTGTTTGTTTAGCTGTCTGCTGGAGTATTTGTTCAGCTGTCTGCTGGAGTGTTTGTTTAGCTGTCTGCTGGAGTGTTTGTTTAGCTGTCTGCTGGAGTGTTTGTTTAGCTGTCTGCTGGAGTGTTTGTTTAGCTGTCTGCTGGAGTATTTGTTTAGCTGTCTGCTGGAGTGTTTGTTTAGCTGTCTGCTGGAGTGTTTGTTTAGCTGTCTGCTGGAGTATTTGTTTAGCTGTCTGCTGGAGTGTTTGTTTAGCTGTCTGCTGGAGTATTTGTTTAGCTGTCTGCTGGAGTGTTTGTTTAGCTGTCTGCTGGAGTATTTGTTTAGCTGTCTGCTGGAGTGTTTGTTTAGCTGTCTGCTGGAGTATTTGTTTAGCTGTCTGCTGGAGTATTTGTTTAGCTGTCTGCTGGAGTATTTGTTTAGCTGTCTGCTGGAGAGTTTTAGCTTTGTTTAGCTGTCTGCTGGAGTATTTGTTTAGCTGTCTGCTGCTGGAGTATTTGTTTAGCTGTCTGCTGGAGTGTTTGTTTTTGTTTCGCTGTCTGCTGGAGTATTTGTTTTTAGCTGTCTGCTGGAGTATTTGTTTAGCTGTCTGCTGGAGTGTTTGTTTAGCTGTCTGCTGGAGTGTTTGTTTAGCTGTCTGCTGGAGTGTTTGTTTAGCTGTCTGCTGGAGTGTTTGTTTAGCTGTCTGCTGGAGTGTTTGTTTAGCTGTCTGCTGGAGTGTTTGTTTAGCTGTCTGCTGGAGCGTTTGTTTAGCTGTCTGCTGGAGCGTTTGTTTAGCTGTCTGCTGGAGCGTTTGTTTAGCTGTCTGCTGGAGCGTTTGTTTAGCTGTCTGCTGGAGTGTTTGTTTAGCTGTCTGCTGGAGTGTTTGTTTAGCTGTCTGCTGGAGTGTTTGTTTAGCTGTCTGCTGGAGTGTTTGTTTAGCTGTCTGCTGGAGTGTTTGTTTAGCTGTCTGCTGGAGTGTTTGTTTAGCTGTCTGCTGGAGTGTTTGTTTAGCTGTCTGCTGGAGTGTTTGATTAGTTGCTGGAGCTGTCTGCTGGGAGTGTTTGTTTAGCTGTCTGCTCTAGTGTTTGTTTAGCTGTCTCCTGGAGTGTTTTGTTTAGCTGTCTGCTGGAGTGTTTGTTTAGCTGTCTGCTGGGGTGTTTGTTAGCTGTCTGCTGGAGTGTTTGTTTAGCTGTCTGCTGGAGTGTTTGTTTAGCTGTCTGCTGAAGTATTTGTTTAGCTGTCTGCTGGAGTGTTTGTTTAGCGTTCTGCTGGAGTATTTGTTTAGCTGTCTGCTGGAGTATTTGTTTAGCTGTCTGCTGGAGTGTTTGTTTAGCTGTCTGCTGGAGTATTTGTTTAGCTGTCTGCTGGAGTATTTGTTTAGCTGTCTGCTGGAGTGTTTGTTTAGCTGTCTGCTGGAGTGTTTGTTTAGCTGTCTGCTGGAGTGTTTGTTTAGCTGTCTGCTGGAGTGTTTGTTTAGCTGTCTGCTGGAGTGTTTGTTTAGCTGTCTGCTGGAGTGTTTGTTTAGCTGTCTGCTGGAGTGTTTTTTTTAGCTGTCTGCTGGAGTGTTTGTTTAGCTGTCTGCTGGAGTGTTTGTTTAGCTGTCTGCTGGAGTGTTTGTTTAGCTGTCTGCTGGAGTGTTTGTTTAGCTGTCTGCTGGAGTGTTTGTTTAGCTGTCTGCTGGAGTGTTTGTTTAGCTGTCTGCTGGAGTGTTTGTTTAGCTGTCTGCTGGAGTGTTTAGCTGTCTGCTGGAGTGTTTGTTTAGCTGTCTGCTGGAGTGTTTGTTTAGCTGTCTGCTGGAGTGTTTGTTTAGCTGTCTGCTGGAGTGTTTGTTTAGCTGTCTGCTGGAGTGTTTGTTTAGCTGTCTGCTGGAGTGTTTGTTTAGCTGTCTGCTGGAGTGTTTGTTTAGCTGTCTGCTGGAGTATTTGTTTAGCTGTCTGCTGGAGTGTTTGTTTAGCTGTCTGCTGGAGTGTTTGTCTGCTGGAGTGTTTGTTTAGCTGTCTGCTGGAGTGTTTGTTTAGCTGTCTGCTGGAGTATTTGTTTAGCTGTCCGCTGGAGTATTTGTTTAGCTGTCCGCTGGAGTATTTGTTTAGCTGTCCGCTGGAGTATTTGTTTAGCTGTCTGCTGGAGTATTTGTTTAGCTGTCTGCTGGAGTATTTGTTTAGCTGTCTGCTGGAGTATTTGTTTAGCTGTCTGCTGGAGTGTTTGTTTAGCTGTCCGCTGGAGTGTTTGTTTAGCTGTCCGCTGGAGTATTTGTTTAGCTGTCCGCTGGAGTATTTGTTTAGCTGTCCGCTGGAGTATTTGTTTAGCTGTCCGCTGGAGTATTTGTTTAGCTGTCCGCTGGAGTATTTGTTTAGCTGTCTGCTGGAGTATTTGTTTAGCTGTTTTCTGAAGTATTTGTTTAGCTGTCCGCTGGAGTATTTGTTTAGCTGTCCGATGGAGTATTTGTTTAGCTGTCCGCTGGAGTATTTGTTTAGCTGTCCGCTGGAGTATTTGTTTGCTGTCTGCTGGAGTATTTGTTTAGCTGTCTGCTGGAGTATTTGTTTAGCTGTCTGCTGGAGTATTTGTTTAGCTGTCTGCTGGAGTGTTTGTTTAGCTGTCTGCTGGAGTGTTTGTTTAGCTGTCTGCTGGAGTGTTTGTTTAGCTGTCTGCTGGAGTGTTTGTTTAGCTGTCTGCTGGAGTGTTTGTTTAGCTGTCTGCTGGAGTGTTTGTTTAGCTGTCTGCTGGAGTGTTTTTTTAGCTGTCTGCTGGAGTCTATTTTTGTTTAGCTGTCTGCTGGAGTGTTTGTTTAGCTGTCTGCTGGAGTGTTTGTTTAGCTGTCTGCTGGAGTGTTTGTTAGCTGTCTGCTGGAGTGTTTGTTTAGCTGTCTGCTGGAGTGTTTGTTTAGCTGTCTGCTGGAGTGTTTGTTTAGCTGTCTGCTGGAGTGTTTGTTTAGCTGTCTGCTGGAGTGTTTGTTTAGCTGTCTGCTGGAGTGTTTGTTTAGCTGTCTGCTGGAGTATTTGTTTAGCTGTCTGCTGGAGTGTTTGTTTAGCTGTCTGCTGGAGTGTTTGTTTAGCTGTCTGCTGGAGTATTTGTTTAGCTGTCTGCTGGAGTATTTGTTTAGCTGTCTGCTGGAGTATTTGTTTAGCTGTCTGCTGGAGTATTTGTTTAGCTGTCTGCTGGAGTATTTGTTTAGCTGTCTGCTGGAGTGTTTGTTTAGCTGTCTGCTGGAGTATTTGTTTAGCTGTCTGCTGGAGTATTTGTTTAGCTGTCTGCTGGAGTATTTGTTTAGCTGTCTGCTGGAGTATTTGTTTAGCTGTCTGCTGGAGTGTTTGTTTGAACCATGCTTGCTTCTAGTTTTGCTAGTCTGTCTGCTTTTTCATTGCCTAGGATGTCTGTGTGTCCTGATATCCACTGCAAAGTGACGCTGATGTTGTATTTTGTTAGTAGGCTGTCAATTATTTCAGCCAGCTGTATTAATTCTTTTTTTTCAGTCTGAATATATTCTTCTAAAGCGTGAAGTGTTGATTTTGAATCAGTGAAGATTATAATATCTGAGGGCATATAGATTTTTTGTTTAAACTGGCTGTATTGCATTTAGAGTGGTGTTTATTGCTGTAATTTCTGCTCGGTAATTACTACATATTTCTCCACATCGTTCATATATTTCTAGTCTGTTGCCATTTGGGTACTTCATGTAAGCTCCAGGTCCAACATTTATGGTGGCCTTGAAGGCTTAGACACTGTAAATACATGTATTGCTGAGTTAGGGTAGCTGTCTGTTGTCTCTAAAGTAGCTGTGTTAAGTACTGTTGGGTTAGTGTCCCCTGTTAGTTTGCTATCCCTGAGTATGGTTTTTATGGGTAGTTTAAAATCCTTTCCAGGACGGTATTATATTGTTCTGTCACACTATCAAATGGACTGTTCAATGCAGTACTTACAGGAAAAACCCTAGGAACAAGCATATGTGG
Source organism: Oreohelix idahoensis (assembly GCA_024509875.1). Taxonomy (NCBI): domain Eukaryota; kingdom Metazoa; phylum Mollusca; class Gastropoda; order Stylommatophora; family Oreohelicidae; genus Oreohelix; species Oreohelix idahoensis. Next base: position 114,591 of record JAMPIV010007408.1, on the reverse strand, counting down.
TATATAATATCAGCGCTGTCACATAAACTAATACTATCTGCCTGTTACATCACTACATTATTATCTGTCTGTTACATAACCTAATATTATCTGCCTGTTGCATTGCCACATATAATGGCAAGTTTGCTGGAGACAACTTAATGACAAGTCTGCTAGAGATAATATAATGGCAAGTCTGCTAGAGATTAACATAGTGACAAGTTTGGTGGAGATAACATATTGACAAGTTTGCTGGTGATATGACAAATTTGGTGAGATAACATAATGACAAGTTTGGTGGAGATAACATATTGACAAGTTCGCTGGTGATAACATAATGACACGTTTGCTGGTGATATGACAAGTTTGGTGGAGATAACATAATGACAAGTTTGGTGGAGATAACATAATGACACGTTTGCTAGAGACAATATGACGACAAATTTTCTGGTAACTAAGACAGTTTACTTTATATTGTACACATACATGTTTTTCATATTTTTACATAAGCATAAGATCTATTACGTTTTTACATATATAAACACCCATCATGTCATTACAGAGTGACAAGATCTGTCATAAAATCTATCATGTCATTCCATGAACATAAGATGTCATATTATTTACTGATGCAAAAACTATCATGTCCTTATATAGACACAAGATCTGTCATATTACATACTAATGCAAAATCTGTCATATTACACACTGATGCAAGATCTGTCATATAACATACTGATGCAAGATTTGTCAAATGTTATTCTGAAACAATATCTGTCATATTATACGCATGATCTATAATATTATCTACTGGCATAAGATCTGTCATGTCTTTTTATGAAAACAAGACCTGTCATTATAATTTGACACAAGATCTATGTACTGATGCAAGGTCTACTATATCTTTATATAGACAGGGTGGATAAATATGAAGAAAAAAAATAGAAAAAAAGGTGATTCATCTTGCTAGGATAAAAGACAAAGAAAACAGTTGTTTACCTTGACTTCTTTCCATGCTAAACTGTCAATTATTGTCTCTCTCTGTTGCCTGTATCTCTTTTTCCTTCAATCTCTTCTGTTGTCACAATACCTTACAGATTTTTCTCATAACAAGCTGACATAAAGTGGATTGCTTCCCTGTAGTAGAAGTAATAACCTTCCTCATACACTGACCTCTTTTAGAACATACACAATTTTTTTTGTATGCTGACCATGATATTCTCAACATGTTTCTGTAAAACCACATCTCTATGGTGCCCTCAGGTGTGTTCTTGTTTTGTTACTGACTGTCCATGACTTGCTTCCATATGACAGGATTCATTCTATTTAATAATGATGATGAATGTTATTTTTTACTTACATTGGTAAAGCTTTATTTCATAAATATTGGTTATTTTGTTAATGTGCTTTTCTACTCTTGACCTCTGAGATGCAGTCTGCCATCTAATGTTAACAGTATTCACAGGTATTTCTTCTTCCTACACTCTCAGACGTGAACTTGAATATGTTCAAAGAAAGCAGGGTCAGCTTGAGGCTATTTCTATCTCCATAGAGATGTTCCAGGAATGCTACTGGTGATAGTCATATGTTCCTCATATGTTGGGCATCTTTGAAGCAGATGTTCAGCAGTCATTTTATCTATGCCACAGTCACACTGATCGATAGTTCCTATCTTTAGCTTGTTGAATAGGTGGTATCTCAATCTGTTGTGGCCAGTGTGGAGTCTGAAGATTACCACTTGTTCTCTTCTGTTGAGCTGGTAATATGCATCATTGTTTATGTGGCCTGGATGTTCTGCTTCCCATTTATTCCTGTATCTGCTTCTGATAAAACTCTTTGCCTCTTCAAAAGTTACACTTGTGTCAGGCTGAGGTAGCTTTCCACCTTCATTTGCCAGTCTGTCAGCTTCTTCATTGCTGGAGATGTTGCAATGAGATGGGATCCACTGTACTACAACTCGTTTGAACTGGTGGCTCAGTTTGTGGAGTACTACTCTTAGGTCATCCAGATCTGCACAGTTGTGCCTCTTCAGTGCTGCAATTACTGACAGTGCATTTGTAAGGAAAGCAACTTGTCTCTCTGTGCTTTTCTCTGTCATTAAAACCTCTGCTGCAGTTTTCAAGGCCTCTACCTCTGCTCTGAAGTTGCTTGAGAATTTTCCTGTTGCCACTGACAGCATATTTTGGGTACGAGGGCTTAAGATCATCAACGCTCCTCCACCTCCCTCTTCTGTTGCATTTTTTGCTAATCCATCCATGTAGGCATGGGTCCAGGTGTTGCTGGGGTAATGTTTCTGTATGTATTCTGTGGTTATGACTCTTCTCTCTGTTGCAGTCTGGCTCTTCTTTCTGTCAATACCAGAATGTTTTCTATCATTTCTGGGAAGCGCTGTTGTTTCCAAGCTGGGAGCTTGTGTACAGTGTTGATGGGTTTAGCTGTTGTTTCCAAGCTGGGAGCTTGTGTACAGTGTTGATGGGTTTAGCTGTTGTTTCCAAGCTGGGAGCTTGTGTACAGTGTTGATGGGTTTAGCTGTTGTTTCCAAGCTGGGAGCTTGTGTACAGTGTTGATGGATTTAGCTGTTGTTTCCAAGCTGGGAGCTTGTGTACAGTGTTGATAGGTTTAGCTGTTGTTTCCAAGCTGGGAGCTTGTGTACAGTGTTGATAGGTTTAGCTGTTGTTTCCAAGCTGGAAGCTTGTGTACAGTGTTGATGGGTTTAGCTGTTGATAATGCATTTATGGGATTTGCTCTGATTTTTTTTCTGGCTGATTCTACAAAGTTGCTTCCCTTGAGTCTTCCCTTTCCAAGAACATTTATCTATGGTACATTGGGTGGTCTGTTATTCTCCTGCATTTTTCGGCTTGTTTCTGAGCCCTGCTATCTCTTCTATTCTACATTGGTTGAAGGTATGTAATCTTTTCAAGTTCTTTAATAGGTGTTGTCCTCATGCTTCCAGTTATGATTCTCACTGCTTGATTTTGGAATCTATTAATTTTATCAAAGTTTGACTTAGCTGCTGTTGCCCATGCTGCAATGCCATATTCTAGGACTAGTCGCACTCGCCCTGTGTTTAGCTTCTTTAGCACACTCTCATCTATTCCCCAAGCTGTTTCAGCAAGCTTTTTCATGACTGCCATTCTCTGCCTTGCCCTTATCCGGTTTCTTTCAATCTGGTTTTTCCAAGTCAAACAACGATCAAAGGTAATGCCTAGGTAGGTCGGATTTTCATCCTGGCCCAAGTTCTTCCCATTTAGCACTAGGTTGGAGCTCTGGGGTTTATTTGAAAGGGAGAGCACTGTGTATGTTGTTTTCTCTTCATTTATCTTCATTAGCAATGCTCTGGCCCACTCCTCCAGTGACGTTAGGGCTTGAATCTATTGACTTGCTTCAGAACTGGTCAATTTAATTTGATTGTACATTTGTTTAAAGTCACTGCCCTGTAATAGATCATTATTTCTGATGTTTGCTGTTTAGACTAAAAGGTCAAGGTAGTCCCATGGCAGATACTGCCGCAACAGAGTGAAGTGTTAGAGACTTCACTATACTAGGTCCTGCTTGATGAGGTAGTGTGCCTAGTTCCCTTCTTTGCTGCCTTTGGCTTCACTAACTCAGGAGTAGAGACAGGTACTCATTAACAGCAGAGTAGACTGAAGCGTGATGTTATCAAATTTTGAAGCCAGTAACTTTGTCACAAAAGACAAGCACTCTAACCACCAAATGGATGCTCTGTTTAGGTTAGGGCCTTTATTTTCACTTTCGGCCACTATTGTAACAATCATTGCTGACAAATCATCTGTGAATCTTATAATTTCACTGTACAGAATGAACAGATCAAGTGACAGCACACACATTATTCTCAGATTTTTGCCCAGATATATAGATATTAGACCTACAGTGTCGGTACAAAAGCCTATCATGTCTTGCCGCATATACATGATAAATGATGTCTTTAAGCTCATACCAGATCAATCACTTCATTACTAAGGAAACAACATCACCATATATTTACATGATTACAAGATAATCTTACCTTTACGTGGACACAATACTTGCCATGTGCTTATATGAAAAAAGGACTTAAGATATCTTTACACATACACAAGCTCTACCACCAACAACATCATCATCTCCCCTCAGCTCTTCTTCTTGTCCCACACCATCAGCCCAAGGTCTTCCAATGTCTTCCTCATCTGTTTAATGTCTGTCTGCAGTTATCTTCTCTGTGTGTTCTTTGGTCTATCTCTACCTCTTTTACCCTGGGTATTCCAGAATAAGGACTGCCTTGTAATGCTCTCAACATTATCATCAACTTAAATATTACAATATCTAATAAATCTTGACATAGACATAAGACCTGTCTCACCATTTACATAGACATATGATCTATTGATATCTTTACATGGACTTACAATTTAATGATGATATATTTACAAGGTCACAGGATCTAATGATGATTATATATATATATACTGACACAAGATCTAAACAATCATAACTTTACCGGGACATAAAATCGGTTGATGATAAATTTACCAAGACATTAGATCTGTTGATGGCATATTTATAGGGGACATTTCCCATAATGTCATTACATGACTACAAGACGTAAAATGTCTGCCGAGACACAAGACAAGTCTTTCAATGGCCATAAAACCCACCATGTTTGCATGCAGACAAAACAAAAGTTACATCCCCATGCGGACATCAGAGACCATGTCAAACAAAATGGACATCCTGCACATAGACACAAAATAAAGTGTGGACATGATTAAAGTGATTGCTTGTTGTGAGTGATATTTCAAATCATCATGTTCATTGTCCTTGATGGAATCACTTCTACTGGTGGTCCTCACTGCATGCACCTGCTCCTGCTCCTGCAGTTTCCAACACAATTTGTTTGACATGATGAGGTTACCAGCCCCATACAGAACCTCATTTTAGTCACATTGTGTGACATGCCTGAGGATGTGGTTGTCATATTCTTCTTTTGTCTCACCACAGGCCCAGGCAGATACAGCAGCTACACCAGCTACAGCAGCTACAGCAGCTACACCAGCAACACCAGCTACAGCAGCTAGAGCAGCTACACCAGCTACAGCAGCTACACCAGCTACAGCAGCGACACCAGCAACACCAGCTACAGCAGCAACACCAGCTACACCAGCTACAGCAGCGACACCAGCGACACCAGCTAGAGCAGCTAGAGCAGCTAGAGCAACTAGAGCAACTAGAGCAACTAGAGCAACTAGAGCAACTAGAGCAGCTAGAGCAGCTAGAGCAGCTACACCAGCGACACCAGCTACAGCAGCTACATCAGCTACAGCAGCGACACCAGCAACACCAGCAACAGCAGCAACACCAGCAACACCAGCTACAGCAGCTACAGCAACTAGAGCAGCTAGAGCAACTAGAGCAACTAGAGCAACTAGAGCAGCTAGAGCAGCTAGAGCAGCTACACCAGCGACACCAGCTACAGCAGCTACATCAGCTACAGCAGCGACACCAGCGACACCAGCAACAGCAGCAACACCAGCAACACCAGCTACAGCAACTAGAGCAGCTAGAGCAACTAGAGCAACTAGAGCAACTAGAGCAACTAGAGCAACTAGAGCAGCTAGAGCAACTAGAGCAGCTAGAGCAGTGACACCAGCAACACCAGCGACACCAGCTACACCAGCGACAGTAGCAACACCAGCGACACCAGCTACAGCAGCTACACCAGCAACACCAGCTACAGCCCCTACACCAGCGACACCAGCGACACCAGCTACAGCAGCTACACCAGCTACGGCCGCGACAGCAGCTACAGCAGCAACACCAGCTACACCAGCTACAGCAGCAACACCAGCTACAGCAGCGACACCAGCTACAGCAGCTACAGCCAGCTACAGCAGCTACACCAGCTACAGCAGCTACACCAGCTACAGCAGCTACAGCAGCAACACCAGCTACAGCAGCTACACCAGCTACAGCAGCTACACCAGCTACAGCAGCTACAGCAGCAACACCAGCTACAGCAGCTACACCAGCTACAGCAGCAACACCAGCTACAGCAGCGACACCAGCTACAGCAGCTACACCAGCTACACCAGCTACAGCAGCAACACCAGCTACAGCAGCTACACCAGCGACACCAGCGACAGCAGCTACACCAGCTACACCAGACCAGCTACCGCAGCAACACCAGCTACAGCTACACCAGCTACAGCAGCTACACCAGCTACAGCAGCTACACCAGCTACAGCAGCTACACCAGCTACAGCAGCTACACCAGCTACAGCAGCTACACCAGCTACACCAGCTACAGCAGCTACACCAGCTACAGCAGCAACACCAGCGACACCAGCTACAGCAGCTACATGGGGCAATATTTATAATAATGATATGTAATGATAATAATCACCTTTCCCACTCTGTCTGGATGAAGGATGCACTACTACAGATGTCTGCCCTCAGTGAGCTTATATCAAAGTACATGCTCTAGCACAAGTGGTTTATGTAACAATTATTTGTACAAGATGAGGCTGTCAGTGACATGCACAATATTATTGTAGCCACTAGTTATGAATTGACAATAAAGAGTAGTAAACTTATTCTTTCTTTGTTGCCATAGAACCCAGCACGGAACCACACGGGAGAATGTTCATCAATTGTTCTGTCATATTAAGACTATTTAAGAATAATAACAGGTAAATCTTACAGCATAAAAATCAAACATAGCACTACGTTTAAGCAGGATTTTTAAAAAAAACTTTCAAAACTGACTGCTAACTCCAGAAATAACATCACAGTGAATGATATCTATACCTACAAGTGGTGCTAGTTATCCACCAAACAGTAAATTATTATCCATTAAACAGTAAATTATTATCCAATAAAGAGTAAATTATTATCCACTAAACAGTAAATTATTATCCAATAAACAGTAAATTATTATCTACTAAATGGTAAATTATTATCCATTAAACATTAAAATTATTATCAACTAAACAGTAAATTATTATCAACTAAACAGTAAATTATTATTCAGTAAACAGTAAATTATTATTCAGTAAACAGTAAATTATTATCTACTAAACAGTACATTATTATCCAATAAACAGTAAATTATTATCTACTAAATGGTAAATTATTATCCATTAAACATTAAAATTATTATCAACTAAACAGTAAATTATTATTCACTAAACAGTAAATTATTATCTACTCAACAGTATATTATTATCTGCTCAACAGTAAATTATTTTCTACTCAACAGTAAATTATTTACAACTCAACAGTAAATTATTTTCTACTCAACAGTAAATTATTTTCTACTCAACAGTAAATTATTTTCTACTCAACGGTAAATTATTTTCTACTCAACAGTAAATTATTTTCTACTCAACAGTAAATTATTTTCTACTCAACAGTAAATTATTTTCCACAATGACAAAGTCCTTGAGCATATCAGTTGGATGAAGTTGCTGCTTCATTACAAAGTGTTTATGAAAAACGTGCTACAAAAGATATAAATATTTTAAGCATGGCATCTATGTGTCAGTCAGTAAGTGACATGTTGTAGTGTAAACGTGTTGTTGTGTATTCGCCACCACTGTAGAATGTCTGGATGCGGATGTTATGTCTAGAGTCAAGCACTGATCATCACTGAAGAAAGTCTTCTTCAGTTACCTCTGCATCATCGAATGAACCTGTCATATTGACATTGAGTGGGAGTGTCAAGTAACGCGAATGGTGTAGTAGTTCGGTGTAACAGACCACTTAATAATACCTCTCACACACTCGCATGTAATGCAATGACGACTTGAACTGCCGCTGACATTTCAATAGTTTAATGAAGGCACGCACACTGGACAGCACGGATACAGTCATGGAAACATGTTGACGTACATTCATTGGTTATTTGAATCGTGGATGTAGTAGTGAAATAACATTCAACCTAAGGTAGCATTCACTGTTCTGGTACCTAATCGCCGTATCCTCTACTGACTGAACGCGTCAATGAGGATCGGTAAACATACAAAAGTCATTGGCCCAACCTTCATTGCATGGCTAAGTTCTTAAGCTGAGATATGTCCAATGTTTGTATAATACTCATAAGCCACGATAGTGGGTTTTCACCTCCTAACAAGATCTCGATACCAATGACTGACCCGATATAGTAGTATGATACATAATCTGTTCTCTTGACAGTGATCAAAAATATGATGACAGAAATATAACATGGCCGCCTTCCTGAGTTGTCGCTCACTCACTCGTAGGAAGGTAGATATACGCCAAAGTTAATTTAGAATGTGCATATAAATAATTTCATAAAGTTTTCCATACAGCTCTACAGTAATCAAGTTACTTCATGTAGACATAACTGCTGTAGGAAAGCCTGTCATCTTCGTCGATACAAAACACGATCCTAGCGATACGAAGCACAATCTTCCATCTAGGTCTAATCGACTCGAGATCATCAAAAATAGGGTCTGGCATAACTGGAGTCCGAATCACACATATGAGGAGGATCTCTGACAAATAGACTCTTGCAAAGACATAAACTTCTCCTAGAAAAACATCTATGAATCACTGTTAAACCTTAAACAGTGCCAGCCCTGGAAAAAGCACTCAGCCATCTTGGCGACATTATCGGAACTCTTCACAACCCAGTAGGACTACGAAAACCTGCGCTAGATTCCGGCAGAAAGAATATAGTCCGACCTGAACATACAAAGGTATACAATATACGTCTGAGTCTTCTTTCACTAGACAAGTAGTACACATGAATTCAGGCCATAAACATAACAAGCAAAATTAATCTATTTTCTGGCCCGAACAAATAAGAACGGACATGAATACAATATCCATGCGCCGAGTCAATATCAAGAAAGATCACTCATATAATCAAAAGTGTAAATCAATCATGAATTATCTAGCTTTACCAGAGGAAGCATTTTCATACACAAATGAATGCAAATATATATTTTCCATATTAAATAGCCATATCGTATTTTTGTAATATGTGCGTCAAAATATGCACGCAACACATGTACAAGTCAATCTGTGACGAGAGAGAGAGGTCAGTTTTAAGTCTAGTTGTGAAAAGTGACAGCATATGAAGCTGGTCAGGTTATCACCAGGAATAAACATTCTTGTAATCTTATTGAAACAGTGGGACTGAACAAAACTACGTTGTTACGTCTTATAAGGACAGTTATCACGTTTCTACTTCTCACAGAGAATAGGACTTCAACCAACTCATGCTAAGTCCTCCTGTAGTTCTCTGGGGGTCTCTGAAAAGGCAAAGAAAAAAATAGGACTACTTCACCTCCAGGCATGTTATAAGGTAAAGGTCAAGGATCCCGTTACATGCCCACTGAAGCATATTGGGAATATGGTGTTAGGCCCATATTTTCTTGACCATCGGCACACTAGGGGTGATGTGGTCAGTATCATGCCGGCTGCCTTAATCTTCCCAGAAGTTGCTCTGATACCCAATTCATGAGGCTGGGTCGACCCCAGAGCCGTTTGCGGTCTAAAAAAATCCCCACCTCAACTGGGGATCGAACCATGGACCACCGAGCTAGGAAGCCAGTGCACTAACCACTGCGCCACCGTGGCTCCCAGGCATGTTGTACAAGGTGACTAATTTGAGGTTGTGTATGTGACTGGCAACATCTTCATGCAACATAAATAGCCACATAAAACCCACAACTGTATGAGCATGTCAATGTTTTATGCAGGTTTCCTGCAAGGGGACTAGCTGTGATGGTGCTTCCAAGGTCTATAAGGAGCTTCAAGGAATATCGTGATGATGATCTTATGTCACATTATCATTATTTAACAATTTACTTTTCATTTTAATTGACCTGCACAAAAAACAAGTTCAACAGTTTAGGATGTCACCTGATATAAATATTTCAACATTGGCACAAGTCATCCCACCCACCCGTCCTCTCCTAATGTTAATGTATTTGTATGAGAAAATAATTTTTAATTTGCAATTAACTTTGTTTAAGTAAGTGCTCCGAGAGCCTAATGCTTGCATAAATCCAGCCTAAAACATATATACTGTTCCTGTAGATTGCCACAAGATAATCTCTCATGTCTCTGGACCCAGATGTAAAGATCTGTCTTGTCCGTACGTAGACTTTAAGACAAAGCCTGTTTCAGATTAAGGCTCTAACATTACAAATGTGAATCAGTTTGGACATTTATGTACCAGCAGAGTTTGACATGAAGAACTTGAAGTCACCAATGTTCTAGCCAAATTCATGACTAAGATTCCAATGTTTTGGTCAAGTATGTGTTTCAGATCATAATAATGAACCAGGTCATCATTTTCTGCTAACACACTGGACACAACAGGTTGAGGTACCATCTATACCACAAGTACAAGATTGGTACAACAGATCTCTGCACCTGCGGCACCAACCCGAGTCGAACATCTGCTGCAGTCCTACCCAACTTACAGCAGTGAACAGAGTAGCATATGGCAACAACCCACTTCTATCAACGAAAAACTGTTTGGACATGTCAGGAAACTTGAGTTGACTAATACCTTTATTAGAGTCATTAATGTTGGAGTGTGAGGGTGGATGAGGAAGAAGAAGATTATAACGTTCTAGTCAGCTTCAAGATTCAGATTCTAATGATCTAGTCAAGTTTATGTTTCAGATTTCCAATGTTCTAGTTAAGTTCATGATTGAGATCCCAAATCAAGCCAAGTTCATGATTTTGATTCAAGCTAAGATCTACATCAATAATTGTCTTATAAAACAGTGCAACATCCTTTACTCTTCAACAAATGAGAACCTTTTCTATGCTGATAAATTTTGCCACATTCCAGCTTTTGACTATTATATCATTGCTCATTCTCTACACTTTAAACATGTTATATATGCCTTTTTTTAAGATCTTTTTTGATCTAACATCTACAGACAAAAAATGTCAAAGCTACTTTTCTTCTAGGGGAAACCAACTAAATTATTTCATAAAGGGAAATAACAAATCTTTAAACAACAATTGAGGATGTGCTTCCAACTTTCATGGATGATCGCCCCTCTATCAAATGTATGCTTTTGTCAGAAATGGTACATACACAAAATGCTACCTGCAACTTACAATAAAACACTTAAAAACATTGGTTAACTTCATGTTTAGAGAGCCAGCTATGTTACATATTGTATGACTGTACACCATATATTGCACATTAAGTTAGTGTTCGCTGTACCTTGCCATCAAACAACGCAAGAAAGCAATTATCAGCAGTGATCACATAGGGGAAGGGGTGGGTGGGGAGAGGATCAATATAGAAGAGGTTAACTGCTGGTTATTGTTTCCTGTGTTCATTATTTAGTACGAACACGAGCTCGTAAGCCACGACGTCTGGCTGCTTCCACCATATCACGTGGTACTGTCCTAACATAACGTCGTTCCGGGGAGGGACTCCGCATCTTCTTAGGTACACTGGGAGCATCCAAGATACGACTTCGTCGACCTGAATAGCTTGACTGTTGTGGTGGTGAAGGCAGGGTAATACCAAGAGAAGGTTGGCATAATGGAGGTTCTGCCTGGTCAGAAATGATGTGAATTCTGGGAACTGTGCGGTTCGGAGTCTGAGACGAGCTGTCCATATCACTATCACTAAGGGATGCCTGTTTGACAAGTGTTGTGTTTTCCTTCTCTGAACAGTTCCCAGAAATTCTTGGAGAGCTTGACCTGGAAGACATTTTGCTCAGGTCCATCGCTTCATCTTCACTACCATGAGGAGGGAGGCAATCCAGTCGAGCTTTCTTGGAACAATCCAGGGTCATGTGTTGTGGGGCCGTGATTGTGCGCTTCAAGCCTGTGGACGAAAATGAAGAAGCAGAGACTAACTTCGTCTGTGATCCTCCAATTTCTCGTCTCAAGGTCATTATAGAGTCAGCTGACTCACGCCCACTAGGCAGGACGAGGGCAGGATCTGTGCTATTCAAGACAGACAGTGAGGATGCATAAGGATGATGTCCAAATGATAAGGACTTTGATGAGTGCTGGGGAGAGACAATTGGACTGCTGTTTACTGTATGGCTGATACTTAATGCTCTTGACCTTCCTCCCATAGAAGAGGCTGGTCTGTGATCAGCTGTTGACCCCTGCTGGGTGCTTGGTGTGGCTGTTGTAGTTTTCGCCTGTGCAGACTTCTCTTGAAAGAAGGCAAAGAGTTTTTCTGGGGTGATTGGAAGTGGGATAGGAACTGGGACAGGAATTGGAATAGGTACAGGATATGGGACAAGAATAGTTACTGGTGGGACTGACAGATGTTGTGGTTGTGTTGTTGTACCTGCTGAAGCTGGTGCATGATGAGTGAGTGGAGCTGCTGATGATAATGTTGGTCCTGCTGGAGCACAACCTCGATGGCTATGGTTCAGGCTGTAGCCTGCAGGAAACATTCCTGCCACTGTTGGGTCAGTAATGTAATGAGGAAGGGGTTGACTCAGGTTATTCGGATGGAGAGAGTGGGGCAACTGCTGGGTAAAACCTGATACAAAATCTGTAGCCAGCTCAGGAACTGTGGGTATTGTCACTCCCGGAGTAGAGGGAAGACCTGGGGTATCTGAGGAAGAGTAGGAAGATGAGGTGGATCTGGTTGACCTTTCTGTACTCTCTGCTCTGACATTCCCTCTTTCTCCTTCAAAGGACCTATCCCTAAGTAATTCTCGCCTTGACTCATTTCTGGACTTTGTGAGACTGGACGATGCCATCTCCTTCTGGGCAGTTAGTGCCAAAGGTGTTGGGCCAAACAGACTAGAGTAAAGCAGTGGGTTCGACGCATAGCCTAAACTTCCAAAACTAGAACCGATGTTTGCTGCAGCCAATGAGGGACTTACATGAGATGGTATCATTGACAACAGTTGTGAAGCTGCCCAGTTTGGCAGCAGAGATAAGCTATTCATTTGCTGTGGACTAAAGCATGTTCCACTCATAGCAGGCGGGAAAGAGATGTTTCTTTGAGGACTTAAACTAGGATGTGTATCTGTTCTTTCTTTCACTGAAGAAGTGCTTGGACTAATCTCTTGAGAATGGACATCAATGTTTGCTCCACAGAGAATTTTTCTTATTCTGTTCCTGTCTTGATTGCGGCAAGAGTCAGAGCCAGTTCTAGCATCAGCATTTGAGGTCATCAGACGTGATGTTAATCTCTCCTTTCTTTGCCGTGACATCAATGATGACTTCACCTTCTGGCCCAATTTGTCTTCATTAGAACAATTACTGTGGTCACTAAGAACTGTTCCGACAGCCACATCTGTGCCAACTGCCCATCTGCCCTCAGCCTCCTGAACCTCACCAGGTTCCTTCCCATCTGGTTGTCTCTTACTGGCCACTCTGTTGTCCTTCCCTATGTCTGGAATCTTATCCAGCTCTTCATCGCAGATCTCTTGTTTGATAGCCACGCTGGCGTTTGAATGGGCAGACAACCAAAGATCTGGTGTGATCAATATCTCTTTCTCCTGGTTGTCTCCCTTACCGTTTCTCGCCGATTTCTTGACGTTATCGCCAGTCATGTTCTGAATATGCTGCAGGTGTTGTCTGGCTTCTGTGCAGAAGATATTCATCTTGTACTGATTGAGGCATTTCTCGCTGCAGAACTGAAGCTGGATGTCACCGTTTTGGAAGTCCACGAAGTTGAGTGTGTGTCGTACATGCTTGCACCATTCACAGACCTGTTCATAGAAAGTAAAGATATGAGACACAGTGAGTGATACCCCCTGTTTAGATTGAGTGATATCCCCTGTCAGCACCTGTTATGTTCCTATATTATCATTTATTTCCCTTTTCGCTCCGTATGGAGCATGGAGACACTACTACAGCTGGTCCCCTTGCAGGAAACCTGCATCAAGCAATCACGCGTCCTTCCAGTGGTGGTTTCTGTAGCTATGTATTTTACATGATGAAGTTGCCAACCTCGTGAACAACATCATGTTTGTCGCCTTGTACGAATTGCCCCACGGAACAGTAGGCATATTCTTTCTTTGCCTCACCAGTGACCCATGGGAACTAGATAGGACAAAGTTTCTAAACGCTGTAATTTTATTACTAGCACTTCTGTACTGTAGCAAACTTGTACATACTGCTCACTGTTTCAAGTTACATAGCTATGTACGATATAGCAACAAGAGGTAACGATAGATCAATAGCATAACAAGAATTAGGGTTCTCAGGCATACGATATGTGGAGGCAGATAACTACACTTGTCTACAGCATATGCTTGCATATCGTATCACAATATATTCACACACTTCAATTACATCCAGTCACAGGCAAACATAAATATTGATACAAACTCTGGTCACGCTGAATATCTCATACATGAGCACGTATAGAAATGAAAAAACATACAAACAAAAATATACACATTAGTACTTCATATATAAATAATAAATGCATCTTATTTGTAGACACACACAAACATAATGTAAACTATTCGGTCTCTGGAAGCGCTAGTTATATCATATATGAGCACATGCATGTAATACATACAAGCTCATACATCGGAACAGATGTAAGGATGATTTTGTTAGTGTGGACATGCATGATATGTGAATAAGGTCATGAGGGGGGAAAAGGGAGGGAGGAATGTATTAATGTGATTCAGTTAATGAGGAGAGTGAGAAATATGTGACATGTGATATAGTTAAATTGGGGAGCGGGGTGTGACGTGATTATTTAATGAAGTGACCAAACAAAAATAGGGGGGGGGGGCGATATATGACAAGTGTTATTTTGGTAATTAAGGTGGAGGAAATGTGTGATATATGATCTAGTTAAAGAGGAGAGGGCAAATGTGTAGTGTGATTTAGTTAATGAGGAGAAGAAAATCTTCCTCGTCTTCCGTTGCTATGGCGACAGCCAGGAGATGCTCGGAGGATGGCACCGGTCTTTCCAAATATTTCTTAAGCAGATTTATGTGGAAGACCTTCTCCTTTCCTTTGATGGAGATCTTGTAATTGGTACGTGAGATCTTTTTAAGGACGGTAAACGGCCCTTGCCATCCGATGCAAAGTTTATTGCTTCCGGTTGGAAGTAGCAACAAAACTTTTTCCCCTGGTTGGAGTTATCTCTCTTTTGCAGCTTTATTGTATCTTTTAGCATGTTTAGCGCGGGCTTTCTTAAGGTTGGTGATGGCTAGATCCCATCCTAGCTTTAACCTTTCCTTGAGCTCAGATACATACTTGCTTGCAGAGACGACTGTCTCGTCAGCCTTTTGGTCTGTCAGGGACCGCAGTAAGGCTTCAAGTGGCCCCTTAATAGGTCTGCCAAATAAAAGTGTAGCAGGCGGGAATCCCGTAGACGCTTGGGGAACCTCTCGGTAGGCGAATAAGGCAGCCGATATATAGGTCCCAGTCTTCCGGTTTCTCCTGACCCAGCTTACGTAACATAATGGTGAGGCTGCCATTAAAACGTTCCACGAGCCCATTTCCGGTCGGATGGTAGGGACTTGTGTGGATATGTTTGGCCCTCAAGATCTTAAAGATCTCCTCCATTAACAGGCTACGGAATTGGGATCCATTGTCCGTCAAAACTTGTTGAGGGAATCCCAACCGTGTAAAAATTTGCACGAGGGCTTCTGCGACATGCTTGGAATCTGTGCGTGTTAGCAGTACAGCTTCGGCCCACATTGTGCAAGAGTCGACTAAGGTCAGGATGAACCTGTTCCTTCTTTTGGTCCTTTCCAGAGGTCCAATGATGTCGACAGCAACCCGTTCAAATGGAGTCCCTACTGTTGGCATTTGCCCCATGGGTACTGGGGGTGTCAAGTGCTTGGGTGCTACCCATTGGCACTGGGCGCAGGATTTCACATACCTGATAATGTCAGAGTTCATTCCTGGCCACCAATAGTGGGTTTTTTTTATTCGCTGAATATTGGCGTTTTGTCCCATATGTCCGCTAAAGGGAAGAGAGTGCCCCATTTCTAAGATCTGGCTTCTGTACTGCGTCGGTACTAGGAGCTGGTTATTCCCCGTGTCCGGGTTGCCCGTTCTACGATACAATACGACATCCTTAGAAAAGATGTCTCCGTTGTGTCTGGGGTCCTTAGCCATGGGCAGTTTTTTAAAGCAGAGCTCCAGAGTAGGGTCCTTTTGTTGCGCCTCCTTCAGTTCATTCTGCAACAAATTTGGCGCAGGCTCCCTCTCCTTCTTGGCTTGCCCTCTTGTGGTTACCGCTGCCACAATCGGCTCCTTTCGTCTCCCAATAAACACATATCTACATTCCGGGATAACTGGGTAGATAGGATCATCCATAATGGCCGCTTTAATAACACCTCTGACAAAATCAGAGTGTATTTCTACCAGTGCGATAGGATGCATCCTGGGTGCATCACTCTTGAAAACTCCACATAGTTTGACGGTTTCCTCTGTCTCCTGACCGGGTTTGACTAGGTTCTGGCGACAATACAATCAAAACTTAATCCTGTGTCAGAAAAACAAGTAGTAGAGGTACCGTTCAAAATTACAGTTCCTCGCGTTGAGGGTCGGTCCCCCTCAGGTTGAGAATCACTGACATTGACTCTACCTTTCGAGGCTGTATGCAAACATCCGCTGCGGTTTGGACCGGTTTGTTTGCCCTGATCAGACGTTCCTGGTGTAGGGGTCTTCCCTTTACCTTGACCTTGATGGCCGCGCTGCCACGTAGGCTTGGTGGGTTGATCAGAATTGTTGTTTGGGGGGTATCGGGTTTTGTAGAATTTAGATTTTTCCTGAGGAGGTTTCTGGGTATTATTATCTCGTTCGTTATAATGTTGAGAGGAATTGGAAGAATAGGATGACTGCTCTAGATTTTGTTTTCGAGATGGCTCATCTGTGGGTTTACGTTTTGTGCTGGGAAGTTCGGCCATTGCATTTCTATAGCGTTCGGCCTTATTGAGGATGTTCTCAAGCCTGACTGCCCCCTGTTCAGCCAAAAAATCTACGGGTTTCGTTTGACAAAGTTGACTTTATCTGTTCCACAAGAACAAGTTCAAGTAGTCCCTCATATGTAAGAGGCAGGTCAGATAATTCTATGCACTTTGTCAGATAACCCGTGAGACGTGAAGAGAACTGGGGAAATATTTCATGCTCTCTTTTCGGCTGTTTCTGAACAACTGCAGAAACTTACGGGCAGTCATCTCAAACCGCTCTAGCAAGGCCTTCTTCAGCATGTCGTAATCATGTTGGTTCGGTCCCAGTTTCACGTATACGTCATAAGCATTGCCTTTCAGTGACGTTGAGAGTTTAAGTGCCCAGTGGGTACTCTCTAACCCATACAGAGTCGCGAGTCTCTCGAATTTTTCTAGGTAGCTGTCAATTTTTTCGTTGGGGCTAGGAAAAGACTCTACAGCAAAAGACATCGCAGTTAATTGGGCAGATTGAGTACTGGAGAGGTCCACTGATTGAGACTGGGGTGAAGACGGCTCTCCATTATTAGAAGTAGAGGCACCCCGACTCTCTAAAGCCTTGAGCGCCAATTCGTGCTGTCTTTCCCTTTCTCTCTCTCTTTCCCTGCGGGTTTCAATCTCTGCCTCAATTTTCTTCTGCTCCAATTGACGATCGTCCGCTTCTTTCTTCCTAGCTTCTGCCCTCTCTTCCGCTTCTTTCTTCTCTTTTTCCTCTCTCTGTTGCTCAGCGTCATACCTTTCAAGTTCCCTGTTGACAAACAGGTTCGCGGCTTCTCCTTCTAGCCCTGAGTCCTTCGCCTCCTGTCTCAGAATGGATCTTATCCTAATTCTCTCTGCCATGATAAAGAACTGGATGCTTCTAAGACTAGAGAATTAGTAAGAAGAAACAAGAAGGGGGGGAAAAACTCAAAGCCGCTACGAGAAAAAACACAAAGTATAAATTTACTTGTGTTACCCCCTACTCTGAAATGTGCAAACTTATCGCTGCTATTATTGTCACTTAAGACTCTTAACGCAAGCGACTATGCCACTTAAAATGGTAAGTTACACTGGAAAAAAATTTACTTTTACTAAAAGTAGAGAAAAATTTATGAAAAACAATTTAAAGGAAAAAAATTTTTTCCTAAATTTTAATTCTCCACTAACAAACTCCGCCCTCTGAAGTAAATTAAAGAGTAGAGAAGATGTTAACTAGATTTATAAAAAAATTTAGAACAAGCGCCTTTAGCTTTGCTCAGCTCTTCTAACTTCCAAAAACCTTTTGTGACTGAAGACAGTCACGCAATCCCAGCAATTATATAACAAAATTTCAATTTTCTCTGCCAGAGAATACAAAGGTGACAAATATTTTATTATCACTACTTGTTGCTTCTGTGGAAAGAAACAAACCTGTAATAATTATTGTGTGGTCGGCCCAAAATACTAAAAGGCTTGGTCTAGGGGAAGTAATTACTTTTTTTAGATTATACCCTACTTCACAAAGACAATCAACCACACTATATTTTAACTAGGCTCAGAATTTCGGACGAGCTAACCATATATTGTCGTAATTTTTTTTTTGGAGAGAGTTCTGATGGATATTGGTCCCTTTAGAGTGTAGAATGATAGTGAAGGCTCTGTGGGAATAAGGATTTAGGAAAGTCAGGTAGTAGATTCACAAGTGCTGGGAAGAGTAAGGACAGTCTCGGTTTACGACAATAATTGACTCCCAAAACTACTCCTACCACTCTTCTGAGCAAACAATTGTTTGTCAGTTCCAGTCACTCAGGCGCACTCACCGATTTGGTGATTCTGACGCTCAACGTACATGAATACGGACTACAATAACAAATATGGGAAATGTTTGATTTGGGCCAGCCGACACCAATGCTAATAAAGTTTTAATACTTTTATTATCATAAAAATCAAGTCACAAATAATTATCAATTTACAGTCATAAATCAAAGGTTACAGAATACAAATATGACAAGGGGGGGGGGGGTTTTGAGGAGAAGTATCCCATACACCTTTTCCCGCTTGTATTTACTAACAGAAAAGACCCAGTCCCAAAGACAAGGAGGGGGGATGATGATGATGATCAGAGATAGGCAATTTAACCCAATGGTAAATTTATTACTCTGAGGCAAGGGGTTACAGTGATAAGGGGGTAGAGGAAAAGCTAGGGTTCTCAAATGTTTTCCTTTATCCAACAAATTTTACGGGAGGGGGAAATGAACACAGTTAAACAATCCCGCTAGGAGAAATCCTGTACAATGAATACAGTACACCTTAGTACTAGGTCGAACTAATTATAAGGGTAAAAAAAGATTAAATCTCCTTTCATTCAAAAACACGCTTGGCTGGCCAGCACGCAGGCACACACACAGACTTACCAAATGGTGAATTCTGGCACTTCCTAGGAATTTTACAACAGCAGATAATACCGTAGATCAATGGAAATTGTCTTTTTATTTCTTCTGTGTCAGGCCCCACATTTATCGAGGTGGGCTGGTAGCTAATAGTCTCAAAAAATCGCCAGACGGTGAAGCGTAAAGGCTACTGTTGTTTTTTTTTAATAAACGTTCCTAATGAATGGCACAGGCACTTGGCTAAATGTGAGGTATGGTGTGGTTTCTAAGATGGGCACAGCTGGTGGAGATAACTTTCTTTTGCCGTAATGTCACAACTACAAAACACTGAGATAGGTTCTTCTTCGGGGGGGATGGGGCGGGGGGGCGGGGGTTAAAATCCACTGAATATACTTCATAGACAGTGTTCAGGTAAATCTATATTCTTCTTCACAAAAAGACAGCATGAGTAGAATATTGCTACTGGCGACTGTTCTGCTTCCAGTTTTAACGACTTTATGAATTCGTATTTTAAAAGTGTTTCTTGGGTGGCTTTGTTCTCAGTTAAATTCAGAGGAGAGAGACTCGCAACAGGTCGCCACAAGTTTAGCTTTAAAAAAGTTCATATGTCACTGGAGTAATCGAACTGGGTCGGCAAGGCTCTATATATATTCTATTGCTGCGAAATGGCTGCTTAAATGCTGCCTTATTGCTGGGATGCGAGGTTCGAAAGATCACTCTGGATACAAATAGAAAAAACATGAAATGCAATGAAATCACATTAAAATCTAACGCGCGATACATTTACAGTTAGACTATTTTCTGCGCTCGCGTCTTTAATTAATAAATCAAGAAAAAACTCTCCGTGAGGTTAATAATTTTAAAAGCACATCTATCTATACAGAACTAAACTGTATTAAAGTCACAATTCCCTTAACAGTTGCAAAATTAATTTACGCGGCTATTGTATTAGGAAATTAACCTATAGATGTAACATTTAGTTTGCACTGGAACTTTGAAAATGGGTTTATTTAATAAGTTTAAATTTACACCACAATCCAGTGAAAAAAATATGAAATAACTAGACCACTGATCACTCGAAGCTAAAGTATAAATTACCGTCTGCACAGAAAAGAATTCACTCCAATAGCCAACAATTTAGATGAAATCTAGCAGGAATTTAACTATATGCTAGTGAATCTTAGAATGCTGTCAGAACGAATGATAAAGTTGCCCTTTTCAGATTCTGTATATATCTAACGGGAATGTAAGTTAAATGGGTCGTGTGAAAATTTCGCGCCTCTTCAGATCCCAGGGATAGTCGAAGTTATTTAGCCGCCATGCTAACCGCGATGGCCCGACTGGCTTCCGATCTTCGTTCGTCTCAGGCTGCTCGCGCAAGGATGTGAAATTTCTGCGAGACTAGCCTCGTTCGCGGTGAGTTTCCTGATTCCTCAGATCGTATCCGCTACGCTGAGTGCTCCGTCTCTCCCGTTCCATAGTCTTTCGGGCAAGCCTGCCGGTTGCCACAGAGGTGCGAAGTCTGCAAGAAGCTTTCTTCTGACCGCTCGTGTCCATCTTGCGAACGGTTCAGTGTTCTCACGGAGATGCTAAATTTCTGCTTCTCTGTTCTGGGGATCGTCTTTGACTGCTTTGATCATAGCCGCTACTCTTCGTTGATGAAAAGTTACAACAATACTGATGTTCAGGGGTTCTAATGTTATGAAAAGCTAAAGTCCCTTTAATCATCCATCAAAGCAGGGAAAATTCACTTGTCAAACTAGACGTACGTCACAACTAGTCGATCTCAAGCTTCGAACCACAGACTATTACAGCTGGTAACGTGAGTAGAACCTCAAATGGTCTCTCCAATCCGTACCACCAACTTTAGATGGAATAAAAGAACACATTCCGCTGCTAAGTATTTGTTTTCCTGATTTAGATCAGGCGCCTTTCCTCGCTGTTTGTCGCCGATTTTTTTATCAGAATTTGTGCTCTCCCTGAGAGTATATCATATAACTCAGGGGATGTGTTAACAAAATCACCATTCTTTTAGTTAATGTAATGAAAACATTTAAACTGGACAGCGGCAAGTAGCTTGTGCTTGAAGGAACAATTTTAAGCATACATACAACCCATTACAAATGATAATATACATACGAGGTCATCATCATCCACTTCCTTTCTCCACTTGGAGTCTGTGGTTACCTCTGATTTTGGTTCTTCCGTGAGAACTAGCATGAAGCAATCACCAGCGCTTGCAGTGGTGGTTCATGAATGTATCCTTCTCACATGCTGCGGTTGCCAGCCTCGTATGAATCTTTAACACTCCTAGCTAGTATAAACCAGTAAAATGCAAAGTATAAATATGTGTACAATTCACCCTATAATAATAATAATATGGACAACTCAACCTAGTAACTAGGCAAATCTTAGACGTCTTGCTCAGGTAAATAGTCTTCGCAATTTAACACAGATGCCTCGAACACACGTCTGGGATATTATTTCTTATTCTAGAATTCGTCTGTGACTTGTGAGTAGTTTCATGTGACCTGTAGGAGTCAGGTTTCGTATTAATATTGGCGAGTTTTCTTTTTCAGTGGATAGAAGATGCTCTAATACGTTTTTCCGTTCCTAAAATTTCTGAATCCTGACTCTATTCTTTCCTGTGGCAAGGACCTAGATGTCTATTTGACGATTTCAGGAATGCAGTGCCGTATGTCAAACCTTTCGTTATATCGTAAGTTCCCGACCCACGCTTCCACCTGGCGTTTTCTGACAAACTCCCAATAAGCGCGGTTGTTTATTGGCGCCTCAGAAGCCAGCCAATACATTCAAAGTTCATATTATGAAAACGTTTCCTCATGCAGTATTCTGTATGACACATGCGTTTGAAAATTTCAAACAGTCATCCTCCGTATCTGCAGTTGCTACATCCGCAAATTCTTGGTAATATTTACGTTACAACTTCTTACATTTTTACCGGTCGAGTCGGAAGTAATTATGCAATCTTAAGCAAATACTACGTGTCCGCTTTTACCTGAAGTCAATGTGGTATTATCACGTTTTAGAGACTCAATTAATCTTTTAGGGATGGGTGATACGCTCGTCTCGCCCGGTCATGCATTGAAGCGTGAAACGTGAACAATGACAGTAGGGACAAAGGTGTGCTAACCAAAGAATAATGCATCTCATTCAGTACGCACGCCAAATGTACTTCAGTACTGCCGCAGAGGAAAAGAGAGCACACAAATATGTCACAATGATAATGATCGCACGAGCTACCAAAGATTTTCCTTCAAGACACGGTTACAGGCAGCTGAAGATAAGACAAATAAAAAAACAGAAATAGGTTGTCTACGTTGACTGTGGATAACTCTACTGGTTGCGAATCTCAATAGAAAAACAAATGATCCACAAAAACAGTGACTACCAGTCAAGCACCAACAGTCTGTGGTCTAACAATGACCAAGTGTTATTGGACAGTCAAATCAACTCAATATTCCTTGCTCGTGGCTTTAGCGGTCAACGTTTTCCTGATATCACCATTTCTCATGATATCTTGTCATGTTTTATTACCTGATTTTCCCAGACAACTCATGTCAACTGGTTATTGGCCTTTCCTGTTCCTTGGTTAGTGCCAAGATCTGGCATTAACAAAACACTAAAAGATTCATCAGATAATCAAGACTAGTCAGTATTACAGCAGGCAAGTACTCCTTGTGAGGTTTCCAGGATCTCTGAAGAGACACAAAAAGAGAAGGCTGCTCATGTAACTGACAACCTCATCATATAAACCAAATAGTTACAGAAACCACACCTGCAGAAGGATATAACCGCTTGATGGATGCTTCTTGCAAGGGTCCCTGCTGTTAGTGGTGGCTTCATTCTCTCTAGTTTGGTTTGGTTTGGTGTTAAGAACTATCTTCATTGCACACGGACAACGCCATCTGTGCTCCGATCTCCTCCCTTAGATCATACAAGGAGGATCTCATCGCAGTGCACGAACTCCGTAGCGTAGCACCAGCGAGAATCCCAATGTTTGTATATTACTGTATAGGAATCACACATTCTATACATATTTTTTGGTGGTGGGTGGGTTTCCTAATTTTTAAATTTTGCCAGGGCAGCGGCCTTATTGCCTACTCTTTACGATTTCCAACTGCCGTGGGATTTTAAACGTGCGCAACTTGCACATGGGACCTCCTATTTTTTCGACTTATCCGAGAAGGCTAGACATCCGATCTCATTACCCAGGAGACAGGGGGAAAGGGGGGTGGTATGACATAATTAGGACCACCGGTTCTGAAAAAAATATTTCCATAAATTATAATCCCTCAACTGGTATTCGAACCCGGTACCTCTTGAATACGAGGCGAATGCCATACCTCTTAACCACTGCGACCCCAGATTCATTCTCTCTATGGAGCACAAAATAAATTGATGATGATGCCGCAATACTTTACTCCACTGTGATCACGTGATCACACTAGCTGTCACATGATCGTGGCAGACCTCATTTCTTCTGTCGTCCATCTGTAGTATTTACATTAAACGTTATTGACATTCATTTCAACTTAAACTTGTTTGATGACAAACGCCCTGACTCAAATTAGAACTCGTTGGAGACATGTCAGTTTTATTCAAGCAACACGCGCTGTATTTACAAGTAACTGAAAATATTAGTGGGGCACATCACTGCGCGATGACAATTCCATCCTTAATAATTTCACAGAATACAAATTTTTCATCCTCACAATCTCTTCATCTTTGCGACTGATCATGAAAACTCATCTCAGTGACAAATCATCTCACTGTTTTATTTATGGTCTCTGCGATCTTCTCAAATGTATCGGTCTGGTTATATTAACTTGGTCTACCATCACGGAATAGTACTTTTTCCTAGATTGCGATACATCATTATCGTTTCAAATACGCTTCCATGTGATTTCACAGAATGTCACTAGCCAACCTGTGGCAAATTACTATTATCTTCCGTCTGCGGAAAAGTCACCTCATCAAGCTGCACAGTTCACACAATTTAAGGCGCATTATTCGATTCATTAGAATGTCACTCTTTAAACACTACATACCCATCAATGATCTCTTGTAGATGCGATTAAAATCGGATTCTATATGGTAGAATCTATAAGCTCTGCGTGTTTCTCGTTGCTAGGTCTTCTTTATACTTGTCAGTCGATATCCCGTTACCACAGACCATGGCCTTTGACAGAACTATGTAAACTATCGACAATTACATCTTTCAATGGGATAAATGAGAGAGTGCCTCGTGGCTTTACCTCGACTATTATAGACACCTGAAGGAAGCTTCTCGACTTTACGTACTACGTCTATGTTCTCGACGGTTACATGAAGAGTTCCTTATTATCTGATAACTCTTTAACTCCTTCTGTCTAAATAATATTTCCAGTCATGTCCCTTACACTACCATCTCATTATTTCCAGTTAACTCTGACACGACCTTAATTCCTGTGACATTACAATTAAAATAAAATTAAATGTAACAAAACAAATAAAAGACCTCTGCATTAAGAACCAAGATACTTCTCTATTACATGGACGCATTTCCTGCTCGGAATGAACGAACGGAAAATCTTGATTTCTTCAGGGGGAATAAGTCGAAATTATTGCCTTTTAACAATCCTGTCTTGCAATTTAAAAAAAAAATATTTATATATATATATTAAAAAAGGGAAAAATTATGGTGAAAAAGAAGCACTTAGAAAATTTGAGTGGTTGCTAATTAATTGAAAACAAGACAGCTAAAGTAACCTTATCGACTTTAATTACTCATCGTCATAGGAATGCACAGCAAAATTTGAGGTCCTGTTGCCGTGTCAGAAATTGATTGTGACCTGAATGACGATTATTTTGTGAGAAAAACTCGTTGCAGGAGCACCAAGTGCAATATGTGAGACATGGTTTATGTCATATGTAAAAGAGCAGGACCGGAAACAGTAATATGGTGATTGGTAAAGATGAGATTGAAATAAATACAGACTGAAAATCTGTTTACGTTTCATTCCACGCGCACAAACACCTGAGATAACCATACCTAGTGTGACCATTGCAGAAAGGCAACAACACGAACAGTGATTGGTGTCATGGGATTTGCCTCCCCTTTGCTCTGCACTAGTGGTCCACCAGTGGCCAACACTCAAGAGCATCTAAAATGGGTCTTCAAAGGTGTCTACCTTCGCACAAGATTACTCTTGGCAGAGTTGTAGATAGAAGAGTACTGATGCTTCTATCTCAGGCGAGTAATCACAAGATAATTCAGAACTCAAGAACAACGCCGCCAAGGGCAGAGCACTATTAACTTATATCTGATCCGTCACCTTTTGTGAAGTTTTAAGCAATGGTGTGGCTTGTTCGAGCCCACAGTGGGTTTAATCCAGCGAAATTACTGTTATAAGTATTTTTGGTCCTATGGCTGTAACTATCTATATATATATATATATATATATATATATATATATATATATATATATATATATATATATATATATATATATATATATATATATATATATATATATATATATATCGTATATTAAAGATTATCGATCATACATGCGCTCTCATATCTATAATAACTGAATCAACTATTAATTTGTAAAATAACATATAACAAATTTATTAATCAATTAGTCTTTAACAAGTTAAAATAAATATGGATGAAGATGATTTTAGGAGGTTTAAGAAATTGTCTTCATTGAGACTTAATTGGGGACTGTTGGTTATTGTCCGTTGCTTTCGCCTGTTAACAAAAACTTAACCGGCGGAGTACTGCAATGGTTGGTTGTCGAGTCTTTCGTGATGAGGCATCTTCTCTAGAGGCATCTAGATGAACTCCACTCCTAATGTCAATGTGGGTGTCTTCACAACGTGTCCACTGTAGGTAGTTGGTGTCGAACCAAGCTCTTGAATCACAAGATAGTGGCGAAGACTCTTACTTCAGACTGGTCTCTTGTAAGTGTAATTTCGTACCACGAACCGTAATGTAGTCTCGCACCACGAACTTTAGGAAAAATAAAAGAACAAATGCCTCTGCTAAGTACATTTGTGGGCTGAAGATTAACGCGCGCATTGTCTTGCTGTCCACCCACCAATGTTAGCGTCTCTGAGCAATTAGATTCTTTAAGTATACACAGCGTAAGTCAGGGAAGATTATTATAAATCACCAATATTCTTCTGGGTATTTTAATTGGAAAATATGTGCTTGGACAGCGCGAGTGCAATGATTTGTGCCTGACCTACAATTAACAAGGTACATATACCTCACAAAATGATACTATACACTATATGCACATGTGATGTAATCATCACTCCTCACTGCTCCATTCGGAGTCTGGGATTACCTCTACTTTCGATTCCCTAAGAGAACTAGCGTGAGGCAATCACCAGCGCTTATTGTAGTGGTTTATTGATATACTATTTTCATACGTTGAGGCTGCCAGCCTCCTATGACTGGTATAACCATTTAACAAGTACAGTGTGATAAAATTAACCGTGATACAACGTTAAAATATCTCCAAAGATAAAATGTAGGGATAAAAACTAATGCGTAAGCTACTAGACGACATGATCGCCCACGCCGCGGGTCACCACCCGCCATGGAAACTAACTTGTTAGACGTGAAGGCAAAACGTTTACCCTTGGAACGGGATGAGAACGGAGATCAAAAGGAAAAAATATGACTGAACACGTGCTTGAAACTAGCAAGGCTAAAAAGACGCAATTGGTGGGGAAAGGAAAAAAATTCACGTCCCCAAGTTGACACAAGGTAAAGAAATCGACAACAGGGACCTTAGCTATTATACGCAACAGTCATTTCTTGGACGCTTTTGCGATAACTTAGTCCGTTTATTTGAATTCAGCGGCAAACGCATTACAGAAGATGCTCGAAAATATTTCAAAAAACCAACTAACCTTGAAAAGTAACTTTTTCTTAATAATAATGTTAGGAATATAAAACCTAGCTGGCCTGATGGCCTATCTTGAGCAGTGAAATAATATGCTTTCTTTTATACAGACGGATAGATAATAAGAAAGATATTGACAAAAGACTGTGTTGTTCATATCAGCGAGCGACTGCATTGAAACAAAAAATGTCACTAATTTTCAAAAATTGCGGCCTTGAGACTCAAGTGCTAAAATCTAGTTGGAATGAAAGAGAGGGAATGTGGTGGAGAATTGTGGCTAAAAATAACTTTAAAGGCAAAATTGTGTAGGGGACGGCAGAGTTGGTTCAAAAAAACAAGTGTGTTTTTTTGTGAAACGCAAGAAGAGACAGACGAACCAACAGACAATAATACATACTTGACTGAGGTATGACTGAATTGACTTTTGGTAGGAGGTTTGAATTTGAAAAGGAAAAAAGGCGGTGATTGGCCACAGATAAACATATTATCGGCGCTCAGACGCGCATTTTTGCCATTCAACATAAACTGTCCAGTAGTATACACAGAAATAATTCAGTGGTGTATTTCCCAGAAGCTAATTGAAATATTTAGAGGGACGCCATACTAGAGCCAGCAGCTCAGCTGAGTTTTGCTAGCATATAACTGTGTTCTCTATTCATAATTCTGAACTGTGAGTTTTTTATTTGGCACCAAAGGGGTGTCAAATGCTGTGTTGAATAATACAAGAGTGGACCCGTGCAGTTTAATATTTTGGCAGAGCATCCTTATATTGCCCCCAAGCACGGAGAGGTGGGGCCACCAGATTCCAGCACCAGAACTACTCAGTCAAAGATACGTGAGCGTCTGGCCTGCTGGATATTCACCAACTTATTTTCTAACACACCAACTATATTCCCATCAATAAATGGACAATGTTAGTAGCCATAGACAGGGAGTGATGAGGCCACCCCAACAGCACATCCATTAATCGTTCTCCCAGATAAATTACACTATAAACAGTAGTAATATTAACTAGTCTTGTAAAATACATATGTACACACCTTTCATTTATTATGCCATATATTCGTGCATTTCATTCATAATTGCAAAACCTTTCATATGTTCTGACCAAAATAAAACCTTGGTTCAGAACAAATAAACTTAAAGAAAATTTACTATCAAAATTTTACACAGCTTGAGTTAGTTCAGTGTGTTATAACATTTTATTAATATTATTAGACTTAGTAAATATCTGTGTGTGTGTATGTAAACTACCACAACACATTACATATCAGTACCCTAGAATTTTAACGTAGCCACATTCATTAGTAAAAAAGATAGGTGTGAGGTCGTAGTGGTAGCAAGAAGGGCCTTCTGTAAATTCACAGTTACATTTATCTCAGGAGCCTTCACAGCTGACCTCATGCATCACACTAGGTAATATCACAATCATACAATACCATCAAATCCACTACATATATTGGGGTCTCTTGTCCCGGGATCATTAGCTCAACAGTAATATTAGGATCTCCTGGTGGGAGAATTAAATTAGGGGAACACATTATAAAAATTAAAAGTGTCCCTTAAAATTAAAAGTGAAAATAAAAGTTGGTGAATCTTCACAGCCAGTGGTAATTAATTAGTTAACTGGCTAATTAGAATTACTTTAGACTATAGTAATTAGAATTACTTTAGTGGTTGAAAATTTTATCTTGCTCATTGCTAAATTGTCTAAAAAGTATGGCGGAGCTAGCCAAATTCAGATCAGCTGCTGTGCTAACGGCAAAGGATATGGGAATGGATGGTCAGGTTTTAATTCAATATGTAACGGCTGAATGTGATAAGTATATTGAACGGGAAGAAAGAAGATTAGAAAAAGAGGCCGAAAGAAAATTAGATTCTGAAAGATTAGCTGAAGAGAAGAGGTTGCAAATTGAGGCTGAAAGAGAACTTAAGAGGCTGCAGATTGAGGCTGACAAAGAGGCTAAAGCATTAGAGGCAGAAGAAAAACGACAGCAAAGGGAAGCAGAAGAAAAAAGAGTGACTGTCGAAAGGGAGGCAGAAGATAGAAGGTTGCAAAGGGAGCACGAATTACGACTAAGGGAGCTGGAGCTACAAGGCCAGGCTCCTGAAAATGGTGCCAGCCCTTTTGCCTCAGATGCTACGCCCAGTCTGGGAGCCTCAACATCAGCTATGGGGTTTCATTTAGACCATTTTGTTGAGAAAGACGATGACATAGAGGGGTACCTCGGACGTTTTGAGTTATTAGCTACTACATATGGGTTAGAGAGAGAGAGGTGGAGTTTAAAGTTATCACAGGGACTGAGAGGTACTTCTTATGAAGTCTTCGCAAAAATGAACAGAGAAGACCAAGACAATTATGACATGTTAAAGCAGGCATTGTTATTAAGGTACGAAAAAATGGTGAATTTTATCGTAAGAAATTTAGAAATGCCAAACTGTTGTCTGGGGAGACATACCACCAATTCTCTGCCAGACTGGAAACCTATTTGGAGAAATGGACGGCTCTGGGGAAGACCCAAGATCTTAAGGAGATGATCATGATAGAGCAATTGAGAGAGTCCATGGCTCCAGACATGAGAAAATTTCTCATGGAACAAGGTGCAGAGAAGTTGGGGGAGGTTTTAAATGTCGCTGAGAGGTATCAGGCAGCCCAGGCAGAGGTAAGTAGTGCTAAAAAGAAGCACATAGACAATTTTAAAGCTCCACAGCAATTTAATAAATTTGATAATAGAGAACAGGGAAATAAAGGTAGGACAAACTTTGAACGGCCAAGAAATGACTATCGAGACAGAAACTCACAGTTCAATGACCAAAAATCCAATGAAAGAAAACCGTTTAACCAAGGAAAAAGATGGTGTAAATGATGCAAGAAAGATAACCATAACACCGAATTTTGTAGAAGGAAACCTTCAAACATTGCTGCAATGAAGTCGGGGACTCAAAGATTAAAGGTTAATCCTAATGGACAGCAGGAACCTTATCACCCCCCAGTTTGTGAGGATGTTATTTGTAATGTGGTCACCATAAGGTGCCTTTATGATACAGGTTTGGATTATGATTCAGTTGTGAAGTCTAGCCTAGTGGACCCAAGTCAGTATACCACAGAAACAGTGGAAATACAAGGGGCAACTAAGGACATACCACTCATGACACTTCCCATCGCAAGGATAACGGTGAAAACTCGCTATGTGGAAGGAGAAATCAGAGCAGCAGTGATAGATGAACCAATCTACCCTCTGATATTGGGGTGTAGATACGTCTTCTTGGGGAATCCCGAGAGACCTGTGATCATGGCGACAGTGCAGACCAGGTCACAGAAGAAGGAGGAAGAAGGTGAACCTATAAATGCTCATCCAGAGGAGATGAGGAAGGCGCAGGCTGAGGATAGGACACTCAAGCCATGTTTTAAAAAAAGTGCCCAAATGCCACACACCTCCGAGCAAGGGGGAATATTTTATGAAGGACAGATTGCTATATAGGAAGACAGGAACTAGATCCACTGGTCACGGACAGTTGGTTCTTCCCGAGGTATATAGGGCAAATTTAATAAGGAGCTTACATGTTGGAAAAGATGGGGACCATGAAAAAGTCGGTATCATCTGCCAAAAAGTTGCTCGCAAATACTATTGGCCCGACGTAAATGTCGATATTGAAAACTTTGTAGAAGCATGAGGCGTATTTCATGAGGGAACACCCACAAAGGGAAAATATGTGCAGGACCTAGAAACGCCACGGGGCACTCTTAGGCCTGGAAAGAAAAATTATTATACTCAGGTAGACAAAGTGCAATGGGAGCCCCCTTTTCACACCCAGTCTTCACTTGAATGGAGTAACATGGCCACTATGCGACGAGTACAAAGAAGAAATTTAACCCAGAATAAGCTGACAATCCCTCGGTCAGGATTATATAAACTGGATGAAACTAAAAGAGAGCGAAGATCTCTCATAAGCAATCTAAAGTGGAAAGACAAACCCAAGAAAAAAAATTGGTAGTGGTCGATTTGTGAGTGATGATTCTAGGAAGAAAAGTCCTCACTATAATGCTTCTAATGGACGGAACCCGATGGGTGCCATGAAAAATAAATATGGAAAATTAAAAATCCAGATGTAGCGCTATTAAGGACCTGGACAGATGAGAAGGCGGAAGAGACTGTTACCTCATCTTATCAATACGTGAACGAACTGACCACTCGTTTGAAAGCTGGATGGAAACTGGCAAATGATAATTTGAAACAAGCCATGAAGAAACATGCAGCATATTTTAATAGGAAGGCAAAGGACAGAGAACTAGCTGTGGGAGAGAAGGTGCTGCTTCTACTACCCGGCAGCCAGAATAAATTACAAATTGGATGGCAAGGTCCATATACGGTTCTAGAGAAGGTGTCTAGAACAAACTATAAAATTGACAAAAAGGGGAAGGAGAAAGTTTATCATGTAAACCTGTTAAAGAAGTATCTGGACAGACCACTCCAGGAAAGCACCCCCTTACTGACCTTGGCTATCGCAACTCAAATGCAAAAGGAACCACTCACCTCACATGAATACCCATTACATCCTTGTGAAACAGCAGCACAGGTAAAAGTCAGTAAGCACCTGACTAAAAATCAGAGGGAGAGAGTTCAACAGGTTCTGGAGGAACATACAGATGTATTAACAGATAAACCAGGCCATACAAATTTGCTACAGTATGACATGAAACTGGTAGACTCAAACCCAATCTGTATGAGAGCCTATTCTATTCCGTTCGCGAAGGAGAAGGCATTGAAGGAAGAAATAGATTATTTGTTGAAGGAGGGGATTATTTTACACAGTGAATCATCTTTTAGCTCCAGTGTCGTCTTGTTGAGGAAACCGTCTGGGGAACACCGACTGTGCATAGATTACAGGAAACTGAATGCTGTCACAGAAGGACAAGTGGATCCATTACCAGACACAAAACAGTTGTTTGCCAGATTAAACAAGGCAAAATACTTTTCAAAGGTGGATCTTAGTAAAGGCTATTACCAGATTCCAGTGAAGCCTGAAGTGAGACCTTATTTAGCATTTAGCACATCAGAAGGACATTATGAATTCAACATGCTACCATTCGGACTGAAAAATGCTCCGAGTGTATTTTCAAGGATGATGCGCAAATTGTTGGATCCCCTGAATAACCCATGTATCACGAATTTCATGGATGATATTCTCGTCGCCACAGAGACATTTGAAGAACACATTGACGCTCTAAAATTGTTATTTAATAGGCTTAGGGAGGCGAACTTAACTGCTAGGCCAACAAAATGTTGTATTGGATGCAAAGAGTTGGAATTCTTGGGACACACTGTATATCAGGGTAACATGACCCCTGACCCCAAGAACTTGGAAAAACTGCAGAGAGCACCTAGACCACAAACAAAAAAGGACGTGCGATCATTCGTGTCGTTATGCGGATTTTATCAAAAATACATCAAGGATTTTAACTCTATTTGTGCTCCTCTGACTGATCTGACTCGCAAGGGACTTCCAGATAAAATTATTTGGACTGCGCAAAGTGAATTAGCGTTCCAAGACTTAAAGGAAAAACTCACTAGCAAGCCTATTCTCAAACTGCCTGATTTGACACAGGATTTTGTCGTAAGAACAGATGCAAGTAATGTAGGTCTCGGGGCGGCTTTGTTGCAAAGATCATCTTCACCTGATGGGGAACTGAACCCAGTCGCTTATGCAAGCCGCAAATTGAATAAGGCGGAACAAGGATATTCCACAAGCGAAAAAGAATGTTTAGCGTTAATCTGGGCAATAAAGAAGTTTCAAATCTATCTGTATGGTAGGACTTTTGTGGTCCAGACGGATCATCAGCCCCTCGTATTCTTATCTCAGGCTAAGCATGAAAACGCAAGATTGCTGAGGTGGTCTTTATTGCTTCAACCTTATCAGTTTAGTATCCAATATATCCCAGGCAAATTGAATGTCGGTGCAGATTTCCTCAGTCGGCACCCCTGTGATCAAAATTAGAGTAGTGGCAGGCGTGAGGAGTAATTTTATCTATGTGTATCACTGGTTTTGGAACTTGCCGTAGGCATGTTTTCAAGTGGGGAGATGTGTGATAAAATTAACCGTGATACAACGTTAAAATATCTCCAAAGATAAAATGTAGGGATAAAAACTAATGCGTAAGCTACTAGACGACATGATCGCCCACGCCGCGGGTCACCACCCGCCATGGAAACTAACTTGTTAGACGTGAAGGCAAAACGTTTACCCTTGGAACGGGATGAGAACGGAGATCAAAAGGAAAAAAATATGACTGAACACGTGCTTGAAACTAGCAAGGCTAAAAAGACGCAATTGGTGGGGAAAGGAAAAAAATTCACGTCCCCAAGTTGACACAAGGTAAAGAAATCGACAACAGGGACCTTAGCTATTATACGCAACAGTCATTTCTTGGACGCTTTTGCGATAACTTAGTCCGTTTATTTGAATTCAGCGGCAAACGCATTACAGAAGATGCTCGAAAATATTTCAAAAAACCAACTAACCTTGAAAAGTAACTTTTTCTTAATAATAATGTTAGGAATATAAAACCTAGCTGGCCTGATGGCCCATCTTGAGCAGTGAAATAATATGCTTTCTTTTATACAGACGGATAGATAATAAGAAAGATATTGACAAAAGACTGTGTTGTTCATATCAGCGAGCGACTGCATTGAAACAAAAAATGTCACTAATTTTCAAAAATTGCGGCCTTGAGACTCAAGTGCTAAAATCTAGTTGGAATGAAAGAGAGGGAATGTGGTGGAGAATTGTGGCTAAAAATAACTTTAAAGGCAAAATTGTGTAGGGGACGGCAGAGTTGGTTCAAAAAAACAAGTGTGTTTTTTTGTGAAACGCAAGAAGAGACAGACGAACCAACAGACAATAATACATACTTGACTGAGGTATGACTGAATTGACTTTTGGTAGGAGGTTTGAATTTGAAAAGGAAAAAAGGCGGTGATTGGCCACAGATAAACATATTATCGGCGCTCAGACGCGCATTTTTGCCATTCAACATAAACTGTCCAGTAGTAGACACAGAAATAATTCAGTGGTGTATTTTCCAGAAGCTAATTGAAATATTTAGAGGGACGCCATACTAGAGCCAGCAGCTCAGCTGAGTTTTGCTAGCATATAACTGTGTTCTCTATTCATAATTCTGAACTGTGAGTTTTTTTATTTGGCACCAAAGGGGTGTCAAATGCTGTGTTGAATAATACAAGAGTGGACCCGTGCAGTTTAATATTTTGGCAGAGCATCCTTATATTGCCCCCAAGCACGGAGAGGTGGGGCCACCAGATTCCAGCACCAGAACTACTCAGTCAAAGATACGTGAGCGTCTGGCCTGCTGGATATTCACCAACTTATTTTCTAACACACCAACTATATTCCCATCAATAAATGGACAATGTTAGTAGCCATAGACAGGGAGTGATGAGGCCACCCCAACAGCACATCCATTAATCGTTCTCCCAGATAAATTACACTATAAACAGTAGTAATATTAACTAGTCTTGTAAAATACATATGTACACACCTTTCATTTATTATGCCATATATTCGTGCATTTCATTCATAATTGCAAAACCTTTCATATGTTCTGACCAAAATAAAACCTTGGTTCAGAACAAATAAACTTAAAGAAAATTTACTATCAAAATTTTACACAGCTTGAGTTAGTTCAGTGTGTTATAACATTTTATTAATATTATTAGACTTAGTAAATATCTGTGTGTGTGTATGTAAACTACCACAACACATTACATATCAGTACCCTAGAATTTTAACGTAGCCACATTCATTAGTAAAAAAGATAGGTGTGAGGTCGTAGTGGTAGCAAGAAGGGCCTTCTGTAAATTCACAGTTACATTTATCTCAGGAGCCTTCACAGCTGACCTCATGCATCACACTAGGTAATATCACAATCATACAATACCATCAAATCCACTACATATATATTGGGGTCTCTTGTCCCGGGATCATTAGCTCAACAGTAATATTAGGATCTCCTGGTGGGAGAATTAAATTAGGGGAACACATTATAAAAATTAAAAGTGTCCCTTAAAATTAAAAGTGAAAATAAAAGTTGGTGAATCTTCACAGCCAGTGGTAATTAATTAGTTAACTGGCTAATTAGAATTACTTTAGACTATAGTAATTAGAATTACTTTAGTGGTTGAAAATTTTATCTTGCTCATTGCTAAATTGTCTAAAAAGTATGGCGGAGCTAGCCAAATTCAGATCAGCTGCTGTGCTAACGGCAAAGGATATGGGAATGGATGGTCAGGTTTTAATTCAATATGTAACGGCTGAATGTGATAAGTATATTGAACGGGAAGAAAGAAGATTAGAAAAAGAGGCCGAAAGAAAATTAGAGTCTGAAAGATTAGCTGAAGAGAAGAGGTTGCAAATTGAGGCTGAAAGAGAACTTAAGAGGCTGCAGATTGAGGCTGACAAAGAGGCTAAAGCATTAGAGGCAGAAGAAAAACGACAGCAAAGGGAAGCAGAAGAAAAAAGAGTGACTGCCGAAAGGGAGGCAGAAGATAGAAGGTTGCAAAGGGAGCACGAATTACGACTAAGGGAGCTGGAGCTACAAGGCCAGGCTCCTGAAAATGGTGCCAGC
Source organism: Oreohelix idahoensis (assembly GCA_024509875.1). NCBI lineage: Eukaryota > Metazoa > Mollusca > Gastropoda > Stylommatophora > Oreohelicidae > Oreohelix > Oreohelix idahoensis. The sequence continues at coordinate 78,797 of JAMPIV010007408.1, read as the reverse complement.
CCTTTTGCCTCAGATGCTACGCCCAGTCTGGGAGCCTCAACATCAGCTATGGGGTTTCATTTAGACCATTTTGTTGAGAAAGACGATGACATAGAGGGGTACCTCGGACGTTTTGAGTTATTAGCTACTACATATGGGTTAGAGAGAGAGAGGTGGAGTTTAAAGTTATCACAGGGACTGAGAGGTACTTCTTATGAAGTCTTCGCAAAAATGAACAGAGAAGACCAAGACAATTATGACATGTTAAAGCAGGCTTTGTTATTAAGGTACGAAAAAATGGTGAATTTTATCGTAAGAAATTTAGAAATGCCAAACTGTTGTCTGGGGAGACATACCACCAATTCTCTGCCAGACTGGAAACCTATTTGGAGAAATGGACGGCTCTGGGGAAGACCCAAGATCTTAAGGAGATGATCATGATAGAGCAATTGAGAGAGTCCATGGCTCCAGACATGAGAAAATTTCTCATGGAACAAGGTGCAGAGAAGTTGGGGGAGGTTTTAAATGTCGCTGAGAGGTATCAGGCAGCCCAGGCAGAGGTAAGTGGTGCTAAAAAGAAGCACATAGACAATTTTAAAGCTCCACAGCAATTTAATAAATTTGATAATAGAGAACAGGGAAATAAAGGTAGGACAAACTTTGAACGGCCAAGAAATGACTATCGAGACAGAAACTCACAGTTCAATGACCAAAAATCCAATGAAAGAAAACCGTTTAACCAAGGAAAAAGATGGTGTAAATGGTGCAAGAAAGATAACCATAACACCGAATTTTGTAGAAGGAAACCTTCAAACATTGCTGCAATGAAGTCGGGGACTCAAAGATTAAAGGTTAATCCTAATGGACAGCAGGAACCTTATCACCCCCCAGTTTGTGAGGATGTTATTTGTAATGGGGTCACCATAAGGTGCCTTTATGATACAGGTTTGGATTATGATTCAGTTGTGAAGTCTAGCCTAGTGGACCCAAGTCAGTATACCACAGAAACAGTGGAAATACAAGGGGCAACTAAGGACATACCACTCATGACACTTCCCATCGCAAGGATAACGGTGAAAACTCGCTATGTGGAAGGAGAAATCAGAGCAGCAGTGATAGATGAACCAATCTACCCTCTGATATTGGGGTGTAGATACGTCTTCTTGGGGAATCCCGAGAGACCTGTGATCATGGCGACAGTGCAGACCAGGTCACAGAAGGAGGAGGAAGAAGGTGAACCTATAAATGCTCATCCAGAGGAGATGAGGAAGGCGCAGGCTGAGGATAGGACACTCAAGCCATGTTTTAAAAAATTGCCCAAATGCCACACACCTCCGAGCAAGGGGGAATATTTTATGAAGGACAGATTGCTATATAGGAAGACAGGAACTAGATCCACTGGTCACGGACAGTTGGTTCTTCCCAAGGTATATAGGGCAAATTTAATAAGGAGCTTACATGTTGGAAAAGATGGGGACCATGAAAAAGTCGGTACCATCTGCCAAAAAGTTGCTCGCAAATACTATTGGCCCGACGTAAATGTCGATATTGAAAACTTTGTAGAAGCATGAGGCGTATTTCATGAGGGAACACCCACAAAGGGAAAATATGTGCAGGACCTAGAAACGCCACGGGGCACTCTTAGGCCTGGAAAGAAAAATTATTATACTCAGGTAGACAAAGTGCAATGGGAGCCCCCTTTTCACACCCAGTCTTCACTTGAATGGAGTAACATGGCCACTATGCGACGAGTACAAAGAAGAAATTTAACCCAGAATAAGCTGACAATCCCTCGGTCAGGATTATATAAACTGGATGAAACTAAAAGAGAGCGAAGATCTCTCATAAGCAATCTAAAGTGGGAAGACAAACCCAAGAAAAAAATTGGTAGTGGTCGATTTGTGGGTGATGATTCTAGGAAGAAAAGTCCTCACTATAATGCTTCTAATGGACGGGACCCGATGGGTGCCATGAAAAATAAATATGGAAAATTAAAAATCCAGATGTAGCGCTATTAAGGACCTGGACAGATGAGAAGGCGGAAGAGACTGTTACCTCATCTTATCAATACGTGAACGAACTGACCACTCGTTTGAAAGCTGGATGGAAACTGGCAAATGATAATTTGAAACAAGCCAGGAAGAAACATGCAGCATATTTTAATAGGAAGGCAAAGGACAGAGAACTAGCTGTGGGAGAGAAGGTGCTGCTTCTACTACCCGGCAGCCAGAATAAATTACAAATTGGATGGCAAGGTCCATATACGGTTCTAGAGAAGGTGTCTAGAACAAACTATAAAATTGACAAAAAGGGGAAGGAGAAAGTTTATCATGTAAACCTGTTAAAGAAGTATCTGGACAGACCACTCCAGGAAAGCACCCCCTTACTGACCTTGGCTATCGCAACTCAAATGCAAAAGGAACCACTCACCTCACATGAATACCCATTACATCCTTGTGAAACAGCAGCACAGGTAAAAGTCAGTAAGCACCTGACTAAAAATCAGAGGGAGAGAGTTCAACAGGTTCTGGAGGAACATACAGATGTATTAACAGATAAACCAGGCCATACAAATTTGCTACAGTATGACATGAAACTGGTAGACTCAAACCCAATCTGTATGAGAGCCTATTCTATTCCGTTCGCGAAGGAGAAGGCATTGAAGGAAGAAATAGATTATTTGTTGAAGGAGGGGATTATTTTACACAGTGAATCATCTTTTAGCTCCAGTGTCGTCTTGTTGAGGAAACCGTCTGGGGAACACCGACTGTGCATAGATTACAGGAAACTGAATGCTGTCACAGAAGGACAAGTGGATCCATTACCAGACACAAAACAGTTGTTTGCCAGATTAAACAAGGCAAAATACTTTTCAAAGGTGGATCTTAGTAAAGGCTATTACCAGATTCCAGTGAAGCCTGAAGTGAGACCTTATTTAGCATTTAGCACATCAGAAGGACATTATGAATTCAACATGCTACCATTCGGACTGAAAAATGCTCCGAGTGTATTTTCAAGAATGATGCGCAAATTGTTGGATCCCCTGAATAACCCATGTATCACGAATTTCATGGATGATATTCTCGTCGCCACAGAGACATTTGAAGAACACATTGACGCTCTAAAATTGTTATTTAATAGGCTTAGGGAGGCGAACTTAACTGCTAGGCCAACAAAATGTTGTATTGGATGCAAAGAGTTGGAATTCTTGGGACACACTGTATATCAGGGTAACATGACCCCTGACCCCAAGAACTTGGAAAAACTGCAGAGAGCACCTAGACCACAAACAAAAAAGGACGTGCGATCATTCGTGTCGTTATGCGGATTTTATCAAAAATACATCAAGGATTTAACTCTATTTGTGCTCCTCTGACTGATCTGACTCGCAAGGGACTTCCAGATAAAATTATTTGGACTGCGCAAAGTGAATTAGCGTTCCAAGACTTAAAGGAAAAACTCACTAGCAAGCCTATTCTCAAACTGCCTGATTTGACACAGGATTTTGTCGTAAGAACAGATGCAAGTAATGTAGGTCTCGGGGCGGCTTTGTTGCAAAGATCATCTTCACCTGATGGGGAACTGAACCCAGTCGCTTATGCAAGCCGCAAATTGAATAAGGCGGAACAAGGATATTCCACAAGCGAAAAAGAATGTTTAGCGTTAATCTGGGCAATAAAGAAGTTTCAAATCTATCTGTATGGTAGGACTTTTGTGGTCCAGACGGATCATCAGCCCCTCGTATTCTTATCTCAGGCTAAGCATGAAAACGCAAGATTGCTGAGGTGGTCTTTATTGCTTCAACCTTATCAGTTTAGTATCCAATATATCCCAGGCAAATTGAATGTCGGTGCAGATTTCCTCAGTCGGCACCCCTGTGATCAAAATTAGAGTAGTGGCAGGCGTGAGGAGTAATTTTATCTATGTGTATCACTGGTTTTGGAACTTGCCGTAGGCATGTTTTCAAGTGGGGAGATGTGTGATAAAATTAACCGTGATACAACGTTAAAATATCTCCAAAGATAAAATGTAGGGATAAAAACTAATGCGTAAGCTACTAGACGACATGATCGCCCACGCCGCGGGTCACCACCCGCCATGGAAACTAACTTGTTAGACGTGAAGGCAAAACGTTTACCCTTGGAACGGGATGAGAACGGAGATCAAAAGGAAAAAATATGACTGAACACGTGCTTGAAACTAGCAAGGCTAAAAAGACGCAATTGGTGGGGAAAGGAAAAAAATTCACGTCCCCAAGTTGACACAAGGTAAAGAAATCGACAACAGGGACCTTAGCTATTATACGCAACAGTCATTTCTTGGACGCTTTTGCGATAACTTAGTCCGTTTATTTGAATTCAGCGGCAAACGCATTACAGAAGATGCTCGAAAATATTTCAAAAAACCAACTAACCTTGAAATATAACTTTTTCTTAATAATAATGTTAGGAATATAAAACCTAGCTGGCCTGATGGCCCATCTTGAGCAGTGAAATAATATGCTTTCATTTATACAGACGGATAGATAATAAGAAAGATATTGACAAAAGACTGTGTTGTTCATATCAGCGAGCGACTGCATTGAAACAAAAAATGTCACTAATTTTCAAAAATTGCGGCCTTGAGACTCAAGTGCTAAAATCTAGTTGGAATGAAAGAGAGGGAATGTGGTGGAGAATTGTGGCTAAAAATAACTTTAAAGGCAAAATTGTGTAGGGGACGGCAGAGTTGGTTCAAAAAACAAGTGTGTTTTTTTTTGTGAAACGCAAGTAGAGACAGACGGACCAACAGACAATAATACATACTTGACTGAGGTATGACTGAATTGATTTTTGGTAGGTGGTTTGAATTTGAAAAGGAAAAAAGGCGGTGATTGGCCACAGATAAACATATTATCGGCGCTCAGACGCGCATTTTTGCCATTCAACATAAACTGTCCAGTAGTAGACACAGAAATAATTCAGTGGTGTATTTCCCAGAAGCTAATTGAAATATTTAGAGGGACGCCATACTAGAGCCAGCAGCTCAGCTGAGTTTTGCTAGCATATAACTGTGTTCTCTATTCATAATTCTGAACTGTGAGTTTTTTATTTGGCACCAAAGGGGTGTCAAATGCTGTGTTGAATAATACAAGAGTGGACCCGTGCAGTTTAATATTTTGGCAGAGCATCCTTATATTGCCCCCAAGCACGGAGAGGTGGGGCCAACAGATTCCAGCACCAGAACTACTCAGTCAAAGATACGTGAGCGTCTGGCCTGCTGGATATTCACCAACTTATTTTCTAACACACCAACTATATTCCCATCAATAAATGGACAATGTTAGTAGCCATAGACAGGGAGTGATGAGGCCACCCCAACAGCACATCCATTAATCGTTCTCCCAGATAAATTACACTATAAACAGTAGTAATATTAACTAGTCTTGTAAAATACATATGTACACACCTTTCATTTATTATGCCATATATTCATGCATTTCATTCATAATTGCAAAACCTTTCATATGTTCTGACCAAAATAAAACCTTGGTTCAGAACAAATAAACTTAAAGAAAATTTACTATCAAAATTTTACACAACTTGAGTTAGTTCAGTGTGTTATAACATTTTATTAATATTATTAGACTTAGTAAATATCTGTGTGTGTGTATGTAAACTACCACAACACATTACATATCAGTACCCTAGAATTTTAACGTAGCCACATTCATTAGTAAAAAAGATAGGTGTGAGGTCATAGTGGTAGCAAGAAGGGCCTTCTGTAAATTCACAGTTACATTTATCTCAGGAGCTTTCACAGCTGACCTCATGCATCACACTAGGTAATATCACAATCATACAATACCATCAAATCCACTACATACAGACATGTAAAATTCACATTTTTTTTAAATTTATGTTTACGACTCACCCCAAATGGGATATACAATCTCCTGGTACAGTAGAATGGACACAGCAACGTTGATTTGATGCTTCGAACACTCGGTCTGGGGTAGTTTCAGAATCTCTCTTATGACTTGTGCTTCTGATTCCTTAAGTTTCCAGTCTTTGTATTTAAAATTGCGGGTTCTCTTTTAAGTTATAAAGACGCCAAAATACTTCGATCTGTCACTTTTAATTTTGGAATTCTTTGTCCGATCCTTCTCTCTGGCTATTGAGAGTTGTAACTTGACGTTGTTGAAAATGCAGTCTGATTTGTGTCTCCGACTTTGCTAGTTTATATCTCTCATATTCCGCTCTAAGTCTCATATGGTATTTCAGACCAGCTTTCCAATGAGAGCTAAAGTTTATTTCAGGCTCTAGATTTAGACCAATCCTGTCTCTTTAGAACTATTTGAGTCGGGGTGTTAAATCATTACTATCCCCCGCGTGTTTTAAAGTAATAATTTTAAAATTTAAACTCGTTACCTCTTTCAAATATAGCAGTAATACTTCCGATTGCACTTATGCTAACTTACGAACACATCTGTGAGGTCATTTCCTGACTAATACCTTCTTCCAATATTGTCTGACAAGTTATCTGTACTATTGATACAGAGACGAACCATCGGAAGCGATTACCTATAATCACCGGTGTTTACATACATCTCCCAGACTGATATCTTAGACAGACAATCTGGTTTTCTTTCCGTCGATCGTGCGAGACCACCTTGTATCAGCAATAATTTAATGTGACCGTCTGCATTACACGACACTAGGCGATAAAATTATAATATGCCAGCGGTCTAATTAGCCTCGTAATACTACGATTCACATGGTGAAACGTAAACAAATTTGGAGTGACTAGGCAAAAATGTAGGTGCATAAAAAATGCCACAAATAGGACGATGAGTGTGATAAAAATGAAGAAATAAGTTGATAATGCAGGAGGGAACGAAAATGATGTAAAAGGACACAATTGATGTCATCACAGTTGGGATCTGTGTATTTATCTCCCACCACAGAGTGCGACATTGACTGCAAGACTCGACACAAGACGTCCCCAAGTTGGCCCGGTCTTGACACAACCATAATGACAGCAACGTTACCAATGGGCAAGGAAGCACCAGCACTTGGCTCAGACGTAAATGGCAAATCGATTTGGTGTAGATTTCCTGCAACAACAACAACAACAAACAAAAAAAGGGACGGGGAATAGCAGGAGCATCGGCGTCTCCCTGCTCCAGAGGCAGCAAACGGGATATAAGATATATGCATTTCCATACTGGTTTCAGCTGTTTGTGTTGTCTTTGCTGTTACTATGTTTCTTCTCCTTCATCATTTCTTTTCTTTCCATTCAGGTCTATATGAAGCTAATGTCTTCAACAACTGACATCAATCATAATTAATTATAGTTCATAAATACTTGAAGTGATGCATTGTCTCGTAAGCTTTGTCTATATATTGTGATGGTTCTTTATTCAGCCTTTAATAAAACCTTGAGCTTCGAGATAATATTCTAAATATTTGTTGGTAATATGTGCCCGGGCGTCTGACTGACAGAGTAGTTAAACGCTGGTCTCTCGCGGCGAAGGTACCGTGTTTGAAACACGGTGGCGTCACGCTCTAGCCAATCCAGCTGCAAATGGGTACCTGACTGTGTTCGTGAGTTAGGGAAGGAGCAGGCAGCAAGAAAGGGAATGGTACCCCAACTCTTGAAGCTGGGCCTAGTATAGTGAAGTCTTTAACACTTCACTCCCCTACTGCAGAATCTCCTATGGGACAACCTATACCTTTTAATATGTGTGCAGAGCTGGCCTTTTGGATTTTTTTCAGGGCGGCACAAGGGTTAGTGATGGCGCCCTCCTCCACCCCCCCCCCCTTTTCCATACACCACAAATAATTATTTACTGTCAAATTTTATGTTCCGTCTTTCTTGTCCTTTTAGGATTTGAATGTTTTTATTATTTTGTAATACATCTCACAGCCTCACATATGTAGGGGCCCGATGGGGCCGCACATCGCCCAACTGCCAACTCCATATGTACTATTGTGGTTTTGTATATGTGTTTGTGTATACGTGTGTTTGTATACATGTGTGTTTGTGTGTATTTTTGTTTGTATACATGTATTTTTTGTATTTATGGGTGTTTGTATATTTACGTTTGTATATATGTGTGTTTGTATATATGTGTGTTTGTATATATGTGTGTTTGTATATATGTGTGTTTGTGTATACGTGTGTTTGTATACATGTGTGTTTGTATATATGGTTGTTTCTATTTTTTTGTGCTTATATACATGTGTGTTTGTATGTATTTTTGTTTGTATATATGTATTTTTTGTATTTATGGGTGTTTGTATACTTACGTTTATATATATGTGTGTTTGTATATATGTGTGTTTGTGTATACGTGTATTTGTATACATGTATGTTTGTATATATGACTTTCTATTTTTGTGTTGTATATATGTGTGTTTGTATGTATGTATGTATGTGTGTTTGTATACATGTGTGTTTGTATATAAGACTTTTTATGTGTGTGTGTTTGTATATATGTGTGTTTGTATACATGTGTGTTTCTATGTATTTTTGTTTGTATATATGTATTTTTTTACTTTATGGGTGTTGGTATACTTACGTTTGTATATATGTGTGTTTGTATACATGTGTGTGTGTATACATGTGTGTTTTTATACATGTATGTTTGTATATATGGGTGTTTGTCTATATGTGTGTTTGTGTATATGTGTGTTTAAATATTTGTGTGTTTGTATATATGTGGCAGTGTATTTATGGGTGTTTGTATATGTGTGCGTTTGTAAAAATGGTTGTTTGTATGTATTTTGTGTGTATATATGTGTTTATGTATATATGGGTGTTTGTATAATGTATGGTTGTAAATATCGGTGTTTGTATACATGTGTGTTTGTATATATGGGTGTTTATCTATATGTGCGTTTGTGAATATGTGTGTTTGCATATTTGTATGTTTGTATATATGTGTGTTTGATTTGTATATATGTGTGTTTGTATATATGCGCGTTGTATATATGGGTGTTTGTCTATATGTTTGTGTATATGCGTGTTTGCATATTTGTTTTTGGTTTTTTTTATATATGTGAGTTTGTATATAAGTGAGAGGACAAAAGACGATAGAGAGTTACAATGTGCATGCTAGATGAGGAGCGAAATAACAAAGACAAACTAATAAAATGTTTCTTGTGCGTGACTTATTCATATTTGTGACGTTTTATTTTTTCAATATGTTACTAAAGCATGGAAAAGCCAGTTCCACGCCCAGTCCTCCTTAGTAGCCATCAACGATCTGACTGATGTGGTTTAGTGTGACTATTCTTCGCTCCGCTTTTGAGACCTGGTAGCACGCGGATATTTGCCACTGATAGCATTACAAGGTCGTTCTTCTTTTATTATCCCCAGGGTAATAGAAATAACCGGAGTTTAAAAACAGATAAATTGTTTTTTGTTTTGTTTTTATTTAGTTTTGCCCAGTTTTGTCGCGGCGAGCTCCGTTCAGCCTTGCCACAAATGTCGTAGAATACATTAGGGCACATGTCCAAATATTTTTTAAAAAAAATGTGGTCAAGCATCATAGACAGTGAAGGGGAATAAGGAAGACATAAAAAATCTTGAACTTATAGCATGTGACAGGAAGACTAAGCGCGTATTTTCTGAAGACCTGCGCTGCACCAGCAACTAAACAGTGACGAAGAAATAAATCAAAGACCAGACGAGAAATATACACGTAAAGAATAATGTACGGTTAACCAGGGTTATGCAGCCCAGGATTTATCGTTTTCTACTTTAGACACACTGAGGTCCTTAAAAATCTACCTTGCTTAAATAATTTATATTTTTAAGTTTGAGGAAGTTGGATATTTATTTGTATACGTATACAACTTAAAATTGTACACACGCGCACATACAGAAAACATATCAGTAAAGAAAAAAGCCCCTATCATGTAATGAACGCAACATAGAAGACGGAAAGTAATAAAACATGCGCGAAATGCGCTCAAGACAAAGACATCCTGAGACAGAAACATCCAGACAACGTCATTAGCAAACAATGTAACTTGTATCGCTATCATACTACGTACCTGCAACAAAGCTGTTTACTGCTAAAACCAAACAATATTTTACCGAATACATTGTTTTGTGTTTACCTCACTTTAAACAACAACAACAACTTCTTCTTCTTTCGTTCGCTTAAAATATATTGTCTGTATCTGCAATGTTGTTTCTTGTATAAACTTCACTGTCTTTTGTAGTTCATACAGAAGTCCGTATAGTTTTGCTTCCAGTGTTGTTTCTCTGGGCCAGTGGGTTTGCCTCAATATATCATATTCGGGGCAATCTTGAAGTACGTACTTTGCAGTCTGGGGTGCCTATCCACATGTACACATGGCTGAATTGTCAATCTTAAATTTTGTATACATGTGGCTGCGGAGTCGGTTGTGTCCTGTTCTGGGGCGCAGAATGACAATTTTTTCTGATCTGTTCATTGCTTGGTAGTCGTCCTGTGTTGGCGTTAGTGACTTTCTGATTGATTTGATCATCTGTTTTCTTCTGATGGTAAGTAACTGGTACATCCGGCTGCTCGTCTGCAGCACCTTCTTTAGCCAGTCGGTCTGCTTTCTCGTTTCCTGGTATTCCACAATGAGACGGTATCCATTGCATGGCGACCTTGCGCTGGTTGCACAGTTCAGACAGTAGGACTTGTATATCTGGTAATTTTCTGGACTGAAGTGCTTGGAGTGCTGATCTTGAACCTGTCAGGAATACCACAGGCTGTGGACCGAGATTGGTGTTCAACAGTTTCTCGGTTGCCACCTTGACTGCCGGGATTTCTGCATCATAGTTGTTACAGAATTTCCCCGTTGGTACTCTGACTGTATCCCTAGTGTTGTTTGGTGCAGAAGTCGGATGTGTCGACCGAAAGGTGCAGATATCACAGCTACGTTGTAAACAGACACAACGCAACCGCCGTCCTTTTCAGGGCGAACGAAGAAGAAGAAGAAGAAGTTTGGGTATTATATGTACACTCCTGCCCCTCCATTCCTTACTGCATTTTGTGCTGACCCATCCGTGTATACTCGGACCCAGAGGTCCTGTGGGTAGTCATCATCCAGGAAACTGAGAGTGACTGTCCTACGTTGCATGCTGTTCTGTTCATCATTGTCGAGTATTCCTTTCACTTTCGTCTGGATGTATACTGGTAGTCCAGGTTCCTTTCTCCAAGGGGTTTGTTCTGGCACAGACTTTAGGGGGCTTTCAGCTTCAGGTAGGTCTGAGGTATGTCTACGAAGTCGTTTGGCCTGGTGGATAAAACTGCTTCTTTTCAATCGCCCCATTGCTAGGTTTTGGAATCTTTCCTTCATTGGATGGTTCGGCATACAGAGAAACTTTTCTGCCTGTGTTAGCACTTTCGTGTCTCTGCGTTCTCTCAGTGCTTGTATCCTCCCCACTTTCTCCATCTCCACTATAGGCGTTGATTTCATTGCTCCCGTGATGACCCTAAGCGCCTGGTTTTGCACCTTATCTAGCTCTTGTAATGTGGTGTTTGATGCTGGACACCACGCAGTTTACCCATATTCCAGGTGTGGTCGTTTGCCCTGCTGGTAAACTTTACTAAGTATTTTCACGCTGGTTCCCCATGTGGTTCCACTTAGCTTTTTCAGGATGGCTAACTTCCTCCTGGCCTTTGTTGCTGCCTTGTTGATGTGCTGCTTCCATGTCAGCCTATCATCGAATGTAACTCCGAGATAGGTGGGTTGTTTATCTTCCCTCAGGAGCTCTCCATTTATCTTGATGACACCCGCTTTTTGTTTTGGAGAGAGGGTGAAGAGTGTAGTGCTGCATTTATCTGTATTGATGCTGACACACCATCTATTTGCCCATGAGGTTAAGGCATCTATAGCTATTTGTAGCAGTTTGGTGGCCACGCATGCTCATCTGTGCACCATATACCAGGTCATCAGCATACATTGCCACTTTCATTCCATGTGGTAGTTCAGCAACCAGGTCGTTGATGAAGACTATGAAAAGTGTGGGGGACAGAACCCCTCCCCGAGGGACGCCATGACGCAGTAGAATGTTCTTACTCTTGAGACCATCTAGTTGTACTCGGGTTCTTCTGTTATGCAAGTATGCTTTCATCCATTTGTACATCCTACTATTCACTCTACAGTTTCTCAGTTTCTTCAGAAGCCCTTCTTTCCAAACCTTGTCAAATGCTTTCCTTAGATCTATCCATGCTGCTAGTACCAGTTTCTTATCTTGGAACGCATCCTCAATCTCTTGGGAAAGGTAAGTTCCATGATCTTCAGTAGAGTAACACTGCCTAAACCCCGCCTGCTGTGGCACAAGACTTTTTCGCTTTCAAGATACCACTGCAGTCTGAGGTTGACAATGACATCAATAAGGTAGTCGATGAATTCAGCTGATGTATACTACAGGCTGCTCGTGAAACAATACCTAGAGGGGCTGGTAAGTACTACAAACCATATTGGAATAGTGAACTAGAGCAACTGCACAACGACGTGGAAACATCTTGAAAGCAGGCTGATACGAGCCCTTGCCAAGAACATCACAATAAATAGCACCATGCTTAGGCCAAATTTCAAAGGGCCAAGTTGCAGGCCAGGCGCAGAAGCTGGAAGGAGAAAACAGAGTCCTTGAACTTTGAAAGAGATACAAGGAAACTGGTAAAACAACTTAACGATGAAGGTACAGGGAGAAACTCAAAGATTGCACTGTACAAAGATGGAAATATCCTCACACGAAAACTAGCAGCTGATCACTTTGTAGATACCTTTGCTAAAGACAACAACATCGAAGTTAGCCCAGAGAAGCAATAGGAGATTCGTGAGAAACAACAATACGCAGGACGAGATGGAACCATAACTGAAGTTATGGAGGCACCAATCACACTCAGAGAACTGGAGCTTGCAATATCAAAACTAAAAATGAGAAAGTCGCCAGGTGTCGACGGAGTGTTCAATGAAATGATTAAGAACGTGGGAACCGCAGTAAAAACAAAGCTGCTGCAGATCTTCAATATCTATCGGAACTCGGGCAGAGTTCCACAGACCTGGAGGGAAGCAATCATGATACCACTCCCAAAACCAGGGAAAGACTGTTCCACGGCCTCCAGCTACAGACCAATCAGCCTTACAAACTGTCTCTGCAAAACAATGGAATAACAACAGCATTCACTTTTCCTGTTCCATTCAGTTACCGAATAATCTTGAGTCGATAGCTCGTGAGTTTTCACTGCAGACGCGGAAAAAAAAACGACATTTGATGCTGGGAATACATGTATTTTAAATACTGGCGGGAAAAGAATGGTCCAAAATTTCTCTAATTTACAAAGTCTTCCTCCACTGTGCAGTCCCAGAAAATGTACCAAAAGTTCTACTGGGATCTACCGCTAAATCGAGATCGACTGGTTGCCGACCCCTGCAGTAAACAATGAGAAATGTAAAACAAAACATGTCTTTTAGGGGGTAGGGGTAAACGTGGACATTGATAGACTTAGAGAATGTAGGTTATTAAATAATACACAAAATATGAATGCTGGTCACGTGAACCTGATGGATTTGTTTGTTTTTGGGACAGGTAACGTATTGTTTACGTTTCTGTTACTGTTTGGTGTAGTTTGTCTTAACGAAGATTAAACCTGTGACCAATTATGAAGTTGTTAGGTAGATCCTCCATAGATAATTAACGAGAACATAAAAAGTGCGAGCGTGACAGGGGCTGCATAGTTTACGCAGTAGACTAGTGGTTTTCAGCTGGGCTTCACGAACCCTTGGCAGTACTGAGAGTTACCAGGGGGTACTTTGGCCAAAACGTATGAAAACAGCTGCAGTAGACCTAACGGGTCACAAAAACCACGCAATTTTATTGTGACAGAAATATTTAAAAACTGCGCCTCTCACATCTCAGATCAAAACAAGATAAAAAACATTCGAGGTAAATCTATTTAAAACACAATTTTAGAGGATTAACAACATAAAAAAATGTAAAATCCTATCTGTCCAGATTTTGTACTTTTCCTTCCATGTTCAGATTCTTCCATTTTTTTTTTTTTTTTTTTTTTTTTTTTTTTGGGGGGGGGGGGGGGGGGGGGGAGAGGGGGGAGGGGGGGGGAGGGGGGGTGCCTTAGAAATGTTGTCATTGCTCATTAATCTTGATCCACACTACGTTTACGGGGACTTTTTTTTTACAAATTGTACTTTAAGTTTTAAAATATCTAGTATTCCTGCGTCTTGTTTATTCTATGCACTTTGTGTAAATAAAAAAAAAAAAGTTTTAAAAGGCAACCGGCTGTGACAGTGATAGTGGACAAAAATGATATTGAGGACAGTTTTGCAAATGAACAGTGTACACGAAAGTACGAGACGTTTAGGAATAAGCATTCGTCAGCCATAGCCTAAAACAATAAACGAATAAACGAGAAAATATAGAATAGTTAATGACACGATGATAAAAGGACATAGCAGAAGAGTGGAAGAACGTTAAACTAAGGAAGAGTTTATAAAACAAAGTAATGCCTAGGCTATTAGCAACAAGAACAATAATATAACACTAACAAATAATGTACAAGAAAAGTATTACGTGATACAGAAGACGACTGTAAACGAACTTCTGTAATTTGTACCAGGTGCTGCATTTCCACTCGCAGCTTTATCGTCCTCCTGCTAGTTTGTCCTCTATTGTCCCACCCCCATAAGGTTGTCAAAACCGTTTTGTCTCTTTATATGTCGAAAATATCTGGCGTGGTTTCCTCGGATTTCTGATGAGATGAAGAAGGGATATAATCAACTCTCCCTCGGACAGGCCTTCAGGGGCAACAAAATGATTGTGTGGGGCTGGTAACATCATAACGTAAACAGAATTGCTACAGAAACCATCATTGCAAATGGATATAAAGAACTTTGGTAAATGTTTCCTGCTGTTTGTTTAGCGTACAAGGACTTGAGCGAGAAATATGACCAATATTTATTATTTGTCCCTCTCGTGTGTTACCACGGCCTGAAAGTACAGCAAAGAATAGTAACATTGTTTCCTACCAGGCATGTTGTAGAGGTCAACTACGGAGGGTTGGGCGTATGTTGGGAACTTGTTGTTGAAGATCATTTACGTGTTGCCGCAAATATTGATTATTTATTAAAAATCAAACTTTCGGGTTCTAATGTTATTTTCTTTGTATTCTGATTATTATTATTATTATTGATCAAGTTTTTCTTGTGATCATGAACCAAGTGTCCCTAGGGGGCTTCATTGTGTATCATTCACGGATGATCTTCAAATGTCACAAAGGTCAAATGTACCGACAATTTAAATAATGCGTATAATATAAAGAATTCAGCACAACTCCTGCGAAGACGACTGAATAGGTTTAATCACAGACACAGTTTTTCACAATATGTAACGAACACTTCATTCTGTTCATAATTAACTCAATTTTGCATCAATTTTAACTTGTTCATTATCCCGCACAATCATTGTGTAATAATTACATTCATAAGTTTTAATATTATCACAGTTTACATTTATACCACGACGTTAAATTTTTATTCTAGTGCACTACTGCACATTATATTTCGTCTGGATTAATCTTTCTAGCTTTGCTTGCATATTTAGATTAAAATTTACATTTTATTCTCTTTTGGTTTGACACGCCATTTTCATTCGTAAATATCAATTATGGCCAACTTTGCCATCACATAGAATTCGACTACTATTGAATATTTATTATTCTTTTCGTTTTGGAACACATTTTAGACCTCTGGACACGCTGGTCCGTATATATACTTATCAATAATCCAAGTGGCAACGGTCACACTCCTTGAGACACAGTAGGTGGTAAAGACCACGTTTATGGTATATACATCTTACTAGCCTGAAGACACGGCGCAGACTTCTCGTAACTATGTATTTCGCGTCATCGTCCTATACGTGACACGTCTTAGTGTCTTAGTGTGTCTCTAGTTGGGATGCTGAATGGTGCAATCACCCTGGCCGAAAATAAACCAGCCAAGATGATTACCCACCATGAAGCAGTCCTCAACATCTACTCCTCGTTCCAGAGCGTGACGCCTGGTTCGCGTACGGTGGAGATAACAAAATCGACACCGAATTTGTATTCACACTCGAAGTATGTAAATGGCGAAAATGTAAATGCGTAACTGGAATAATACCACACGCGAATAGAGTCTTCAGTCATGAAAAATCATAAGATAAACTACTGTTCATTATATGGGACCGTAGTGTCACTAGAAATATGACAGTTGTCCCAAGTTAAATATTTGAGTGGATACATTACATAGTAAAATGAAGAACTAATTAAGTGTCATTCAGGTTCCGCGATAAAACGTCAGTGAGAATATTATCTACGCCAGCGATCGGAAGAATGGTGAAGGAGAATTCCTGAAGAAACAAGTACCAGCGATGAATTCTCGGATTCTTGAGTGATCTTGCTGTGATGTAAGTTAGCGGGCTATGGTTCGTCTGCAAGAAAAAGTGCGTGCCAATTAGATATCTGCACAGCTTATAAAGGCACCAGACATCAGCAAGCATCTCTCGCTTTCCAGTGGCGTACTTGGTCTCGGCTGGGAGTAGTTTGCGACTGACGTAGCAACATGGATGTGGCATCTCGTATTTCCATTGCATCAGGCAGCCACCGATGTCACACTGAGAAGCATCAGTCCTGAGAACAAATAGATTCCTGATATTAGGCAACAGTAAAATAGGTGATTGTGAAAACAAGTGTTTGATTGTGTTTAAGGATTGATTAGACTCAACTGGCCACTTGATTTTTCGAGGACTACCCTTAAAAATCAGCGAAGACAAATGAGCAGATAGTGTAGCGAAGTCATGAATGAAATTGTGATAAAAATACTCAACCGTTAGAAATAGTGACAAAGAAGAGGACGAAAGTCACTACAGATATGATTTCTGTAAAGAAAAGAAATGCTGATATAATTGCAGCTGAAAGAAGTATAGTAGATAGACTTTCTACAGAAAATTGTCAATAACAGTAGTACAAAGCATCTGGTACAGATTGAAAAATGCACCAAAGAACGCAACTAAAAAGTGCATGGTGCAGAGTTTTGCACCAATTGCGCGTCCAAATAATGGTGTGCATGCATGCAAAAGAAGACCCATTTTTTCAAATTTTACTGCTATGCGAGCGTCGTAATTGCTACCAAATCGTACAAATGCAAAGTTATAATTAAAATAATTGAGTCCAAAGATGCGGACAAATTTCACATCTCCTATAGGCTGAAACAAAATTGTTAAGTGCATAGCAAGATGCACTGGCAGGTATGTTGCGCACCAGAACAGTGCGATGCAGTGAAATATGATCTCGGCCAGATCGGAACTAAGCCCGAGAATAATTGAAATTCGCATTATGCGATACGCTTGCTAAGCGCGAAGTAGTATTTGTACTGACATATTGCTCCCTATATGTCGTAACGGTATGGCAATCATGTTTTATCTTTTTTGATCGCCCTTAAAAGAAGCATCGACAACTCCTGCCCAGCCAGCACATTCTGCATGCCGCAACTGTTTTCCGTAATGAGTATGAGGTACAACCAGATGATTGTTAATGAGACATGTCGCATTCATATCACCCAGTTTTAAACTCTTTTCAGGATAACATCCATAATCATTAATGTCAGTGTGACACTTAAAATCAAGAATTTTGCTCGTAATCAAATCCTTATGATGATCTAGGTGCCTTTTAGAATTTCCGTTATTTATAGAGCTATCTTCGTGTGTGTGTGTGTGGGGGGGGGGGGTATTCGGTCTTGTCCATATAACAACCGCTGGTCTCACGCCAAGTACCCACATCACATGAGCCATGTAGATTTCTGTAGGAAACCCTGGCATGAGAATCCTGACAAGGAGAATTATATTTTCCTCGAAAAGATCCAGTAACACCTCGCTGATTAGTATTGTTAGAACTGAGTGCTTGGAGTTTACCCTAGTTGAGTGTGGAGCAGCATATTTAAGCCTAACCTTGTCAAGACTAAACGTTGAGAATACATTGTCATTTGATATAATGTCAAAGAGAACATCTATTCTCTTACGTAATTTCATTATCTCTAAGTCCTTATCCCAATGCTCGGCAGCAGACTCTTGAGTTAGATTATCAATGGCACTAGAATGTGTATTGATAGAATCCACATATTTTACCATCTCTTGTTCAATCTCCAGTTTGAGTGCTTCAGTAACGCTGTAATGGCTGGTCACAAGTTCTTTAATTTTCTCCGAAACCGCTATTTATCTGATTTCAATTTTTTGGTGGAGATCTGCGTTCTCCTTTGTTAGAGAACAAATCGTTTCCGACTTTGAATCTTCACGCTTCTCGGCCTCAACGTTAAACTTCGCGTATTATGTCTTTAACTGTTCCATCTCAGTGGTAAGAGCCTTCTCCTTAACATTCTAAATATCACTGCAATGAGTTGTCTCAAGTTTTTAATTTATCACATAGATCTATAGCCGCATTTTCAAGTTCCAATCTTTCTCTCAGTTTTCTTCTCTCTTTTATTAACTCCGTTCGAGTAATGTGCATTTTGTACTTGGAACTAGCAACGTCCTCAAGATAATTTATGATTTACCTATTCTTATACCCAATTGACGCCACTCTTCCAATGTCGTCATAGGTAATTGTTGGGTATCCATCCCTACAATAGTAATAAGGTATTCAATAATACACTATGTTACTATCTAATAATGGTAGCAAAGTAATATAATGTAATAAATTGACTCAATAGTAATAACAGGGTGAAGTACGGGACGAGCACAGGTGACGATGAAAGGCACAGTCGATGAAAATAATAACGTGATATATCGAAAAACAAGATAGCACTTGACAACTATAAAGAAACTAAATGTAACGTAGACAAAATTATAAGATAAATGGAAACATTAGAAATAAGACACTACAAACAAATGTAGGACATGCAAACACAGTCGTCGAATAAAACATGAAGACAAGAAAACATAGTGAACAAATGTAAATACTGCGTCACGCAACAGAAATAAGGTTAGCTAAAAAAAAAGAATGACGTCAGACGTGACGTCACAGCTAAAAAAATGAATGACCTTGTTTGCCAGGAAAACAGAGACCGAAAATATTCTTCAATGATAAAACACTGGATTCTCTGTCTGCAACAGAAACAAATATCCCTATTATCAAAATTACCCCTGTAAATAAATTCTCGGAAAGAGAATATATATATCAACGGGTCCCTTCCGACCGACCCGCACGATCAAACAATTAAAAATATAACGAAAAACATAGAAAAAATTGACACACAGAGAGAAGGGCTGAATAGCTCGAACTATAGGACACAATGAGGCATCAGATCCACAAACACATCAAACACTTATCTGAAATACTGGACACCCAGTCTTCTCGATCTCAGAGCATAGCTGGTTCCGTGGTTCCAATGTAGTGATCAGGCGTTAAGGTAGACAAGTAAAACGTCAGTTGGATCCAAAATTCTAATTGGGGTCCATGGAGCATGATGCGCAACATAAGACTCACAATGTTTCTCAGCCTCTCATGCTCAGGCCTACCTCGTCTACAAGCGGCGGATCCTTTCTTCCCAGTAATTCAGCAGAAGGTTGGGGTCTCAATCCCTAGCTGGAAGCTGGATGGGACAGCAGAAGAGGTTCAGGCGAAATCATTTTCCAAGCCAGTTGGGACAGGGATGAGCCCACTCTCCCATTGAAAAGGTACTGAAGTCGTTGATACTGGGCCAGAAACTACAAAATCACGCAACTCGCTCTGTACTGTATGGATGAGTACACCGTCAAATAAATCTCGTGCTGGTGCTCGCCCTATGGAGCTCCACCAGGTAGGTGCAGTGCCGGGCTCTGAGCCTCGACAGAGCCCACCCGCAGCTCCTAGAGGAACCTCTAGACCGTCTTGTGGAGTCAAGAGACAGCGGAGGAGAGCTACTGACCAAAACAAAACAGAAAGAGAGAAACACAGAAACCCACTTGTCATAATGCACTGGAATGCAGAGGGAGTGAACAGCATGCAGGCTGGATACAGCAAAAAAGACGGAGCTGGAAAACATCTTGTTTGAGAAGCAAAGTGTTTGTCTGTATCCAAGATACTTACTTGAAAGTAGATCAAACCTTTAAAATAAGGGGATATCAATGCTTCAGATTTGGCAGACAAGATAGACGAAAAGGAGGAGTACTTACTCTTGTAAGGAATAACATTCATGCACACGAAAGGAAAATTTACATGGATGGAGCAGAATATCAGCTGTTGCAGCTAAAGGTAGACAAGATGGAAATAGAACTTCTGAACTATTACTGTCCAAACAACAAACCCCTGAGTCTCAGCTCTATACAGGTACCAGCCACCAACTTTATATCAGTTGGAGACTTTAATAGCCACTCCCAGAGCTGGGGCTACCACCATCTAGATCACAGAGATGAAGAGGTTGAAACATGGCAAGATGACCACACTCTAATCCTAGTCAATACTGCCACAGATACTCCTACCTTCTACTCCAGAGGATGGCACACAACTTCAACTCCAGATCTTGCCTTCGCCACCCCAGATATAGCTGGACTCATAAATAGAGACGTAGGAGACCAACTAGGAGGAAGTGACCATCACCCAATCTTTCTTACTGTCCAGAGTGTAACTCTCAGTACAGGCCCAGCCATTGCAAGATGGAATTACCAAAAAAAGCCAAATCAGGTTTATTCAGGCAACAGATGAATACGCTGCTGTCTGGCCTCAATGTGCAGAACAGAGACATTAGTGAAGTGGTAAAAGACTTCAACAGATGCATACTTGTGGCTGCAAAAGAAACCATTCCCAAAGGATTCCGGTGTAACTACATGTGGTAAAGTGGGATGTTATAAATATTTATAGGGGACTTAATGTACTGACTGAGATCAGCTGTGAAGGTATCTGTATCTAATAAGTGTGGTGTATTACAGATGACCTTACTTTGCTACCACATTTAGACCTCAGTCAGACTTATTCTGGAATATTGTGATGACTACGTTGAATGTCTAGGGTTATGATAGTGATGAAGTGTATGTTTACAACAACCAACAGACAGATAAACAATTTAATTTAATCCACAATACTTTACAACACTGTGACACTCACATACATAGAACACTCTATAAGACTATCTTAATATGTCAAGTGTAACTTTTAAAAATATGTATTAATTCCTTTCAATAATCGATATCCTGATTCAACTACAAAGTGAACCAGGAATCACAATCAAATGTAATCACAAGATGTATGTACACAATTTATAGATAGGATCTTTGTATTGACATATATTATTATTACAATATGTGTGTAAGTTGTGATGTGGTACTATGAGGTAATACTGGCTTTTCAAGCTAGGTTGTTGTTTGTCATCATGACTTCAAGTGTTTGTTTCTGGTGGAAATAATATTTGAAAGGTTCACAGTTTCTTTTTATTTGAAACAAATCACTGTCCCTCTTGATTTAATGTACAGTCAATTTTTGAGGGGGGTATACACAAGATTGAGCTGCTCTGGCCAACGAAATCTTAACTTCTGTGTGGGCGGCAGGAACTGACTCCTCTGCTCGCTTGCTTCACTGTGTTCTTGAGAAACAACACTGGTCGATATCTTGACCAAGGAGTATGCTACCAGCCTCTGGATTCAGCAAAACTCAGACCAGGTGCTGCTTTAATACTTTAGTACCACGGTCCCTGAAACAAGAAGGTTGTACCTCCTACTTCAGAACTAATTTATAATCTATTTCCACACTGAAGCACAATACATAACAAACACCGAGTTCAGCGCGGTAGGCCAACTGCTAGCTTCTCGTGTAGCAATATACACCAGTATTCCTCTCCCTAATGGTTACAACGCCTCTGCAATTCCAGCATTATTTCCTTCTATTCAATAAGATATGTGTCATAGTACTATTTGGCAATCCCATGCAGTTATACTCCTCTCCGACACGTTTTGTTCATGATGGAGCAATATCTAGGCTTTGCCTCATGTTTGTTACTGAACCACACACATACAGACATAAATTATCAATTCACATTCAATTTTCATCTAAAAGATATCAAATATGTCTAGCTTACCACAATTCAAGGAAATATTAAACAAATACGTTGACTGGCGATGAGTTATGGCACAATTCCGATCTGCCTCTGTCCCAGGCTTTTATTAGAAAAATATGAGCTGGTTCTCAACGCACTTGCTTCTACAAATTTTTATTTCAAAAAGTGGCACTGAACCGACGCTCCTAATTGACTATATTAAATGGTCTAGCCTATGAGACCATGTTTACAAAAGCTTTTGATAAAAAGTACCCTTCCTATCGTTTCCATTAACAACCAAAAATAGTATTTGCAGTCGACTAATCATGTTTCGCCTTACATATTATTCTAGCCAATCAAATCGGATTTAACGTGGTGGCCTCATTTCCTCTAAAGCAGTGTCCAAACACGCCATTATGAGCAAATATGACCCTGTGTTGTCAGACAACACCACTATAATATTTTGGCTATAATTTGTTAATTATTAGACTATTTGCTTAACACCTAACATATTCTTTGTCAGCAAGTCCTAAGGCACCCAAATATATAAGTTTAATGGAGCCAAGTGGCTTCGTTCAAAATATGTATTTTCTTCTACCACCCGTTCACTTCGATACGATGGGGTGTCTTCTGTACTGTCAGGCTAATGTCAGGATTTCAGACGTAAAACAGTATTGTGTCATGTTTATTAATAAGCATTAACCATGTTTTTTAAAACCTTACCTCGTATTGGTAGTGTTTTTTATTACTGTTTATTTGAAAAAAAATCAAGCCTGCATGCCTTTCGCGTGGGGTGGCATTAATTTTATATCGCGAGACGGTGGTAGTATTGCATGCGTTCCTTCGTACATCTCTCTCTCTCTCTCTCTCTCTCTCTCTCTCTCTCTTCTAAGCCCGTCTATCTTTTCTTTTACGTAGTGCATAAAATGACATTAATGGAATATTAAATCTAGGTCATTACGCAGTGTGTCTATCACAAGGTTTTCTAAGAAACACAGTACCAGTTTTATTTTTAGAAACGCGTGTATTTGATGCAGTAGGCTTTACTAGTAAACGTGAAAGCGCTACACTTATGCAGACGAAGTAGAAAAAGGGGTTTTTCTTGTTTAACTAGCATGACGTTCTATAATACAGGCGTACGCTATTGTGACCGCACTGTTCTTTTACCATTCTTCTTTCCTTGTATTGAACTACTTCGTTAGGCTTTACATTTACTATTCTAATTTAGATATGTGGATTTAGAATGTTTCACGACACTACACACCCTACTGGTCCAAAACATCCCAAGTACGCCACGAAGCTATGGAAAAAGCTAGAAAGGACGCAGAGTCTCAGCCTTCACTTGAAACTCACAGCACATAGAAAAAAGGCTGTAGCAGAGTTTCAGAGATCTAAACTAGAAGAAAAATGGAAAAGCTGGAGAAATAAAACGGCAGCGCTGAACTTTGAGAAAGACGGCAAGAAACTCTGGAGATTAGTTAAATCTCTAAATGAAGAATGTTCCTCGCCTAGGCAGACTATCACATTGGATGAAGGTGGCAAAATTCTCAGACGAAAACAAGCTACAGACCTGTTCGCTAGAAGATACAGTTCGGAAAGCAACTTAACCATTAACATAGACCATCAGAGAGAGATAAGAAAAGAAATACGGGCAACCAAGGGACATACAAATACTCCTGCCCCAATGAGAGAACCCATCACACTAAGAGAACTACAGAACGCTATTTCCAAGCTTAAGGTCCAAAAGTCACCCGGCCCAGGCGAAATCAGCAACGAAATGCTAATAAATATGAGCTCAGCAGCAAAGAAAAACTGCTTGAGATATTCAACCATAGCTGGGTGAAAGGAACGGTACCCCAAGTATGGAGAGAAGCCACCACAGTACCCATACTAAAGAAAGGAAAATATTAGACTAAGGCTGCAAGTTACCGGGCAGTCAGTCTAACAAGCTGTGTTGGAAAGATTATGGAGCGAATAGTCAACCACAGATTGAAGTGGTATTTAGAGTCTGAGCCGATCCTGGTGCCGGAGCAATCTGGATTTAGAGAATGCTACAGTATAGAAGACCAAGTTACTTACTTGTCTCAAGCAGTAGAAGATGTCTTCCAGGAGAAGAAAAAGGTCCTAACGATCTGGGTCGACATCAAGCAAGCCTTTGACAAGGTGTGGAAAGATGGCCTTATTGTAAAACTTAGGAGAAGTGGAATCCGAGGCAACATGATAAGATTAATCTAGTCATACTCTAATCTAACTTTCGAAAAGAAAACAGGAGTACGACAGGGATGCCCCTTATCAACAACATTATTTTTGACAGTCATAAATTGGGTGATGAGCCAGACAACAGAGGGCAGTCCAAGAAGAATTAGATGGACAACGTTTTCTACACTCGAAGACCTTGAATATGCAGATGACATTGCACTACTCGCGCATCAACACACCCATGAAAAAAGCGATAGACTGAATAAGTATGGCCAGCAGGTTGGTCTGAACATCAATCTGAAGAAGACAGAGGTCATGACACTAAATGTGGGCAATCCTGGGCCAATAACAATAAGGAACCAGAAGTTAGAACAGACAGACACATTTACTTACCTAGGATGGATAGTAACACCTGACGGCGGAACAAGCGAGGACATTAACAACACAATGAATAAAGCGAGAACAGCCTTTGCTAGTCTCAACAACATTTGGAAGTCTTTCCACTACAGCACAATCACCAAATTAAGACTATATGAGAGCTGTGTACTTTCTGTGCTTCTCTATGGTGCGGCATGCTGGAGAGTAACATCGAAGGAAATGTCGAAACTGTCCACCTTCCACACAATCTGCCTAAGGAAAATTCTCTGAATCTTGTGGACGAATACCATTAGCAACCAAGAACTACTTATTCGGAGTGATCAGGAGGACATGCACACCACCATAGCTGGCAGACGCTGGAGTTGGGTTGGCCGCTTCCTCAGAAGGGACCCTGATACCATCATAAGAACAGCTATGCAATGGACCACAGAGGGAAAGCGAAAGAGAGGCCGACCAAAAACAACTTGGCGGAGAACTGTGGAAGCCGAAATGCAAAGAATGAACCAGAGTTGGGGCACTGTACAAAGGTCGGCCGCCGACCGAGCAAAGTGGAATCAATTTGTTGTTGCCCTACAAGACGCCACCAGGCGTGATGGCCACTGACTGCTTTGGCGAATATGGATCAAAGAAGAAGAGCCATACTTGCACAACAGGAGAACTAGAGTCACTCTTGATGGTCTACAGAGCAGAAAAGTGTTGCTCTATCAGGGGGAACCTCAAGGAGGAGTAATTTCTCCAACACTCTTCCTTGTTTACATCAATGACCTGGTAAAAGATCTCCCCCGCTGGAGTGAAAGCAGCCTTATATGCAGACGACATAGTACTCTGGTGAGCCGATGAATACGTCACTGTCGTAAATTTTGATAAGATAGGGCTGAGATATTTATGGTCCCGTCTGAGCAGATGTGATAGTGATAGCTATATGAGAAAAGGTGTAAGAAAAGGGTTCAGTTTCACGAGGGGGGCGAGAGGGTAAGAGAAAGAACAGTCTTGGATTGAGTAATTGCTCTAATCCAGCCTATCCCACGACAATATTTAAATTAGACGCTTTCTCTCTCTTCTTGCACAAGTACAAGTTACGCAACACCCACGTACACACAATTTTGTGACAGACATACGTACAGACGTGAAAACAAACTATGGCTAACATATATATCTGGACAGTCGTTTGACCAAAACTATCTATTAAGGTTTATTATGTTTATTGTTCAATAGAAATCTCACAACATCTAGAAAAGCATTTATATCAAACAAGTATGGTTTACAGACGTAAAAAAAGAAATTGCAATTAACCCAATAGGCCCTCCCCTCTTGTAAAGGAAAAACCCCAAAGTAGATCCCAGCAGAGGTAATTAACCCAAAGAATAAATAGAGTAATACTAGAGTATAGGAATAGACGATAAAGCAAAGAACAAAGTCTCTAATTAATCTATCCTGGGGAAAAAAAGAAAAAAAAAACCGTATTAACGAACAAGACAGGACAACGGTGAGTACTGTGGTGATAAAAATTATGAAATGTTCATTATTCTTTCATACCATCTGTCAATCTGTGGCCACATTCCTTCACGCTTACCTACTCCTCTTGAAAGTAACATCAGTGTATATGTAACATAGTCCAGGATGGTGCTTGTCCAAGTGGGCCCCAGTTCCTCAAAAAAATGATTAATGTTCCTAATGGGGAACGCCCGCTTAGATAGTGTTTATAAGTTATGATAAGGTACACGTCAGGTAGTTCATGTAGAAGTTATAAGAACGCGATCAAGTGTTCACAGTGGACCGTACACAGTAGTCCCGTTATTTAAAGAAAAAAATGTCTGGTGGGTAGACTGGTAGAACCCAATAAGTATAGGGAGAGAATCTCCTATCTGCTTTTATCTCTCTCTGGGTTGAGTGCGCTTGAACATCAATTTAAAGAAGTCTGAGGTCATGACGCTCAATGTGAGCAACCCTGAGCCCATATCAGTAAGGAATCAGCAATTGGTACAGACAGATACCTTCACATACCTAGGAAGCATAGTAACACCAGACGGTGGGGCAGGCAAAGGCATCAACATCAGAATGAATAAGGCAAGAACAGCCTTCTTTAGCCTAAATAACATCTGGAAGTCCTCCCAATACAGCACGAGCACAAAATTAAGATTATACCAGAGTTGCGTGCTTTCTGTGCTTCTCTATGGTGCGGAATGCTGGAGAGTCACAGAGAAGGAAATGTCAAAATTGTCCTCTTTTCACACAACATGCCTAAGAAAAATTCACCGCATCTTTTGGCCGAATACCATCACCAACCAAGATCTGCTTACTCGGAGCAAGCAAGAGGACATGCACACCATCATAGCTGGCAGACGCTGGAGCTGGGTTGGTCATGTCCTCAGAAGAGACCCCGATGCCATCACAAGAACAGCTATGCTTTGGACCCCTGAAGGAAAGCGAAAGAGAGGCCGACCAAAAACAACTTGGCGGAGGACTGTGGAGGCTGAGATGCAAAGAATGAACCAGAGTTGGGGCACTGTACGAAGGATGGCCACCGACCGTGCAAAGTGGAATCAATTTGTTGTTGCCCTACAAGACGCCACTAGGCGTGATGGCCACTGACTGCTTTGACGGTCGGTGGTTAAGGATCGAAGAAGAAGAGAGGGTTGAGTGCCGGTTATGAACCCAAGTATTCTTTTTCTGGATAAATCCACTAGAGAAAATAATAACCACGATAGTCAGTATTCTGGAACCAGTGTTATATAGATATTTGGCCACCACAGGCTGATAATATTTGATGTAAACAATCTGGGTAATTTCTTGTCCCGTTATGATTTATTCTTAAACAAAAGTTTATATGTGGGAACTCTCTCTTTCTGGAAGAGACAAGAGGACCGCAAAAGTCAAAATCTAAGACCCGATAATATTTTTAGAATGTTTTTGGAGCTATACAGACCGCTAGATCGCAGGGTTGATCAGCCTATATTATAATGGAAGAGAATACAACGTTTTAACAATATTATCAATATCCTAATCTAACACACGTTTTAGGTATGACCTGTTAAACACTCCATTATTATTAAATTAAATTTAAAACCCACAAGAGTCTAGCTAATCTCATCGCTTTTAACACAAGATATGAACACTAGTCACTTAGAATTTACACATGATGGAATAGTAATAAATTGCGTTCTCTAAATTATCCACCGCCTAACGTCTATTAATTAATTTAAAGTATCTCTTATTTGGGAACAAGCGAGTAATTAAATTTACGTTTACAACGGGTGAAATTTGCTATACGTTATTTAATTAACACAGAAAGAACCCAGGGAAATATAATGAAACACTTCAACAATTAAATCACTCAAAATTCTAATATATGTATATTACCGCAGCACAGAAAAAAATGAATTAATCTCCACGCATAGATAAGTGATCCAAATGATGGCTCTTTATACTGCGAGCTAGGTACTTTCTTCAAAATCTCTGGCGCTACTAATAACTGAATTGTAAGAGATGTCTATATATATGAAATGTGAAAAAGATCGCCATCTCATGTTAGATTTAGCACGTCTGCCGTATTTAGGCAAAACTGTGGTCGGCAGCGAAACAGCAAACGAAAACGGGGATAAATTAATAAGTTTCTGCAGTATTAACAACCTGGTCATTGGAGGAACACTTTTCCCACATTAAAAAATTCACTAATTAACATGGGAATTACCAAATGGTCGGGACAGAAACCAGATAGACCACATCATGATTAACGGTAGATGGAGACATGAATTACAAGATGTAAAGGTAAGAAGAGATGCAGATGTGGGAAGTGATCACCATTTAGAAGTAGCAAAACTGAAAGTGAAACTAAGAAGGGCTGGACCAACTGTAACTACACAGAAAAGGTTTGACATCAGCAAATTGAAGGACCCCCTTACCAGAAAAGCTTTTGCGGCTGACATAAAGAAACGATATCAATTTGACAAAAGTCAGGAGAAGACATTGACTGATTATATAGACCAGAAATTCAACACCATTTCAACAATACATAAGGAAAGCAGCAAATCATGCTTGGGTTCCAGGAAAGGAAGAAGTGAGACTGGGTAACACCATAAACATTAAACACCATAACACTGAGAAAGGAAATGAAAAGAAAGAAAACAGAAGCGAAGTCTCCCAGGTTAAAGCAACTATATAGCGAACAGTACAGTCAGCTGGACAAGGACGTTAAACGCAAAACCCGAGCCAACAAAAGGAATTTCCTAGACGATCTTGCAAGACAGGCAGAAGAGGCAGCACTGAGAAATGAACAAAGCACAGTATACAAAATAACTAAATTCATCAGCGGAAAACGAGGTGCAAACAATATTACACTAGTAAGAGATAAGCAAGGAAATCTCATCACGACAGCAGAGGGACAGGAAACAAGATGGGCAGAGCACTTCAGAGAAACTCTGAACAAGGAACCACCAGAGACACAATTGAATGTTCTTGAGGCTGAAAACGATCTAGATGTAAATACAGACATTCTACGAAAAGGAGAAATCATCACAGCAATCAAAGGGTTAAAGAACGGAAAAGCTCCTGGCCATGATAACTTAAATGCAGAGCTATTTAAGACAGACCCTGAGCTAGCAGCAGAACTGTTAGAACCACTATTTGCACAAGTCTGGAAAACAGGGACAACACCATCAGAGTAGAACAAAGGAAAAATTGTCAAATTGCCCAAGAAGGGAGATCTTGCAGAATGCAATAATTGGAGAGGAATCAATCTTCTCTCAGTTCCCAGCAAAATACTAGGCAGGATAATTATACAGAGAATTTCAAAAGCAGTAGACCACAAACTGAGGAAAGAACAAGCAGGATTTAGAAATAACAGAAGATGTGTAGATCATATATTCACTCTCAGGAACATTATAGAGCAGTGCTCAGAATGGCAAAGACAGCTGTACATAAATTTCATTGATTTTGAAAAGGTTTTTGACAGCATACATAGGGACAGTTTATGGAAAATACTGAGGGCTTATGGAATTCCAAGCTGCATAGTCTTCTTCTTCTTCTTCCGTCCTTAGCCACCGACCGTCAAAGCAGTCAGTGGCCATTACGCCTAGTGGCGTCTTAGGGCAACAGCAGATAGGTTTTCTTTGCCATTGTTTCCCATCACGCCTATTGGCGTCTTTAGGGCAACGGCAAATCACTCCATCTGCTGTTGTTTCCGTAATCGAAGTGACTGGCAAACGGGTGATCAGCCCGTTGGTAAGATGCATAGTGTCAATCATAAAAAGCCTCTATGCCAACTTTACGTGTAGTGTTGGGTAGAGCAACCTAACCTTTGAGGTGAAGACATGAGTACGACAGGGATGCCCCTTATCAACCACTCTATTTTTAACAGTCATAGACTGGGTGATGCGCCAGACAATAGAGGGCAGTCCAAGAGGAATAAGATGGACTACATTTTCTACATTGGAAGATCTGGAATATGCAGATGACATTGCACTACTAGCACATTCACATCAACACATCCAAGAAAAAACGGATAGACTTAATAAGTATAGCCAGCAGGTGGGCTTGAACATCAATTTAAAGAAGTCAGAGGTCATGACGCTCAATGTGAGCAGCCCTGAGCCCATATCAGTAAGGAATCAGCAACTGGTACAGACAGACACCTTCACATACCTAGGATGCATAGTAACACCAGACGGCGGGGCAGGCAAAGACATCAACATCAGAATGAATAAAGCAAGAGCAACCTTTTTCAGCCTAAACAACATCTGGAAGTCCTCTCAATACAGCACAAGCACAAAATTAAGATTATATCAGAGCTGTGTGCTTTCTGTGCTTCTCTATGGTGCGGAATGCTGGAGAGTTACAGAGAAGGAAATGTCGAAATTGTCCTCTTTTCACACAACATGCCTAAGAAAAATTCACCGAATCTTTTGGCCGAATACCATCACCATCCAAGATCTGCTTACTCGGAGCAAGCAAGAGGACATGCACACCATCATAGCTGGCAGACGCTGGAGCTGGGTTGGCCATGTCCTCAGAAGAGACCCCGATGCCATCATAAGAACAGCTATGCTTTGGACCCCTGAAGGAAAACGAAAGAGAAGCCGACCAAAAACAACTTGGCGGAGGACTGTGGAGGCTGAGATGCAAAGAATGAACCAGAGTTGGGGCACTGTACGAAGGATGGCCACCGATCGAGCAAAGTGGAATCAATTTGTTGTTGCCCTACAAGACGCCACTAGGCGTGATGGCCACTGACTGTTTTGACGGTCGGCTGCTAAGGATCAAAGAAAATAACTCGGTGAGCAAATTGCGTCCCTTGGAGCGCGAACAAGGGGAGGCAGTCAGTAACAGTGGTTATCACCACTTTCTGCTTTCTCTTAATTCCTCCTGCCTGTATCATTTCAGCTGTTATTTCATCACAACCAGGAGATTTTCCACTTTTCAAGTGTTTGATTGCGTTCCGGACTTCCTCTATGCTAGGTTCTGGTTCACGTTCCGCTTCATTCATGACGTTGTTATCTGCCGCTTTGTTTATTTCCGTATACATTTCTTGACAGTACTCCTTCCATCTGTTCAGAATATCTTTACGTTCTGTTAGAATGTCGCCTTTCTTGTCGTTTATTGCTCGAGGTGATGATTTAAAGTTGCTGTTCTTCAATGTTCTTACTTCAGAAAACATATTCTTACTCAATCCCTGTTCGCGCATTTCCTCTATTTTCCTGCAGGAATCATTTATGAATTGTTGTTTGTCTTCTCTGACTCGTTTTTTAATCTGCTTTGTGTATTCCTTGTACAACTCCTGAATTTCTTTATCTTTTTTGGACTTCATTTTTCTTCTCTCCAGCACCAACTTCAGTCTGAGATGTATTCTCGTCTCTTTATACTTCTTTTAGGAATTAACCTCTGTGCATTTGTAATATAAACATCTCCGATGTTATTGGCAAGTTCATCTGGTGTCATTTCCTCCTGTACTGCCATAAGAATGCCAAATTTGTTCTGAATATCGACACTGTACTCTTCTGGTACGGCGCTTGTGTCATAACGTATTACTTTGTCGCTTGTAACGACTTTTCTCAATTTGATCTTGAAGTTTGCAGCAAGAAGTTCATGGTCGGAGTACAGTCTGCTCCTGGGAGCGTCTTGATGGATGAGATACAAGATCGCCACCTTTGTTGTATTAAGATGTAATCTATTTGGTTCTTGCTTTTTCCGTCCGGTGACGTCCATGTATATAGTCTTCTGGGGTGTTACATGAAAAGAGTATTTGTGATGATTAGGTTGTTTTCTAGGCAGAATGTTGTCAAGCGTTCTCCGCTCTCATTTCTCTGGCCCAATCCATAACTTCCTTTCACTCTTTTTTCATGTTCTAATCTTTCGTTTCTAACTTTGGCATTAAAATCTCCCATTATTATCCTAATATCTTGCTTATTTGCTTTCTCTAATGCGTGTTGCAGTTCATTGTAAAAATCTTCAATTTCGTGTTCTTCAGCAGCTGCTGTTGGCGCAAATGTTTGTATAATTGTGATGTTCTTTCTTTTTCCTTTCAGTCTGATTGTGACAATGCGGTCATTTATGGGATTATATCCTAATAGGGAGGCAGATGTCCTTTTAGACAGGTAGTAGCCGACGCCACTCTGACCTCCTCTCTCTTTGCCTGAGTATATGAACGTTCCTCCTGATGGAATCGAATAGTGTCCCTGGCCCGACCATCTGTGCTCTGAGATGCCCAGGATATCGATGTTTAGTCTTTCCATCTCGTTCTTTACTATGTACTGTTTTCCTTGGTATAAGCTTCTGACGTTCCATGTTCCTATTTTGATTATTTTTCTAAGACCGATGACATGGTTTTCCGTGGTAACACAGTCAGGCTTTTGGCCGTCATCACGATTACCTGTACTGACGCTGCCAACGATCTCTTCCCCAGTTAAATATGATCTGCCTGGCCTGGGGGACTCACCACCAGATCTTTGCGTAGTATTCAGATTAGCCATTATGGATTTCTTGGCATTGTACATCCAGTAGTTTGCCATTGCTTTCTGGATGGTTCTGGCCGCTTACCATTACAGTCCATGGTGCGCCCTCAGCCCGATACCAGGCCTTTCCAACTCCTGCCCTAGAAGCCGTTGTCAATGTATTATTGATCATCCGCCCGTTCGGCCAGCAGTTGTGTGTGCTATTTAAGGGGGACCTCTTTTTTTCAATTTACTCACGTAGTTCTGCCGGCCAGTCAAAGCCGTTGCCCAGGGGGTGGCGCTGCCGTACACAAGCAGACTTGTTGAATTGCTGCAGCAATAATGCCCAGCGTGTCAACTTAGCACTGGTGGATTTAGCCGACTGCAAAAATAGCAGTGGTTTGTGATCTGTTTGGAGGAAAAAATGCGCCCCCAACACGTATCGTGCCAGCTTAGACACCGCCCAGACAATCGCAAGGCATTCCCTCTCAATCGTACAGTATCTAGTTTCTGCTGGCAACAACTTCCGACTGACATACATTGTAAAGCATAACATATATTATAGCATAAACATGTATCGCAAAGCATCACGTGATATTTACAAGTTTACAAAACACAAATATTGATATGAAAATAGTACTGGGGGCGTGGGTCAGACTCTAAGGTTCGGTTCGCGTCAACCGAAACACCTTACTGAACACGAACCCGAAACGTAACCCTAGCTATTTCTGGACTATTAGCAGATGGTTCTGAAACAAGGACATATGCTTCTGCCTAATTGTATTATGGGCACCCCACCTATTTGCAAAAGTCACCCGTGCCATTTTGGTATTGTCGCGCTACGACAATACCTCCACAAACCTAACCGGCGCGACCTCACCAAACACTTATCTGAGTGTGCGCCAACTAGCACTCAGGGGAACGTTACGCACCCAAACTGTACGATCGCCAGCTATCGGACCCTCGTATAAGTTTCTACTGCTCCTAATCATGTCATTTGGTACTTGCCGCGAACCGCGTCCACGATGTACCTTCTGGTCATCCCCCTTGGGAGTTTGATGATGCTGAGCTTCTGCTCCAGCCACACCCACGGCACTATGCACCCCGCGTACATTGCCGACGATTAAATCGGCAATCGGGTCCTCAAGGACGAACGCGTTCACTCTACCCGAGAGGAACGGAGTGTCCACATTAATACTCGCCTGGGGGTAAGACTCCACTTTGCCCTCGAACGTGGTGCACTTTACAGTTTTGCCTGTAAGGCAGGAGTCGTCGATGCACGATCGACGCACCCCAATTGTGGTGCATCCAGTGTCCCTCAACACCCGGACTGGTCTATTCTCCACCTTGCCTTCGTGGAGAATCACCTTACCAGTCTCATGGACTGCCGATAGACATGGTGCCGCATGCCCGCATTGAAGCACTACCCTCTCGTTCGCGTGAAACAGAGGGCGACACCCCGCACAGTCCTCACTATTAATTGTGCCCAACACAAACGCGGAATTCGCGTGTTCTATCGGGGTGGGACACCTGTCAGCACAATGATTATTTCCACCGCAATTGGTACCCAAGCGCTCCCTCTTCGACTCTTCGCGTGAACTCTTGCTAGAACCTTTAGACGACGATGACCGCGTCAGAGTCTGAAGATCGACTCTCTGAGGAATCACTACTCTGCTTGTGATGTTTGGTTTTATACCAAAACCGGTCTTCGTCCCGAGAATCCTCGAAGCGTACCTGCTTTCGCGTTTGGCGCTCCCCTCCGTCGCTATAACTATCATATTGTCGGTTCTGCCACCTTGGCCGACCGTTCCTATGAGATCGAAAATTCCCATAGCTACCTCTACGTGGTTGATAGGGACTTGAGGGCTTCTCATACTTCTGCTCTTGATCCCTATCTACATTGCTTGACGGATTTCGCCAAGGATGGCGCTGAACTTTGCCGACACTGGTAACTAAGTCATCTGACAGATCTGACTTCTGAATTGGTTTGCCCGGGTGAGCAAGGACATAATGGTGCCCCAATTGGGCCATGGACTCAATGTCCTTTGGTTGAAATTCCTGAAAAAACTCAACCAATTCACTAGAACACGAGGACAACACTTTGTCTCGTAGCACCAAGTCTAGCAAGCCATTAAAGTCCTTAGAAATTCCCTCCATTTCGATCCATCTATTCAGCAGGAGCTTTATCTTTGAGATAAAGTCCTCGAAGTCTTCGTCCGAGCTAGGCATCGCGTTTTTAAAACGCGTCCGGTAACCGTCAGCAGTCAGACGGAACTTCCGGAGCAACCTTTCCTTTACTTTGTCGTAATCGGCCCTTTCCTCTAATGGGAGGCTATAAAAAGTCTCCATCGCAGGGCCCACTAGCAGCGTCGATAACAGAGATGGCCACTGATCTCTGTCAGCCTTATAGGCCACGCATACGGCCTCGAATCTTTCAAGGAAGAAATCTAAGCTGTCAATTTTATCATTAAAATTCGGCAGACGCAACCTAAAGGGACGATGAGCCCCTCCAGGAGTCGAGTTCTGACCACTCGCACCCACTTCTAACTTCTTCAATTTTATTTCCTTATCCATCATCTTCTCTTCCAGAGCTATTCTCATTCTCTCCTTCTCTAACTCTAACTCTCTTTCCATCTTCTTTTCTTGCAATTCTCGCTCTATCTTCTTTTCTTGTAACTCTTTATTTTCTTCATATTCTTTTTTTGTAACTCCTTATCTTCTTTTCTTTCAATTCTAACTCTTTCTGTTTCCACTCGTTTTCTTCTTTCATTTTCCTTTCTTGTAACTCTTTATCTTCTTTCATCTTCTTTTCTTGTAACTCTTTATCTTCTTTCATATTCTTTTCTTGTAACTCGAATTCTCTTCTTTTTAGCTCTAGCTCTTCAGCTCGAGCATCTCTTAGAGCATTCTGTTTCTCAATTCTTTCCTTCTCTAAAGCTTTTTTATTCTCGACTGAAAAAAATTTTGCTTCAGCAAAATCCATCAGATCCTTCTGCGTGTATCCACATTCTTTACCAATCTGAATGAAAGCCTGTAGGTCAATGGTGTACACTCAGAATACTCACTATTATCTGTTACTATAGATAATTACTATGCAACTACTCAAACGTATATACTCCACTAATATCACCAGATATAAGATAACTCTCTGCTTACAAACTATGCAGTAATAATAGTAAATATTGATATCACTTCTCCAATATACACACGTATATGCATGTAAGTAAATATCACCTCACCTCTCACCGTATACACATCATTAACCTTTATCTCTTATAGTATAAATATAGTCTTGCTTTGCCACTTGGCTACTGTCTCAACACCTTTGAAAATTTGGTCTTTTAACCACTTAATCTCTGTGATACACTCAAACCAACTTACAATAGTCGACAGTTGTATAATAACAACTGATGAAACTTGCTGGTGCTCTGACACCACTATACCACCTTGACCATAAATCAGTTTTTTACTCCAAAGTCTGTTACTGGCACCCACACTGGTGCTATACCCAGATAATACTTCACTTACTACTAATCTCAATAATCAATGTTATGCAAGTGCTTCCTATGGCAAAATGAACACTACACAGATGAAATAAACACATACATCACATTATGAAAACAAAATTCCAGTCACGAGGAACAAGATGATAGACCAAGAAGAGAAGAGGTAGATTAATATATACAATGCGTGACTGCACACGAACCAGAACAAGGGATACATGTGAACGTATTTACAAGATAGACAGATGGAACAAGAGAACACACCACTTAAACACAACAAAAGAATTACTGAATGTACACGACAATGTGAATACAAACTACACGAATACCCCTAACACCAACAGGGCTTGGAATGTTAAGTAGGGCAGTCGCAGGAAAACCCTCTGCCTTACTCCACCACTAAACATACACAGCCACACCCTATACAGAATCGGTCTAATTCATTCTTTTCCTACAAATAGGCCAAGAATGGATTAAACTCACCACCCTTCCTCCCTTGAACACACCAAAAACTATTACACCGAAGACTAAACAACAACTACAGTCAACAATGAGGTGCTGGAAGCTATCGCTTACACTAAACACTATATTCACTCCAGTGAAAATAAACTAAATAGCCTATAGGCAAAATTACCCCTATAACATATCACACTATATAACATAACCCCTTCCAAATACTAAAGGATACAGAGAAAGGTCTGATCTAACTAACTATTCACATACATATCTACAGACTAAGTTCTACCCAGAAAGTAGGGAAAAGGAAAAAAACAAAAGGAAAGAAAAACAATAACAAACCAAGAAGCAAGATTCAAGAGGCAAATAAAGAGACAGCACTATACTACTCCACAGATCAGGCTATATGATAACTAGTATCAGATAGAAAGACAGAAAAAAAAATTTAGAGTTTAAAGGAAAAACAAGAAAATATCAATATAACACATTATACAAAAGGAAACAAACAAAATTTAACTTAAGCTCCTCAGCGACGCTTGTCCACGAAGCTTCCTCAGAACTGGTGATGAGTGATAACAACAGCACAAACAAGTCTCCACACTTGAAAACGTTGACCGAAAATAATACAAGTCCAGGAAAACAGGCTTCTCTGTAAGTCTGTGTGCCAGATACTAACTGTAGCAAGTTTAATTTGCTGGGGAGGTTATGATGTTATACCTAAAAGGAAAGAAATCGGTGTCTGTGTTAACCGTGTGAGGTCAAGCACATGTAGGCCCCTGACTCTAATAGATGATAATGATGTATTTGCAGGGAACCTAACGCTACCTCCCTAGATCTCACACGGTCACTATTTTGGCTCTAGTGTCTGGTGTATGATGTACCTAATGTCTAGGGGAGAAATGAAAATGATGGTACATAAACACAAAACACTTTAACTAACTATAAGGAATTGAAGAAAACCGTGGTTAAGGTTTTTCTTTAAAATTCAATATTTTCTTTTTACAATTTAATCTGCCTGTCCCGCCATCTCTTTTGGACAGGTCTTTGAAAATGAGGAAAAGATAGTTTACATAAAAAGAATTAACTAAAATGTGTGGACACTTTGTCCAATAAGTATAAAGTCACTCTATCTCTCCTGTTGGTGTATTCACAGATTACAACTTTATTATCTAATAGTGTTTGTCACTTGTTAGGAGGGGCTGGTAACAGGAAATAAAACCTCTGCAATAAAAAGACACCCTGGCCTTTTTATATCTGATCACACTTTATTATTATTATTTACATATGGTGGTATGGGGTCAGCCTCGCGTGCATACAGGTGCACTCGCCCCTAATTTTATATGACTCACACCTTGCTGTGACCACACCTCAGGTCTCTATGGCAGATATGCCACTGTACTTTTACATAGTTTTCCTCAATACAATAACGTAGAGTAACCACATCTCCGTTTGTATGATTTGCTCTTCTTTTTTAAATTATAAACGCTCCAGGCATGTTGAACAGTGTTCATGGAACACGGAGGCTTACTAACATATTCTAATACAATACAGTAGAACTCCATTTATCCGAACCCCATGGGACCGAGCATCGTTCGGATAATCAAATGTTCGGATAATTGGATTACATGATGTATCGAGTACATGTACACATATTTCTAAAAATAATTAACAATCACAAGGAAAATACACTATAAAACATATTTACTTGTACTGTAATAATAATACCCACACTGTATTAGATCACTGTATCACCAAAATCTTTCATTACACTGCAGTGCATGTACTACTTGTATTAATTATTTTTGTTAAGAAAGAGAAATGTTTTCAAAATAACATTACAAACAATTCAAAACCAGGCGCAACTTACGTATACATGTACTTGCACAGATGTAGCCCACTATTTAAAATAATGAGGAATCCTCTTTTGCGCCAAACTGGATAGTCTGCTTTTGGCTGCTAAGTCCCGCATTCTCTTCAACAGCAGAAGCTGTGTAGGACAGCTGTTATCTTCTTGCTCGTACCAAGCCATCGCTGTTTCTAGTGCTATAAAGGCCTCTTCAGGACTTGGTCGACGTTTTGGGTTTTCTTCATAATCTACAAGTACATCATGTACTTCTGAGGAGTCTTCATCATCGATCACTACATGTATTTGGTTTTCTTCTTGCACAAAAGAAAAAATTTCTTCGTCATTCAAAAACTGAAAACCAGAATCATTATCATCTTCTAGCCACATGTGTGCATCATCTTTGTCACAGTCCGAAAATCCGGGCATTGCTTGAAACAGTTCCACAACTTCATTTATACAATCATCATTTGTGTCCACTGCAGTAGTTTCATTTCCTCCTTTTTTCCCAAGCAATCTATTCCAAGCCTTGTTGAGATTATCTTGTGACAGGGTGGTCCAAGCATCAGCTTACATGTAGCAGCAGTCTTTGAGATTAAGCTTTTTTTGAAAACGCCACCACACTTTCTTCATCTTCAGCCAACAATAAACGACGCAGGACTTCCTTCTTGTACATCTTTTTAAGCTTTGCTATAACACCCTGATCCATTGGTTGAATCAGTGCTGTTACATTGGGAAGCAGAAAAATTACTTTAAAATTTGCATCAACTGCATTCAATGTATCCGTCTCTGGATGAGATGGTGCATTGTCCAGTAGAAGAATTACTTTTCCAGTTTTCTTTTCTTGTTCTTTCAACCTCTTCACATTTGGGATGAACTGATTTGTATACCAATCAAGAAATATTTCACTATTCATCCAAGCACTCTTCTGTGCTTTGTAGCACAATGGGAGACATGTCACATTCTTTAAACAACGTGTTTTTTTTGGCTTTGCCGATCATTAGCACCGGTAAACGATGACTTCCACTGGCATTCGCGGCTACCAAAATTGTTACTCTCTCTTTGCACTTTTTAAACCCAGGGGCAGCTGCTTCGCGCTGAGATGCAAGTGATTTTTGAGGCAATGATTTCCAGTATAAGCCAGTCTCATCGGCATTATACACATCATCGAGTAAATACCCTTCTTCTTCCAAAAAAGCCAAGAATGTTTCTTTAAAATTTTCAGCGGCAGTTGCATCGCTAGATGAAGATTCCCCTTGAATCTCCAATTCTCGTATGCCATGACGAGATTTAAAGTTTCTTAACCATCCCTGGCTAGCCTTAAAGTCAGGAGGACCGTCAAGTTGACTGTTGAACTGAAGTGCCTTTTCACACAATAGAGAGCCAGAGATAGGTTCCCCTTTGCTTCTTCTTTGCACAAACCATATATACAAAGCCTCTTCCAATTTCAAATCTTTCGCATTTCTCATGGTTTTATGTTTCTTCGACCCATTTTCACTATCCAATTTCGATGCAAAACTCATAATTTTATCCTTGTTACTTTTGATGTCAGAGACGGTAGCTTTCTCAACATTGAAAATCCTCGCAAATGAAGACACAGTTTCACCTTTTCCTAGTCTCTTGATAATTTCTGTTTTCGTTTCAATTGACAAAACATTGCGGTTCCTTTTATATGCTTTAGGCTTACTGGAAGATGCCAGGTCGCACAGAGAAATACGTGTACACCAAAATTATTCTGCTGTAGTAGCAGACACAATTATTTTAAGTTGAACTGTCTGTTTAGCCAGTGTTCTGCCTAGAACTCACACGTACACTGGATTGGTAAACCAGATATTAACGGACTTTATGATCTAACTGACTTCATGTACGTAAGCGACCGTCCATTAGCCCATCTCATTGTCTACAAATTGTTCGCACACATTTGAAGCTTGCCGCATCAAAAGATTCAGAACTGTAGTCTAACGTGACTGGTGGAGACTGATTTTTTTTTTCTGGAAAAAGTGTTCGGATAATTGGATGTTCGGATAATTGGGGTTCGGATAAATGGAGTTCTACTGTAATATTAAAACAAAATCATGACAGTATACCACAGTTAGATACAGTTCAATGTGAGGACTCAACAATGTCTGCTCCCGGCATGTCCTTCACTTTTCCCAATAGCAGTATCTAACTTTGGCAGTTGTAATAAACATATTAATACATAAAGCATTCTTACCACAATTTCAAGAAATATAGAACAAATAACGCTGACTTGCAAAGAATGGCCTCAGTTTTTCTCTGCCCTGCCCAGACTGCGAATTAATTCTTTATTTTATAAATTAACACAGCTGATCTCAGCGTATTTGATAGAAAAAGTTTTTGTCAACTGGCGATGAGCATTGAAAGCTTTTTGCTAATATCTATTAGTACTGGCCAATGGAAAACTTGCGACTACCAGAATTCAAATGTAGTTTTTGAAAAACAAAAAAAATTCCAAACAAACTCTGTGTCTGGTAGTCGATTGGTCAGTCTGCGTTAGTTATGCCAATACAAGAAGAGTTTAGTTTTGGTTAACATTTACCTACCGCTCCCCTCTCCTCCTATACTCTTTTTACCCAATCGGATTTGAATTTACTCCAATGCCTCTTTCTAAGCTGGCGTCCCCACTAACGTTATGAAAAAAACAAGCAGGAACCACAGTCTGTTCGTCTTAGTGTTACTAGACATTTAGTATTTTCTCAATAACTTGGCTAATACTTGGACTACCATATTTTTTAAAACACATTTGGGCTCAGGAGATACTAAGCTATAATAATATGTGATTTTTATGGTCAGATTCATTATGGTTTAGATTTTCAATTTTTGTCACTGTCAATAGTCAAATAAAAATTTTACACAAGTCGGCCATCTTCTCTCTCTCATCTCTCTCTAGCATTTTTATTCAAATAACCAACTTGTTTGAGTGACGTCAGAAATACATTACTCGGCGAGAATTTAAACTGTCTGTGTGTATATATCATCGTGCCAATCCCACAGCGTGTCAAGCGAAGCGGGGTTTTGCGCGGCGGGTGTTAGAATTGGCGTTAATTATTACTGTTGTCTCGTGTTACACTACCAAAAAATGTAAGGATTACTACTATTAAAGGCGTTAAAGTTAAAGTATTACGTTAATTCAGACAGTAACTTGGCGGCACACTTCTGGAAGATCGTTAATTATAAGTCTTGCCGCAGTCTCTATCAGATCGGGCAAAATGTTAAAAATGTTAATGTTGCACACATATTAGTCTGCGACGCACAGATTACGGTACGTAGGCATACAAATGTAAAGTTATGGCTATTTGTCTGAGGAAATGTATTTAATTGAGAATCTATGATTCTGAGAGTAAGGGGACAGAACCCGGATCGGTCGATGTTAGATTCGATTACATGGGTTATCTTTTCTTGTGGGTCAATCTGGCGTATAAATATTGTTTATATCATTTTTTGCGTCAGGTATGGCCAGAAACAGATTGATCTTGTTTAAAATGTTTATGACCTGAATTCATATGTATTCCTTGTCTAGTTAAGGTGATTGGCTCTTATATCTTTGTATCTTTGTATTTCTATGTCGGACTATTTTGTGAGCTGAACTCTGGGGGTGAAAGGCGTTGTGAGTCATGCGCAGCGGTTCTTGAGAGAGAAGAGGAAGGCTGCCATGTCGTCGTGTCTATGGCTGGTTATTTAGAAAGTGTAAAGAGTGATTTGTGATCTATTCTTGGAAGGAGATGATGTCTCTGTATAATGGCATTATCAGAGATTCTCCTATATCCATTATTAACGCCTAGGAATGGCGTGCGTTATTCGCCTGTATGTGTTTTTCTAAACCAAGGTAAAACACATAACCTTTTTTGTTGAACTTTGTCGCTAAGACGAAACGAGAGACGTATTATCGTGCATCTCGGGTTGCTGACCACAGATGAAGATGACATGTAATTTAGAAGCACCAGATTACTCCAGTAACCAGCTTATTGATAGCAGAAATAGATAGAAGCAATGAGGACATTTATGATTATATATCGAAGTAATCCTGCTTCATACTTCTCCATCCCAGGTGAGCGGAGCTCACGGAGGAGAAGCCATTTTTGATTCCCCACACTGGCCACCACATTGATAAGTAGATTTTGTGGCTATCGCATTGATAAGTATGAGTTTCTTGCAGTCTAATAGGGTCATACTGGACACGTAAATGGAAGGTCAACTCGTTCCGACACAGTGCTGACATTGAGTGAGAAATGTAGGTGTACAGGACGCGAATGTGTGTATAGTTCTGTTGAGTTGACAAGTCACTCACTCAATCATAAGCAGAAGTCAATAAGGGCAGACCACTGATGACGTTTCATACATTTATTAATGGACATACACTTCGACCTCACAGGTACAGTCATTAGAACACGTTGGCACAACAATCATCATATACTTGAAAAATGTGTGACAATATCAGATGTATAGTTATGTGGTACATCAATATAAAGGAACGATAGAAGGGAAACACTCAATCTCCTGGTTGTCTATCGTCTCAGGTTCTAACTGACTTATCGCGTCAGTTAAGGTGGATACATACAATATCAATAATAATGGTTCACTGACCAAACCTTCTCCTGGCTAAGATTCTTAAGCCGAAAGTTCATCCAATGGTTATGACGACCATGTTAAACTACAGTAATGGGTTTTTATATTATCTAGCTCCCTGTACCATCATCAGGTAGTAAGACATTTTCTGTTCTCCGATGATAGTCTTACAATGGCGGGAATCAAAAATGGCTTCTCCTCCGTGAGCTCCGCTCACCTGGGATGGAGAAGTATGAAGCAGGATTACTTCGATATATAATCATAAATGTCCTCATTGCTTCTATCTATTTCTGCTATCAATAAGCTGGTTACTGGAGTAATCTGGTGCTGCTAAATTACATGTCATCTTCATCTGTGGTCAGCAACCCGAGATGCACGATAATACGTCTCTCGTTTCGTCTTAGAGACAAAGTTCAACAAAAAAGGTTATGTGTTTTACCTTGGTTTAGAAAAACACATACAGGCGAATAACGCACGCCATTCCTAGGCGTTAATAATGGATATAGGAGAATCTCTGATAATGCCATTATACAGAGACATCATCTCCTTCCAAGAATAGATCACAAATCACTCTTTACACTTTCTAAATAACCAGCCATAGACACGACGACATGGCAGCCTTCCTCTTCTCTCTCAAGAACCGCTGCACATGCCTCACAACGCCTTTCACCCAGAGCCGGATTAACGTAGTAGCACAAGTAGCATATGCTACGGGCACCCCGCTTTTAGGGGCCCCGCGCCAATAAATATGTACACCCTTCAAAAGAAGTTAACATGACAAGCTTATCAGTGACAATCAACACTATTTTCATGACGGTTGCATTAACGTGTGTAAAATGACAGCACAGCAATCAATACAACCCTCATTTTCAAAATTAATGAGAATAACACCAAAGGTTAACATTGTCAGTAGCGTGTGTGTCCTCCATTATTGGCGATACTTTCAAGGCACCGATATCGCATGGAAATGATGAGCTTGCGAATGAAGCATTGGAGCACTGCCTGCCACTGATGCTGAAGGAGATGGCTGATGTTGCTGAACTCGTCGCCCAAGCTCGTCCCAAGGATGTTCTATGGGATTCAAATCAGGACTGTTTGCAAACCAATCCATTCTATTGACACCCGCTTCTTGCAGGAAAACATTTACTGCACGAGAACGGTGTGGTCTTGCATTATCATCTTGAAGGACTGCATTGTGCCCAATAACTTGCAGGGCTGGGATGGCAAGAGGCTGTAGAATCTCGTCACGGTAGCGGTCACTATTCAGATTCCCAATCACATGATAGAGGGAGGTTCTGTGGAGTAAACTAATGCCTCCCCACATCATCACTGATCCAGCACCATATCGGTTACGTTCGATGACTGCAGCATCACTTAAGCGTTCACCACGACGCCTCCATACTCTGATTCGTCCATCTGTAGGCTCCAAGACAAATCGGGACTCATCCGTGAACATAACGTTAGCCCACTGTGCACGTCGCCACTGCACGTGCTGCATACACCATGCTAAACGAGCTGCTCTATGGG
The DNA here is from genome assembly GCA_024509875.1 of Oreohelix idahoensis. Classification (NCBI taxonomy): domain Eukaryota; kingdom Metazoa; phylum Mollusca; class Gastropoda; order Stylommatophora; family Oreohelicidae; genus Oreohelix; species Oreohelix idahoensis. Next base: position 34,369 of record JAMPIV010007408.1, on the reverse strand, counting down.
CAGCAGTCAAGTGTGGTCGAATGGCTGGACGACAAGCACGAAGGTTGGCATCGTGAAGGCGATTCCTAATAGTCTGATCACTGACTACAGTGTTGGTTGCATTTCTGAGGAACTGTCTGATAACATTTGCACTTGCAGTTCTCCGTTGCAGTGCTTGCCTCTGAATTAAGCGATCTTCTCGAAGTGTAGTGACTCTAGGACGACCTGTGCGTTGCCGTTCCTCGACGATTCCAGTCTGGGCAAAGCGCTGCTGCAGTCTGACAATAACTGAATGAGATACTGCAAGCCTCTGAGCGACATTTTGGACAGTAAGACCTTCCTGCAACCACGCAATGGCTCTTCTTTTATCCACAGCACTCAGCTTTCGTCGTTGAGGCATATTGTTGTGCAATGGTTATGCAGCACTTGTGTTGCTTATAAAGACACTTTATTGAGTACAGCTCAAGACCAACACTATAGTCTCCCACATACATCACGCATTTTTGGAATAGCAGGTATTTTTTTCATGCTCAGACATCATTAAAAAACACCCACATTTTGGCGTCTGAGCAGCATTTTTTCAGCGTGCTTGCTGAGCTGAACACTAGCACACGGTATGCTGGTGGCCCATGCAGCAAGTGTTGAATGTTTGTCGTTCGAGAAAAATCAATGTCAGATTAATTGCTTATGAAATATAACTTTTATAATTTTTATTATTTTTGGGTCATTTTCACCTACTGGTCCTTAACTTCTTTTGAAGGGTATACATAATTTTTTTGGTCATCTTCTAATACGAGCGTTGATGGGAAGGAGCGAAGCTCCTGACCGGGTTGGAAGGAAAGTCCACTGCCCCCCCCCCCCCTCCCCCTCCCCCCCCCCCAGCCTCGCAATGACATATCATTGGGCCAAAACAGCTGGAAAGCTCGAGTGCCGCTGGTTAGAGAGAAGAAAAAAAATACGATCGTTAAACCAATGATCTTGTGATTTATGCCATCTTTAGCGCCTTTTCATTTGGTATCACGAAATTGTGAGAGAAAGAGCATAAGAGGGTGACTTAGTGTGACTCTTCATTATTTTAATCTTAACTGTTTGCGGACGGAAGCCATTTAAGTGGCGTTGAAAATTTGGTCACGTTTGGACGGAAGCCACTATTTTGGCTCTAGGCGACTGCCCCTCTAATTTTGTTTCGTTCTTTGTGAGATGAATTTGCATTAACAATAAAAACTAGAATTTAGGAAACGGAAACTTCCTGCTTTAATTGAGGTATACGGCGTGCTCGCATTCTCTTTCGATCTTGATTAAAATTTCTTGATTTGTAAGGTTAGAAAACTCAAAAAATGAGCAGTAGACACAGAGATATTGGACGTAATTATGCTTCTGGAAGTGAAAAACGTAAAGCGAAGGAAGAAAAAGAAAGAAGAGATCAACTTGTGATATCAAAAACACGTAAGCTGACAGAATATTTTGATGTTCATGGTGGTGGTACTCTAACCGCTGAAGCTGGAAGTACAGGAACAACTAGTACTAGTGCAGGCTGTGCAGCAGAAAGCATATAGCAAAACCCAGTATACACTGAGTCTGAATGTGAAAGAATAAGTGAAACGAAGAAGAACTCTAATGATATTGGTGACTGGCCGAACAATATAGATGACTGTGAGCGTGAATATTGCATATCCAAGGGAAGTGAAAAATGTCAACATGTTGATAGTGCCTTCTCTTCATCCGTGCGATTGTATGACACTGAAAAGAAAACTCGATACTGTCAGAAGTCTTATTTTACACATATTCATAAACTTACAAACAAGCAACATGCAAGAAAATGGTTATGCTATTCAGAAAGTAAAGGGCGCCTATTCTGTTTCCCATGCAAGCTTATGAGTTCAGAATGTTCATCAAAGTTTACTGTGGAAGGGTTTAATGACTGGAAAAATGCAAGCAATCTATTGCGTCGACATGAAGAAAGCTCCTCACATAGACAAGCTTTAATTTCACTGTTGATGCGTAAAAACAAAGGTGAACGTGTCGATTCCCATCTTGTGAAACAAATGGACATGCAAGAAAAGTATTGGCACAAACTTCTAGAGCGAATAATTGAAGTTGTGAAGTTTTTAGCAGAACGAGGCCTTTCATTTCGTAGCAGTGATGAAATTGTTAGGTCCCCTTATAACGGGAATTACTTAGGGTTGTTAGAATTACTTGCCAAGTTTGACCCTTTTCTGGCAGAGCATATAAGTACTCATGCAAACAAAGGATTTGAACATACATCATATCTATCTAAAACAACGTGTGAGGAATTCATCAATCTGATTGGATCCAGCATACTGAATCACATTCTCTGTGAAGTGAAGAAATACAAGTATTATTCCGTTTCATTGGATTCTACTCCAGATATATCTAATATGGACCAGCTGACTTTGACTCTGCGCTATGTTTTGCCATCTGGACCAGTTGAAAGATTTGTGACATTTTTGGATATGGAAGGTCATAGTGCTGAACAGCTTACTAAAAGTCTACTTAATTTTGTAAAGGCAAATGACATTGATATTAAAAACTGCTGTGGTCAAAGTTATGACAACGCCAGCAACATGGGTGGCAAGTTTATAGGATTACAAGCACGAATTAATTGATAATGATAATTACTATGCAAATTAAAAATGTATGTGTGTTCAAATATGTTTGTGTTGTTTTATTGTTTTTTTTTTAAATATAGGGCCCCTTTCTTAACATATGCTACAGGCCCCGCACTAGCTTAATCCGGCCCTGCTTTCACCCCCAGAGTTCAGCTCACAAAATAGTCCGACATAGAAATACAAAGATACAAAGATATAAGAGCCAATCACCTTAACTAGACAAGGAATACATATGAATTCAGGTCATAAACATTTTAAACAAGATCAATCTGTTTCTGGCCATACCTGACGCAAAAAATGACATAAATAATATTTATACGCCAGATTGACCCACAAGAAAAGATAACCCATGTAATCGAATCTAACATCGACCGATCCGGGTTATGTCCCCTTACTCTCAGAATCATAGATTCTCAATTAAATACCTTTCCTCAGACAAATAGCCATAACTTTACATTTGTATGCCTACGTACCGTAATCTGTGCGTCGCAGACTAATATGTGCGCAACAGTTAATTGTACGTCACAAGGAAAGCGAATAGGTTTATACGGCGGGATCGTTTTCTAAGCATTACCATGGCACAAAATTCAGCGCGATGCTGGCGTGTGAGATGCCTATAGTCAGGCACAATCGGGCTGGGTTATTTATTATCATAGGACTAAAATCTTACTGAAGTGAGCGATTATCTCGCAAATTTTACTACACTAACAATAGGGTTCCTTGGCACGGTACTGCAGCAAAATCTCAATACGCATGAACTATCTATACGATGCTAACACAGCACTGTCCACAATAGAAGCACAACTGTCTATTCGAACTAAAGTTCAGCTACACAGACGGTTTCATAAGTCTATGTGTCGGATCATACAAATACGTCCTTAGGCACAAAGATATGTAGGCACGTGAAAAGTCTACTTCACAGTTCTAGACACTAGGAATCACAGTAGTCTTCAGCACAGTACACTTCAGGCATCACCACAATCTTCAGGAGACCAGCAAACTTGAAGGTAGATGTTACGGAACTTTCTTTAATTATTATTAAGGTTCTTCAGTTCCGTTGGGCTTGAATGATTGGGTTGCTGTACAATACAATTCAAGTAGTCTATATTCATCTCCACAATTTCGGTCTATAATTATGTTGTAGTTTCAGATTCCATTTGTGTGATTATTATCATGTTCGCTTCAGCGTCTTTTCATTAAACTTTGTATTCATCTTATCCAGCAGTGTTATTTATTTATTATTAATCTCAGCCTGTAGTTAATGTTGTATTCTGAACTGACCTTGCAAGGTTAAATTAACAGTTACAGAACATCGTTGAACTTGAACAATTCAGGCAATAAGTCAAGTTCATAGACGACTGAATATTTAATGGATGTCCTCATTTTCACTGATCACATAAAACGTTATCACACACTTAAGACTCTGCATAAACATAGTTCTAGGATATACTAAAGTTCAATCCTTCAGACATCGCACGTCTGTATTATAACCGTTTACTTTATAGCGTTTAGAGTCTGCAACCAACTCTGTTTAAATCCATATCTTGGAATAACTATCACTTTCTTGATAATAGTGATATACCATAGTGATTCACACTTTACGTCTATGTCTATTTTATTCATATACTTTTGGCATACATAGCCAGGCTTTAACTGCCTTATATATAATCGCAACTGCGATCGTGTCCCACGATTTTTGCGTTTATACTTTGGACTTTCTGGTCCTACACATTTAACTTTATTGCTTTCCAAGCATTACCTGTACGGTTATATGCTATTCTACTATAAAGTGGTTATACCACATATATTACACATTCCGAATCAGTGGCCATGCCACACACATTATACACTTTGAATAAGTGGCCATGCCACACATCTAAACACTGCCGGACGGCACTACGGTCATACATAGACGTGCCCAGTCTTTATACACATATCCTTATATCGGCTTAAAAGCCAGAACACAAACGGTTCTACACTTGAGTAAGTGGCTATGCCACACATTCCAAACATATTCCGTAAGTGGCTATGCCACACAGTTGAGACACTATCCATAAGTGGCTATGCCACACATTTGAAACGCGGCCATCAGGCCCGCAGACCACACGACGACTGTCGTTACTATGTTCAATGCGTCATACATCGATATGCGCGATCTATTCCAGTATTAATTAAGCTGAGGTGTTTCGTGGTGCAACCATATGAATGGAGCTCACATTCACATGCTTGCAAACCCCGAAACAATCCTCAACATCATCCCCCTCGATCCCAAACGTGACACTTGTGGCACGTATGAGAGTGGTGGAGAAGATGTACATGAATGTAATCTATGAATGTTAACCCATGATAACTACGTTATAATTATATTAACATCTCATTAATAAAATGTTATTCATAGAACTATACATATAGTCAAATATTGTAATCTTAAGAAATTAAAGTTAAATTCATTCTTGTGAGGAAAAGTCAGCGAGGTTGTTGTCTGTTCCAGAAATAGGTACGATTGTACATGAGAACTCTTGTAGTAACAGGAACCATCGGTGGATTATCGCGTTCCGCATCGTTCTGGAAGTGATGAACGTAAGTGGGCTGTGGTCTGTCTGTATGTAGAATTTTGTGCCAATCAAATATTTCGATAGCTTCTCAAGGCACCAGACCACAGCTAAAAGCTCACGCTCCCCTGTTGCATATTTCTGTTCGGCTGGGGTCAGCTTGCGAGATACGAAAAAACATGGATGTTGTATCCCTTCGTACCATTGAAGTAAACATCCTCCAATGCCGTAATTTGACGCATCTGTTTGAATTACAAATGGAACATGTAGGTTTGGCAATAATAAAATAGGAGGATTTTCAAATAACTTCTTGATCTTAATCAAAGCGCCTTTGCTCTGCGGTGTCCATGTAATTTTATTTGGACTACCTTTGGCCAGTAGTCTGGACAATGGAGCAGAAATTTGTGCGAAGTGTGGTATACATTTGTGGTAATAATTAACTAACCCCAATAAGCTTCTCACTTGTTTCTTCGTAGAAGGAGTAGTAATATATATATAATATCCGTTTGACTGTATTGTCATCAGAATATAATCTATGGTTACCTATACGGTGACCAAGAAATGTAATTTCCTGACAACCTATCTGGACCTTGGAAGGTCTCACAGTCAAACAATGTTGTCGTAGTGTAAGAAGAAGAGAAGACAAACCAGTAATGTGGTCTTCCCAAGAATCGTGAAATAGACAGATGTCATCGATGTATGTGATGACATCTTTACAATCGCCAAGAAGGCGGCGCATCATACGCACAAAAGTCGCCGGCGCGTTTACAAGACCGAAGCACATATAGTTCCATTGAAAGGTTTGGCATGTTCAGTAAGTGGTATTTGCCAATAACCTTTCGACAGATCTAATTTGCTGAAGAAAGTAGCATGTGATACTTGAGAAAGTAGGTCGTCTAACAAATGCATTGGTTCAGCGTCCGTAATTGTGATACTGTTTAAACGCCTAAAATCAATACAAATACGCAACGAACTATCTTTCTTTTTCACAATCACCGTAGGAAAAGCATAAGGTGACTCTGATGGAGATATAACCCCCCAATCGTATCATATCCTTCAGTTCTTTCTCAGCCCTATCTTTGTGATGTAAAGATATAGGGTAGGGTCTTAACTTAATAGGATGATAGTCTGTAAGAATAATGTCATGAGAAATGAGTGATGTTCGACCTGGACGGTCTGTAAGCACATCATCAAAAGAAAGAAGAATATCTCGAACCTGACATTGTTGTGTAGATGACAAAGAAGATGAAATAGTAACATCTTTCCAAGATTCTGACGATTGTAAAGAAGATAAAGAAAAATGTAGCGGAATAGAAGATGTAGTGTCTTCATCATTAACTAATGCGAAAGAAGCGCTAAGAGATGAAGAATCAGAAATAGGGTTAATAACTGGAATTAACTCTTGTGGTCTTTCCACTGCCAATTTCAGCATATTGGCATGGAAAGTCTTAATTTTCCCTCTTATATTTACAGCATAATCAACATCTGTGACACGTCTAATGAACACAAAAGGACCTTGCCACGAAACTAACAATTTATTGTCATCATGAGGAAGTATTAACCAAACTTTTCCCCCAGGATTAAAAAATCGTAAAGTTCTTGATTGATTATGAAATAATCTTGATCTTTGTGTAACCGATTTGATGCTATTAGATGCATAAGTGCACGCATCAATGATTCGTTGTTGGAGGTCAATCACTAACTCATAACCATTCCGAGTAAATGCATCTGCTGACGATCCGACCAACAAATTTTTTTAATATCATCATCGGCCCGCGAGGATTTGAGCCATAGACTAGCTCGAAAGGAGAAAATCCCGTACTTTCGTGGGGCACCTCTCGATATGCAAATAAAGCTGCAGGTAAGAGGTGATCCCAGTCACGAGGATATGCCTCAGTGATCTTATAAAGTATTTGTTTGAGAGACGCATTGTAGCGCTAACAAACACCGTTCAATTAGGCGTGATACGCACTACAAAATGAATGGTGAATGGATAGCATAGAATCCAATTCTTTCATAATATTCGAGGTAAATTGTGAACCTCGATCTGATCAGATGTCTTCTGGAAAACCGATAGGACAAAAAATTGAAAACAAGGCATCCGATACAGGCGCAGTCGTAATGGTTTTCAAAGGCATGGCCTCTGGCCAACGTGTGCAAAGATCTATGCAGGTTAAGATATATCGGAAACCATTATGTGATGGAATCGATAATGGACCAATAATATCTACTGCTATTTTCTTAAATGGTCTTTCTGGCACGTCAGTAATTTGTAAGGGTGCCGTATGGAATCTGCCCTTACGTGATATACTCTGGCATGTAGTATTAGACCTAAAGTACAATTTTGTGTCCTTATTAACCCCAGGCCAATAGAATTGTGACGTAACTCTAAACAATGTTCTTTTAATGCCCATATTACCTGCCATAGGAGAGTCATGACCTGTTTGTAATACTAATGGTCTATACTCTTTTGGAACCACAACTTGATGGATAATAGACACACCATCGTCAAAGTATCTTGTTAGTATAGATTTCTTAAGTTGAAACCAATTTTGAGATGATCCCGTGTGTTTAATAACCTTTTTCTCTGCCAACGCAAATAAACGTTGTAAACTCGGGTCTTTTTTTTTTGCTTCTCTGCAAAGGTCGCTGGTGTTTCAGCAACGACGCCCGGAGACATAATCGTACCTAAAACAGGAGTAGGTGGTTTAGCCATATCTGTAGCTAACTGTTGTGCCCTAGTTACAACAGCATTTGCCACCAGTGGGTGTGATTCAACCCACCTTGTAATCTCATCAGGACTGCAATCTTTAACTCCTGGTATGTTCCCCAATATTATTTCGGCCCGGGTGCTCTCAACCCGCAGGCATAAACAGTGCCTGTGTAGAAAGGTGTATCAATATAGACACGTGCCACCGGGAACCTTTCTATATTCCCTCCAAAAGTGACACACTTAACATATTTACCTGTGAATGCAGAGGGCTCGATAAGCGAGTGCTGTATCCCGACCGTAGTACAGCCGCTGTCCCTCAAAACTCTTACTTTTTTCCCATACAAAAATCCCTTATGAAATGTGAGACATCCCAAGTTCTCACACGCAGACATTGAAGGAATAGTATGGCCACACATAAGTGTATTTTTCCTATCTGAAACAAGATGTGACTGACAAACGTAACAAGTGTCATCCATGACAGTACATGCATTAGCATGATTGGTTTCATCTTTATCATTCTCCTTTTTGACAGTGCAGCCATTAGCATGCTTATTTTTACCTTTGTTTCTCGAAGAAGATCTGAAATGACATGCCTTTTTGTTGAATGACTTCTTCTTATCACAGTAAAAATCTGTAGAATCCTCATTATTATTACCCTTATTGTATGATGATCTATGTTCATTGTAATCTCTATGATAATCTCTGTGATAATCATCACGATCTCTGCCTTTGTGATACCCACGATCATGAGGTGAGTTACCTCGATAACCTCGACGGTAGAAATTTGAAGGAGAGCGATAACGAGGGAAGTTGTAAGACCCTCTATATTCTTGACGAAAATCGGAACGATATCGTCCGTCAATGCTCTTTGATCGAGGTCGGTGATCATAAGATCTATGATCGTGGTGAGCTGAGCACGCAGGCATAGGATCTCGAGGAGAAGATCTATGGACATCCTTGTTTGGATGTGCGGTTATGAATTATCTCCCTAACTTTTCATATTCTTCAATGGAGTTTGGGTGTCTCTCCTGTAAGAAAGACTCTAATCCATGACTACATGAAGATATGACTTTATCCCGTAGCATGAGATCCATTAAACCCTCATAAGATTTGTTAATGCCAGACAAATCTATCCATCTGTTCAAGAAATGCTTAATAGATGCAACAAATTCACCAAAGTCAGCATCCTTACTTGGCTTAGCCGTATGGAAACGATCACGGAATCAAGATTCCGTTAACTGGAAACGTCTAAGAAGTACCTCTTTTACGACATCAAAATCGTTTCTACTATTCTCATCCAGGTTCATGAAACATTGGAGTGAGTCCCCAGTCAAAAAATCAACTAAGAGACTACTCCATCTCTCTTTAGGTACATTCAAACCTGTCACTTTAATGATAAATCTAGATAAGAAAGAATCCACACAGTCGCGAGTCTGATCAAAATGAGGCATCTTCAACTTAGGATAGAATACATTTGAACCTGCTGAAGGCCTAGACTGATCCGACTGCAATTTAGCCAATTCTAAAGCTTTTTTTTTCTGCATTTAGTCTTAATACTTCAAGCTCCATAGAATTTCTATGAGCTTGATCTAAATGAAGAAGTCCCATTCTTCTTATTTCCATTTTCTCTTTCTCTAACTCTCTATCTTTATCTTTTTGTTCTCTTTCTTTATCTTTTTGAGCCATTTCTTTCTCCTTTTGTTCTCTATCTTTATCTTGTTGAGCCAAATTTATTCGTTCCAATTCCAATTAGAGAGACATTTCTTTATCATGTTGAGCTATTTCTTTCTCCTTAAGTTCCTTTTCTTGGGCTAATTCCAACTTCCTGAGTTCATCTGCCCTTTTAACAGCTTCACGTTGTTCAATTCTCTCAAGATGAGATAAGTGTTTTTCATACCTAGTCTCAGCATATTCTTCAAGCTCAGTGCCTGATTTACCTAAGCTTTTACCAATATTGATAAAATCTTCTAATGTAGACATGGTTATAAGTTTGTCATTAACCTATAGTAGTATATTAGTTATCATTAAATATACTATTACCATATAACATCAATTAATTTAATGTGAATATGTTCTTCAATGTAAACTAGAGGCGAGCACAGGTGACAATGACAATGGAAGGCACAAGAAAATGAAATACAGTGAAGTGATATATTCAATTATACGACACTGCATAACAGATATAAAGCAAATAAGTAGGACACAGACATATTAATCAGAAGAAAAGAAAACGTTTAAAATAACATTACAAAAATAAACGAGACGAGTTGTCGTTAAATGTACAAGTAGACAAGATTTTAGAGCACAAACATATAAACTTATGCACTATACTGAAATAAGGTCATGTAAATTAAAAATGACGATCGACGTGACGTCACAACTAAGTACGAAAATAATGAGGGTTCGTTAAGCAAACTGAAACGGTATTCTATAACGGAATAATCGTTAGCCTTTCAGTTTGCAAATACAAACACGGACCCTAACAGACGTTACAATTACCTGAATGTTTCATACGAAATTCCCATGTAATGGTAAACCCTTTAACCAACCGCGCACGAATATACATGAAATATAGATTGTATACACGTAATGATAGATCGAACAGCAAAGATGACAGCCAAGTGACAGTGGACAGTGGAGTAGACTGAAGGCCAAAGTTAGCTTAATGGACAACCTAAAGTAGTCAAGCGCCCTAATATAGTCAAGAACTTATCATAATTTTTTGCTCCTGCCATTGTGAACAATGAAAACTACACCAAGACGCCAACAGCTGTTTGAATCGTCCCCTTGAGCAGCTGATGTCCGGTTGATAGAAGACAATCCGTTCAACTTCGGTATCGAACGACGATTCTTGAACTGTGTCCCACGGTTGATCTGGAACTACGGCAAAATACGACTGGTTTCCACTGTTCTCTGGTTCGGTTCAAGATCAACAATTCGATGAGGTACGATAAAGTTGACTGCAGAACTCAGCGTTGAAATTTCTCTGACCGTTTGATGCAGGCTTGACTCGACCTTGACATTCGTAGGTTTACATGCGCATTTGAGTTGCCAGATTTGCCTTGAATGAATTTCTCCGTATGTTTGAATTTCCACTGTGACTTCGACTGTCTTGAACTGGAATGGACTCGATGTTGCTTCAACCGGAACGTTCCAAACTTGAAACCTGTTAAATGATTGGTAGTTCGTACAAATCGGGTAACGGAAGAGATGAATCCCGCACTTCTGAAACCAATTATGTTACGAACTTTCTTTAATTATTATTAAGGTTCTTCAGTTCCGTTGGGCTTGAATGATTGGGTTGCTGTACAATACAATTCAAGTAGTCTATATTCATCTCCACAATTTCGGTCTATAATTATGTTGTAGTTTCAGATTCCATTTGTGTGATTATTATAATGTTCGCTTCAGCGTCTTTTCATTAAACTTTGTATTCATCTTATCCAGCAGTGTTATTTATTTATTATTAATCTCAGCCTGTAGAGAATGTTGTATTCTGAACTGACCTTGCAAGGTTAAATTAACAGTTACAGAACATCGTTGAACTTGAACAATTCAGGCAATAAGTCAAGTTCATAGACGACTGAATATTTAATGGATGTCCTCATTTTCACTGATCACATAATACGTTATCACACACTTAAGACTCTGCATAAACATAGTTCTAGGATATACTAAAGTTCAATCCTTCAGACATCGCACGTCTGTATTATAACCGTTTACTTTATAGCGTTTAGAGTCTGCAACCAACTCTGTTTAAATCCATATCTTGGAATAACTATCACTTTCTTGATAATAGTGATATACCATAGTGATTCACACTTTACGTCTATGTCTATTTTATTCATATACTTTTGGCGTACATAGCCAGGCTTTAACTGCCTTATATATAATCGCAACTGCGATCGTGTCCCACGATTTTCGCGTTTATACTTTGGACTTTCTGGTCCTACACATTTAACTTTATTGCTTTCCAAGCATTACCTGTACGGTTATATGCTATTCTACTATAAAGTGGTTATACCACATATATTACACATTCCGAATCAGTGGCCATGCCACACACATTATACACTTTGAATAAGTGGCCATGCCACACATCTAAACACTGCCGGACGGCACTACGGCCATACATAGACGTGCCCAGTCTTTATACACATATCCTTATATCGGCTTAAAAGCCAGAACACAAACGGTTCTACACTTGAGTAAGTGGCTATGCCACACATTCCAAACATATTCCGTAAGTGGCTATGCCACACAGTTGAGACACTATCCATAAGTGGCTATGCCACACATTTGAAACGCGGCCATCAGGCCCGCAGGCCACACGACGACTGTCGTTACTATGTTCAACGCGTCATACATCGATATGCGCGATCTATTCCAGTATTAATTCAGCTGAGGTGTTTCGTGGTGCAACCATATGAATGGAGCTCACATTCACATGCTTGCATACCCCGAAACAATCCTCAACATCATCCCCCTCGATCCAAAACGTGACACTTGTGGCACGTGTGAGAGTGGTGGAGAAGATGTCCATGAATGTAATCTATGAATGTTAACCCATGATAACTACGTTATAATTATATTAACATCTCATTAATAAAATGTTATTCATAGAACTATGCATATAGTCAAATATTGTAATCTTAAGAAATTAAAGTTAAATTCATTCTTGTGAGGAAAAGTTCCTGGATAACAAGTCAGCGAGGTTGTTGTCTGTTCCAGAAATAGGTACGATTGTACATGAGAACTCTTGTAGTAACAGGAACCATCGGTGGATTATCGCGTTCCGCATCGTTCTGGAAGTGATGAACGTAAGTGGGCTGTGGTCTGTCTGTATGTAGAATTTTGTGCCAATCAAATATTTCGATAGCTTCTCAAGGCACCAGACCACAGCTAAAAGCTCACGCTCCCCTGTTGCATATTTCTGTTCGGCTGGGGTCAGCTTGCGAGATACGAAAAAACATGGATGTTGTATCCCTTCGTACCATTGAAGTAAACATCCTCCAATACCGTAATTTGACGCATCTGTTTGAATTACAAATGGAACATGTAGGTTTGGCAATAATAAAATAGGAGGATTTTCAAATAACTTCTTGATCTTAATCAAAGCGCCTTCGCACTGCGGTGTCCATGTAATTTTATTTGGACTACCTTTGGCCAGTAGTCTGGACAATGGAGCAGAAATTTGTGCGAAGTGTGGTATACATTTGTGGTAATAATTAACTAACCCCAATAAGCTTCTCACTTGTTTCTTCGTAGAAGGAGTAGTAATATATAATATCCGTTTGACTGTATTGTCATCAGAATATAATCTATGGTTACCTATACGGTGACCAAGAAATGTAATTTCCTGACAACCTATCTGGACCTTGGAAGGTCTCACAGTCAAACAATGTTGTCGTAGTGTAAGAAGAAGAGAAGACAAACCAGTAATCTGGTCTTCCCAAGAATCGTGAAATAGACAGATGTCATCGATGTCTGTGATGACATCTTTACAATCGCCAAGAAGGCGGCGCATCATACGCACAAAAGTCGCCGGCGCGTTTACAAGACCGAAGAACATATAGTTCCATTGGAAAAGTCCAAATGGAGTTGTAAACGCGGTGAAAGGTTTGGCATGTTCAGTAAGTGGTATTTGCCAATAACCTTTCGACAGATCTAATTTGCTGAAGAAAGTAGCATGTGATACTTGAGAAAGTAGGTCGTCTAACAAATGCATTGGTTCAGCGTCCGTAATTGTGATACTGTTTAAACGCCTAAAATCAATACAAATACGCAACGAACTATCTTTCTTTTTCACAATCACCGTAGGAAAAGCATAAGGTGACTCTGATGGAGATATAACCCCCCAATCGTATCATATCCTTCAGTTCTTTCTCAGCCCTATCTTTGTGATGTAAAGATATAGGGTAGGGTCTTAACTTAATAGAATGATAGTCTGTAAGAATAATGTCATGAGAAATGAGTGATGTTCGACCTGGAAGGTCTGTAAGCACATCATCAAAAGAAAGAAGAATATCTCGAACCTGACATTGTTGTGTAGATGACAAAGAAGATGAAATAGTAACATCATTCCAAGATTCTGACGATTGTAAAGAAGATAAAGAAAAATGTAGCGGAATAGAAGATGTAGTGTCTTCATCATTAACTAATGCGAAAGAAGCGCTAAGAGATGAAGAATCAGAAATAGGGTTAATAACTAGAATTAACTCTTGTGGTCTTTCCACTGCCAATTTCAGCATATTGACATGGAAAGTCTTAATTTTCCCTCTTATATTTACAGCATAATCAACATCTGTGACACGTCTAATGAACACAAAAGGACCTTGCCACGAAACTAACAATTTATTGTCATCATGAGGAAGTATTAACCAAACTTTTTCCCCAGGAATAAAAAATCGTAAAGTTCTTGATTGATTATGAAATAATCTTGATCTTTGTGTAACCGATTTGATGCTATTAGATGCATAAGTGCACGCATCAATGATTCGTTGTCGGAGGTCAATCACTAACTCATAACCATTCCGAGTAAATGCATCTGCTGACGATCCGACCAACAAATTTTTTACTATCATCATCGGCCCGCGAGGATTTGAGCCATAGACTAGCTCGAAAGGAGAAAATCCCGTACTTTCGTGGGGCACCTCTCGATATGCAAATAAAGCTGCAGGTAAGAGGCGGTCCCAGTCACGAGGACATGCCTCAGTGATCTTATAAAGTATTTGTTTGAGAGACGCATTGTAGCGCTCACAAACACCGTTCAATTGGGCGTGATACGCACTACAAAATGAATGGTGAATGGATAGCATAGAATCCAATTCTTTCATAATATTCGAGGTAAATTGTGAACCTCGATCTGATAAGATGTCTTCTGGAAAACCGATACGACAAAAAATTGAAAACAAGGCATCCGATACAGGTGCAGTCGTAATGGTTTTCAAAGGTATGGCCTCTGGCCAACGTGTGCAAAGATCTTTTAACCCCTTAAGGCCCAAGATGCCTTATACTTGAATGAAAAATTCAATCCTGTGTCCATGGCTTCAAGGCACACTGCTTATTGCAGATTGCAACTTTTTTTATAAATCTAAATGACCTTGACCTAGTTTTGAACTGTCCCATATATGACCCAATGGGTTTTGGTCTATATTTATTAGCACATGACTACAGGTTTTCTTAAGAAAATGGTCAAGTCCCACAAATAATAACTACAACTATTTAAATATTCTGTAACAAGAGAAACATTAAAACTCCATTTTTATGGTACACTAATTAATAATAAACATACATTTGCTTACAAATACATATAGCAAAATTTGAGTAAGTGAATAAAAGAAACACATGTATAACTTTCTACTTCACCATTTAATAGTAAAGTTAAATGTGGAACAGTCTAATGTAACAGTTCCTTTGCTCCATGAAACACAATGGAATATTGCATTTTTCACAAAAAGTGTTTGTTTTCTGGCTGCATATTTTGCATCGCAGGCGACAATTTACAGATCTTTTCACTGGCAAATGCATAAATCCATAGGTTCTGGCATAATTACTTTCTTGTTTCTTTTTACTGAATATGATGCTGCCAGCTGTGCATCTGAAGGCCTCCCTCTTTTTCTTGGTGCCAACATCTCTATAAGTGAGGAAGCAAGTTTTCCTTGAAACCTTCGCTGAGTTAGAACACTATTTTTGGGAACAGCGAGCAAATTAGTCATGATGATATAACAACCAAGCATTTATCATCATGATCATCAAACTGTGCCAGAACACATACAAGTACCATCTTCTGGATTTCACTGGGTACTTGTACTTAGCCACAAGCAGTCTAAAAGGTCCACTCCACCCATATTTTGATTGTACATACTGATGATAGCAGGCCGATCTATGTCTACATTCTGCCTTTTGCCTTTGTCAAATCTCCTGACCTTGTTGCACGGTTCTAGGCCAGTACAACTGGACAAAATGGTCACAGCTCTGGTGTCATACCAGCGAACAGCAACACAGTTTGTGTACTTCTCAACACTGTAACCCATGGTACCACGTCCTTTCCTTTTCAGTTATTTTTCCTCTTGCAATTTTGAATCAGGTAGAAGGTTAACTCTGACAGTTCCTGTGAAGAACATGCCACGCTCTTTTAATGCTACAAGAGGCATTCCTGTAAAAACATTATCTGCAAATATCTGGTAATTCTTGTGAAAAGGTAGTGTTTCAGTTAAAAGTAGGACTGTTTCTGCTCCTACTCAAGTTTTGTGTTTTTATGTGTTTCATTGATATACTTCAAAATCATGGAAAATTCCATTAGTGCTACACTGAGCCCAAACTTTTATCCCCCAAGGATGAGGCTTGCCTTTTGTATACTGTTTAAGTTTGCTAAATTTTGCAGTGAAAGGTATCATTATTTCATCCACAGATTGGTTAGCATTAGGGACAACTTTCAAACAGTTTGATCTTACCTTCTGCAACCATGGCCTTATTTTTCATAACTTGTCTTTCTGATCACTTTCTGTGACACTTAAGTTGTCTGTAAAATGCAGTGATCGGATTAGTGCTAGAAATGTGTTTCGGCTCATCACACCAGCAATAGGATCATACCGTATCTCTTCTTCCTAGTAGCATCTGTTACCAGGCATCTTTACTAGCTCCATTCTAAAATACATTCCAATTAACTGTTCTATTTGTTTCTTCTTGGTATTTATGGACTTCCCACTTTTCAGTGTGCTGTATAAACTTGAATTGTCCACTAAAAGTTCTAACATGTCATCAGTGAGAAACTGCTTGAAGTAACAAAGTGGGGATCCTAGCTCAAAATCATCTGAAAGATCATAAGTAGGCTCTTTAAATTGAGAATTAGGTGGTTCAAATGATTTCTTTCTCCACCTGTATGTATGTGACTGGCCAGCAGTAACCCATCTATTAATGTCGAAGAGGATGATGTTGCAAGGATTGAAGTAGCGGGTGAGTATGTCACATTATCACCATTCAACATCATATCAGATGGTGAGGTAACCTTCCGAGTAGTGTCATCGCCATCTTCCTCACTGCTATCTGTTCCATTAGAGGTAAAAGGGGTATCTTCATCGCCACAGTCATTGTCTGGCAAATCATCATCAGTTGACTCGCCACCTGATAAGTCACTGTCATTTGTGTCAATCATGTCCAAAACATCAACGGCTGTCATCAGCTTTTCCTTTCGTTGAGATGCCATGTCTGAAATAATAAAATTGCTTTTTTTTTAAATTCTGTCTCACATATATAACTTCACACACAAATATTATTTTAGGTTTGTACTACATTTCTAAACATAAAATAAAGTTAACTATGTGGAATAAAACGTAGGAACTTACCGTGAAATAGCTTTACTCGCTAGAGAAACAGAGCTGATTCACGCTGCGAATTTCAAAGTATGGGGGTCGCCATTTGTGAAGGGGAATTCATTGAGTAAATTTTGAGCAGTTATCAAGAGTTATGGTTACTATGGCCCAAAAGAGGGTCTATGGGCGTTAGGGATTAAAAAAAAGACAGAATATAAAAAAGTGTCTATGCATTGCGCGAAAATAAATAGTGGGTCATATATGGGCCGCTGGGCCTTAAGGGGATAGAAGATGTAGTGTCTTCATCATTAACTAATGCGAAAGAAGCGCTAAGAGATGAAGAATCAGAAATAGGGTTAATAACTAGAATTAACTCTTGTGGTCTTTCCACTGCCAATTTCAGCATATTGACATGGAAAGTCTTAATTTTCCCTCTTATATTTACAGCATAATCAACATCTGTGACACGTCTAATGAACACAAAAGGACCTTGCCACGAAACTAACAATTTATTGTCATCATGAGGAAGTATTAACCAAACTTTTTCCCCAGGAATAAAAAATCGTAAAGTTCTTGATTGATTATGAAATAATCTTGATCTTTGTGTAACCGATTTGATGCTATTAGATGCATAAGTGCACGCATCAATGATTCGTTGTCGGAGGTCAATCACTAACTCATAACCATTCCGAGTAAATGCATCTGCTGACGATCCGACCAACAAATTTTTTACTATCATCATCGGCCCGCGAGGATTTGAGCCATAGACTAGCTCGAAAGGAGAAAATCCCGTACTTTCGTGGGGCACCTCTCGATATGCAAATAAAGCTGCAGGTAAGAGGCGGTCTCAGTCACGAGGACATGCCTCAGTGATCTTATAAAGTATTTGTTTGAGAGACGCATTGTAGCGCTCACAAACACCGTTCAATTGGGCGTGATACGCACTACAAAATGAATGGTGAATGGATAGCATAGAATCCAATTCTTTCATAATATTCGAGGTAAATTGTGAACCTCGATCTGATAAGATGTCTTCTGGAAAACCGATACGACAAAAAATTGAAAACAAGGCATCCGATACAGGTGCAGTCGTAATGGTTTTCAAAGGTATGGCCTCTGGCCAACGTGTGCAAAGATCTATGCAGGTTAAGATATATCGGAAACCATTATGTGATGGACGGGCTGATCACCCGTGTGCCAGTCACTTTGATTACGGAAACAACAGCAAATGGATTGATTTGCCGTTGCCCTAAAGACGCCAATAGGCGTAATGGGAAACAATGGCAAAGAAAACCTATCTGCTGTTGCCCTAAGACGCCACTAGGCGTAATGGCCACTGACTGCTTTGATGGTCGGTGGCTAAGGACGGAAGAAGAAGAGAATTATGTGATGGAATCGATAACGGACCAATAATATCTACTGCTATTTTCTTAAATGGTCTTTCTGGCACGTCAGTAATTTGTAAGGGTGCCGTATGGAATCTGCCCTTACGTGATATACTCTGGCATGTAGTATTAGACCTAAAGTACAATTTTGTGTCCTTATTAACCCCAGGCCAATAGAATTGTGACGTAACTCTAAACAATGTTCTTTTAATGCCCATATTACCTGCCATAGGAGAGTCATGACCTGTTTGTAATACTAATGGTCTATACTCTTTTGGAACCACAACTTGATGGATAATAGACACACCATCGTCAAAGTATCTTGTTAGTATAGATTTATTAAGTTGAAACCAATTTTGATCTAAAACAGGAGTAGGTGGTTTAGCCATATCTGTAGCTAACTGTTGTGCCCTAGTTACAACAGCATTTGCCACCAGTGGGTGTGATTCAACCCACCTTGTAATCTCATCAGGACTGCAATCTTTAACTCCTGGTATGTTCCCCAATATTATTTCGGCCCGGGTGCTCTCAACCCGCAGGCATAAACAGTGCCTGTGTAGAAAGGTGTATCAATATAGACACGTGCCACCGGGAACCTTTCTATATTCCCTCCAAAAGTGACACACTTAACATATTTACCTGTGAATGCAGAGGGCTCGATAAGCGAGTGCTGTATCCCGACCGTAGTACAGCCGCTGTCCCTCAAAACTCTTACTTTTTTCCCATACAAAAATCCCTTATGAAATATGAGACATCCCAAGTTCTCACACGCAGACATTGAAGGAATAGTATGGCCACACATAAGTGTATTTTTCCTATCTGAAACAAGATGTGACTGACAAACGTAACAAGTGTCATCCATGACAGTACATGCATTAGCATGATTGGTTTCATCTTTATCATTCTCCTTTTTGACAGTGCAGCCATTAGCATGCTTATTTTTACCTTTGTTTCTCGAAGAAGATCTGAAATGACATGCCTTTTTGTTGAATGACTTCTTCTTATCATAGTAAAAATCTGTAGAATCCTCATTATTATTACCCTTATTGTATGATGATCTATGTTCATTGTAATCTCTATGATAATCTCTGTGATAATCATCACGATCTCTGCCTTTGTGATACCCACGATCATGAGGTGAGTAACCTCGATAACCTCGACGGTAGAAATTTGAAGGAGAGCGATAACGAGGGAAGTTGTAAGACCCTCTATATTCTTGACGAAAATCGGAACGATATCGTCCGTCAATGCTCTTTGATCGAGGTCGGTGATCATAAGATCTATGATCGTGGTGAGCTGAGCACGCAGGCATAGGATCTCGAGGAGAAGATCTATGGACATCCTTGTTTGGATATGCGGTTATGAATTATCTCCCTAACTTTTCATATTCTTCAATGGAGTTTGGGTGTCTCTCCTGTAAGAAAGACTCTAATCCATGACTACATGAAGATATGACTTTATCCCGTAGCATGAGATCCATTAAACCCGCATAAGATTTGTTAATGCCAGACAAATCTATTCATCTGTTCAAGAAATGCTTAATAGATGCAACAAATTCACCAAAGTCAGCATCCTTACTTGGCTTAGCCGTATGGAAACGATCACGGAATCAAGATTCCGTTAACTGGAAACGTCTAAGAAGTACCTCTTTTACGACATCAAAATCGTTTCTACTATTCTCATCCAGGTTCATGAAACATTGGAGTGAGTCCCCAGTCAAAAAATCAACTAACAGACTACTCCATCTCTCTTTAGGTACATTCAAACCTGTCACTTTAATGATAAATCTAGATAAGAAAGAATCCACACAGTTGCGAATCTGATCAAAATGAGGCATCTTCAACTTAGGATAGAATATATTTGAACCTGCTGAAGGCCTAGACTGATCCGACTGCAATTTAGCCAATTCTAAAGCTTTTTCTTTTTCTGCATTTAGTCTTAATGCTTCAAGCTCCATAGAATTTCTATGAGCTTGATCTAATTGAAGAAGTTCCATTCTTCTTATTTCCATTTTCTCTTTCTCTAACTCTCTTTCTTTATCTTTTTGTTCTCTTTCTTTATCTTTTTTAGCCATTTCTTTCTCCTTTTGTTCTCTATCTTTATCTTGTTGAGCCAAATTTATTCGTTCCAATTCCAATTAGAGAGACATTTCTTTATCATGTTGAGCTATTTCTTTCTCCTTAAGTTCATTTTCTTGGGCTAATTCCAACTTCCTGAGTTCATCTGCCCTTTTAACAGCTTCACGTTGTTCAATTCTCTCAAGATGAGATAAGTGTTTTTCATACCTAGTCTCAGCATATTCTTCAAGCTCAGTGCCTGATTTACCTAAGCTTTTACCAATATTGATAAAATCTTCTAATGTAGACATGGTTATAAGTTTGTCATTAACCTATAGTAGTATATTATATATCATTAAATATACTATTACCATATAACATCAATTAATTTAATGTGAATATGTTCTTCAATGTAAACTAGAGGCGAGCACAGGTGACAATGACAATGGAAGGCACAAGAAAATGAAATACAGTGAAGTGATATATTCAATTATACGACACTGCATAACAGATATAAAGCAAATAAGTAGGACACAGACATATTAATCAGAAGAAAAGAAAACGTTTAAAATAACATTACAAAAATAAACGAGACGAGTTGTCGTTAAATGTACAAGTAGACAAGATTTTAGAGCACAAACATATAAACTTATGCACTATACTGAAATAAGGTGATGTAAATTAAAAATGACGATCGACGTGACGTCACAACTAAGTACGAAAATAATGAGGGTTCGTTAAGCAAACTGAAACGGTATTCTATAACGGAATAATCGTTAGCCTTTCAGTTTGCAAATACAAACACGGACCCTAACAGACGTTACAATTACCTGAATGTTTCATACGAAATTCCCATGTAATGGTAAACCCTTTAACCAACCGCGCACGAATATACATGAAATATAGATTGTATACACGTAATGATAGATCGAACAGCAAAGATGACAGCCAAGTAACAGTGGACAGTGGAGTAGACTGAAGGCCAAAGTTAGCTTAATGGACAACCTAAAGTAGTCAAGCGCCCTAATATAGTCAAGAACTTATCATAATTTTTTGCTCCTGCCATTGTGAACAATGAAAACTACACCAAGACGCCAACAGCTGTTTGAATCGTCCCCTTGAGCAGCTGATGTCCGGTTGATAGAAGACAATCCGTTCAACTTCGGTATCGAACGACGATTCTTGAACTGCGTCCCACGGTTGATCTGGAACTACGGCAAAATACGACTGGTTTCCACTGTTCTCTGGTTCGGTTCAAGATCAACAATTCGATGAGGTACGATAAAGTTGACTGCAGAACTCAGCGTTGAAATTTCTCTGACCGTTTGATGCAGGCTTGACTCGACCTTGACATTCGTAGGTTTACATGCGCATTTGAGTTGCCAGATTTGCCTTGAATGAATTTCTCCGTATGTTTGAATTTCCACTGTGACTTCGACTGTCTTGAACTGGAATGGACTCGATGTTGCTTCAACCGGAACGTTCCAAACTTGAAACCTGTTAAATGATTGGTAGTTCGTACAAATCGGGTAACGGAAGAGATGAATCCCGCACTTCTGAAACCAATTATGTTACGAACTTTCTTTAATTATTATTAAGGTTCTTCAGTTCCGTTGGGCTTGAATGATTGGGTTTCTGTACAATACAATTCAAGTAGTCTATATTCATCTCCACAATTTCGGTCTATAATTATGTTGTAGTTTCAGATTCCATTTGTGTGATTATTATCATGTTCGCTTCAGCGTCTTTTCATTAAACTTTGTATTCATCTTATCCAGCAGTGTTATTTATTTATTATTAATCTCAGCCTGTAGTTAATGTTGTATTCTGAACTGACCTTGCAAGGTTAAACTACAGTTACAGAACATCGTTGAACTTGAACAATTCAGGCAATAAGTCAAGTTCATAGACGACTGAATATTTAATGGATGTCCTCATTTTCACTGTGTAAAGTTTCTTTTCTTCCTTTCCACTCTGTAAAGTGTCAGTCTGTATGCTCTGTAAGGAAGAGTGGTGTGTTGTTGAGATCAGGCATGCTCCAGTCTACCCAGCTGTAAATGGGTAACTCACCCTAGTCCTGAGTTAGGGAAGGCAAAGGCTCCAGGGGAAGCAGGCCCTAAACTTGGTCACTTCAACGGACGCAGGATGGTGTATGTATGAAGTAGAAGTGTAGAGTGTGATTACCGCGAATGGTGTACTGTTCGTGTGCTGACCAATATAACCACTCATACACTTGTGTCTACAAGGCACCAATGCAGACTGCTGGAATCTTTGTTTACTCAATTTATTCAGACGTACACACTGGGACATACGAGTACATCATGGTATGTTGACATATCAATTTGTAGGTATACATAGCAGATCTGAAGTCATGACACATTCAGAAATAATGGGCAGTACATCAAAAGTTCAATGTCATGATACATTATGGCCGCATCCCCCTATCTGACTAAACGCGTCAGTGAAGGCAGATCGGTAAATAACTAAAGTTACTTGACGTCCATAGTTTGTAGCATATATTATGAAACCACGAAAGAGGGGGTTTCTAGCAAGATTGAGATCTCCCTGTCACTGTCCGATAATAGGATAAATAATCTGTTCTCTTGGCAGTGATCAAAACATATGATGACCGAAATCTAACATGGCTGCCTCCCTGAGTTGTCGTTCACTCATTCATAGGAAGGAGAATATGAGCCAGAGTTAATTTATAATGGGTATATAAATGATTTCATAAATGTTTCCATACAGCTCTACGGTGATCAGGTTAATTCACGTAGCCATAACCGCTGCAGGAAAGTCTGTCATCTTCGTCGATACAAAACACGACCCTAGCGATACGAAGCACAATGTTCCATCTAGGTTGAATCGACATGAGATCATCAAAATAAGGTCTGGCAATACATGGAGTCCGAATTATACATTGTACCGTACCTTAGGAGAGTCTCTAACATAAACTATAGTAGAGATACCATCTCCTTTAGAAGAAAACCACTTCATGAATCATATTTCCTTAAGAATCTACCAGCCCTTTGAAAAGTGCGTACCCGCCATTATCACGGTACATCGGAACTCATCACGACTTGTCAAGACAACTCATACTTCCGCTAGACCGGAATAACAAGAATCTAGTCCCTCCTACCCATCCAAAATATACAATATAGGACTGATTCTACTTGTACTAATAATATGTAATACATATGAATTCAGGCCATAAACACAATAAGCAAATTAATATATTTTCTGGCCCTAAAAAATAAGTACAAACGTAAGCGCAATATCCTTGCGCCGGATCAATATCCAGAACGATTACTCCTATAATCAAAAGTGTGAATCAAACATGGATTATCTCGCTTTTACCATAGACAGCATTTTCATACACAAATGAATGAATGTCTATATTTTTCCCATATTAAATAGCCATATCGATTTTTGTAATATGTGCGTCAAAATATGCACGCAACAGATTACCACACCCCTCGGGAAAAAAAAATGGTACATTTTTTTTTTTTTTTTGAAACACATCTAGGAGCAACATACAATAGGCTCACAACGCACCAATAACAATGCGCAGATGATAAGCATAAGTTTTATGACCTTAGAGAAGGTACTTCTCTAAGTATTAATATTTCCAGAGAGGTGTCACCAACGCATACTACAATATTAGCAATGACCCAATTTCCACATTAGTTTATACATAAATTTCATCTAAGATATCTTAACATCATGATCATCAAAGACGAAAAACATTGAAAGATCAGCGGTGAATAAATATCAATGAACCGCTAAGTAGTGTTACAATCAATATATGATATATTACATATGTGTACGCATTTCAACATAGAAACAACTGTATCAAAGTTGTATAACAGTTATGAATCATGTGGGCATCTAGACAAAATATCTGCCATCACATTTTCTGACCCACGGATAGCTCGCACCGAAAAATGAAATGGCTGTAGAGCAATCGCGTATCGCGTTGATCTCGCGCTCTTCAGATTTTTACTCTGAATAGCCGTAAGAGCTTTCTGGTCAGTTTCCACAATGAAATGCGCGCCCAGAAGAAATCTTTGCAGTTTAAGGATTGACCAAACCATAGCCAATAATTCACGGTCTAGGACCGAGTAATTCTTCTCTGTGGCATTTAATTTCCGAGAAATATACATCACAGGATGCAGAGTTCCAGAGTACTCTTGCATTAGTGCAGCTCCAATCCCGGTGGATGAAGCGTCACTACGAAGAATAAATGTCTTATCCTTAGAAGGCAATACTAGGATAGGTGAAGTAGAAAACATAGTTTTAACCTTATCCAAAGAGGATTGACATTCTTGAGTCCAATGGACTACATTAGGAGACCCTTTCTTTAGCAAGGAAGAAAGAGGTGACATAATGGAGGACAGATTCGGGATGAATCGTCCATAAAATTGTATTAGACCTAAGAGACTTCGTACTTGCTTTTTAGTCTTAGGAATAGAAATGTTAAGTATCTTACTTGTATTATGGTCTTCTGTTTTTAGGAACCCATGACCAACACGGTGTCCTAAGAAAGATATTTCGCTAAAACCAATACATGCTTTCGATGGTTTCGCTGTCAGGTTATGCTCGCGTAAGATAGACAATAGTTCATTTATACCATTATAGTGATCGTTCCAAGTATCACTGAAAAGACAGATGTCATCAAGATACGCAATGACATCTGAGCGATGAGATAGGATTCGACGCATCATGCGTACAAATGTTGCAGGGGCGTTCATAAGACCGAAAGGCATGAAATTCCATTGGAATAGACCCCTAGGCGTCGAAAAAGCAGTAAACGGTTTGGCGTGTTCGGATAGTGGAACTTGCCAATATCCCTTAGACAAATCGAGTTTAGTAAAGAAGTGAGAATTCGATAGTCTCGTAAGTAGCTCTTCTAGTAAAGGCATAGGTTCCGCATCAAATTTAGTCACTTGATTCAATTTGCGATAATCCACGCAAAGACGTATGTTATTGTCTTTTTTCGTACTATAACCATCGGCGAAGAATATGCTGATGTGGATGGTTCAATAATTTTTAACTCTATCATCTCATCTGACTCTTTCTCTACCTGTGCTTGAAAATGTATCGGGATAGGATACGGTCTGACTCTTATAGGACTATGGTCAGTAAGAATAATGTCATGTTGAATGACATCCGTTTGACCAGGAATGTCAGTAAGGACATCCTGAAATTGTTCTAACAAAGTAGAAACTTGTTTCTGCTCTCCTGGAGATAATTCTGGAGAAATTGCAACATCTTTATATGATTCATTAGAGTGAAGAGGAATCATTGGAAAAGGTAAATTTACATCCGAGAAACTCGTTTCCTCATCCTGTATTACTGACAGAGATGAGTACTGTCCATGTTGGACTGGAAAATCGTCCGTTGCCTGGAAAACAGGTTGTTAATAATCAGGACGTTCATGGAATTCCGTGAGCATGTTGATGTGGAAGGTTTTACGCTTCCCGTCAATATCGACGATATAGTCAACATCGGAAACTTTTGATATTATATCGTACGGACCTTTCCAAGAAATGAGAAGTCTATTTTCCCTACAAGGTAGCAAGACAAATGCTTTGTCACCTGGACAAAGTTGACGCAAACATCTCTTTTTATTGGCAAATTCCCTTGCCTTCTGTTTCGCAAATTCAGAAGAAGCAGTTGCCAATTTGCATGCTTCAATAATCTTGTGTCTAAGTGCGATGACATATTCATAAGAGGATTTTGTGTCATCGACAATATTATCAGCAGTTATAAGATCATGAAGTAAGGACATAGGACCTCGCGGTTTCGCGCCAAAGACAAGTTCAAAGGGAGAAAATCCTGTATGTTCGTTGGCGACCTCTCTATATGCAAAGAGAGCCGCGGGTAAAACCCTATCCCAATCCTGAGGATGATCTTCCGTTATCTTACCTAGTAGGTTTTTCAGAGTTCTATTCAAACGTTCCACCATCCCATTGGACATAGGATGATAAATACTACTCAGCGATCTCTCTATCTTCAGAGTCGACATTACTTGAGACATGGTATCCGATATGAGTTGGGTACCATGGTCGGATAATATTTCTGCTGGAAACCCCAGACGAGAAAATATTAACCAAAGAGCATCTGCGACATCAGCAGTAGTTATGCTCTTTAGAGGAACAGCCTCCGGCCAACGTGTGCACATATCAACACACGTCAAAATAAATTGGTGTCCTCTAGCAGACTTTATCTTAAATGGACCAATGATGTCTATCGCCATTTTTTGAAATGGCCGAATGGGAATGTCTGCAGCCTGAATAGGTGCATCATGGCGTGGACCTCTGGATTTAATCTCCTGACATACTTTACAAGATCGACAATAGATTCGTATGTCCTTATTCACAGCAGGCCAAAAGAAAGATTGAAGAACTCTAGCTTTAGTACGGGAAAAACCCATATGTCCAGCACACTGCGAATCATGAGCGTGCTGTAAGATTTTAACTCTCATATTTTTAGGCACAAGGATTTGAGAATGAATGGACTTAGCGGAGTCTTGTACCATACGTACAAGTACGCCATTCTTCATCGTAATCCAAGATTTACGATTAGTATCCTTATTTGGATCACCTTTTGTTGCCAGAGTAAAGAATTTCTTTAGAGTAGGATCATCTTCCTGCTGTTTGATAAAGGAATCGTGGGAAATCTCCAAGGGATCATCTCGGATCTGCGCATCATTATCTTCAGAATGTGAAGATTGTGGCATATTAAGAGCTTGAGCCCTAGTGATTACTGCATTAGCCGATTGCATATTAACATTTTCCCAATTAGAAATTTGCTGTGGAGTGCATTCTTTCACTCCATGAATGCGACCGATGATAAGATCAGCGATCGGATTCGGCAAGAGACATGCTTGCACCTCTCCTGTAAAGAAAGGCGTAGCAATATTGATAATGGCAGTGGAGTACTTCTCCAATGTGCCACCAAATGTTACACATTTGACTATATTGCCTGTAGCTCGAGAAGGATTTACGAGTGATTGCCTCACTCCAATGGTAGTGCACCCCGAATCGAAAAGAATTGATACCGGAGTACCATCTATTAGGCCCCTATTAAAGACAAGAGCACCCCTTCCATTATGCGCAATTGACGCATGGAGAGCGGGAAGCGGGTGACCGCAGCTTAAAGTAGACACTGTGGTTGGATCGAATAATGTTTTGCATTGCGAACACTCAGATGCTCTAGCAAAATCGAAAGCGGAATTTGCTACACTGTTGGAGTCTTTTTTATCATTATTCTGATTATCGGTGTCGTGGAACTCCTGTTGTGCAGAGTTAGCCTGGTAATACGATTTACCATGTCTTTTGTGTTGTGATCTACCTCGGTTATAATTGTCTCTATAATTATTATTGCCTCTGTTATAACCCCTATTTGGGTTTGAATCATAATATTCATGATCATAATCATCATGCTCGTTATATTGAGTATCCCTGTAATATTGGTTTTTTTGTCTCCATGAAGCACTTGGGTAGTTCCTATAGCTACTCCCTTTCCGAGAATTTCTAACATTATGGGTACCCCTCACGTGTCGAGGACTATCAGCCCGATTCCAGTTCTTCGAAGAAGAACCCTGATTTGAGTGGTTATCTTGGTTTTGATACTTATTCCAATTAACCTTTTTATCAAATTTATTTTTAGCTCCTTGGAATTTGTGTGAGTAATTCTGATTATATTCTGTTGCCGAAGCAACTGGCATACTCTCTTTAATGTTAGAGTTACTAAGAATCATGTCAGGGTGTGCCGTGGCATACTGGTCACAATATTCTTCCATTTGCTTTATTGTACCAGGTTTACGCTCATGTAAGAACTCTAGGAATGATTTATTTACAGAAGACATGACCTTGTCTCTTAGCAATAAATCCGTAAGACCATCAAATGTTTTCTCTGTTTTGGATAATTCAATCCATCGTGAAAGTGTAATTCGTGCTTTTGAGATGAAATCTGAGAATTCTATACCTACCTCAGGTCTCATTGTTTTAAACAAAAGACGATAACCTTCTTCAGACAGCTGATATCTCTTTATCAAAGCTGCCCTAACAGCATCATAATTATCTTTGTCGGCCTCTTCAACAAAATATAACTTACTCAGAGACTCCCCTTTTAGATTTTCAGACAACTGATTCACATACTGTGATTTGTCAACATTATGAGATCGACAAGCCCGTTCAAATCTAGAAAGCCAAAATGTTATGTCATCACTGGTAGGGTTAAACGCTGGTACCTTGACCTTGTACACAAAGGGTTTACCATTACCACCAGATGCCTGATTAACATTATTCATACATGTCAATTTTAATTTCTCTAATTCAAACTCATGTTCTCTTATTGCTTTTCTCTCTTCAGCTTCTCTATCTAATCTTTTCTGTTCTGCAGCAGCAGCAGCTTCTAATTTTTTCTGTTCTGCAGCAGCAGCAACTTCTAATTTTTTCTGTTCTGCAGCAGCAGCAACTTCTAATTTTTTCTGTTCTGCAGCAACTTCTAATTGTTTCTGTTCTGCAGCAACTTCTAATTTCTTCTGTTCTGCCTCAAATCTCCTTTCCTCCACTTGCATCTGCAATTTCTTAAGTTCAGCAGCAGTATCAGCTTCTTTTTCTAATCTTTTTTCTTCAGCTAGAGCTTTCCTTTCTTCTGCAGCAGCTTTTTTTTCTTCTATTTGAAGTTTTCTCTCCTCAGCCGCAGCTTTTTTTTCCTCAGCAGCAGCTTTTCTTTCTTCAACAGCAGCAGCAGTTTTTTTCTCTTCTGCAGCTAATGCTTTGTCATATTGAGCAACAGCCCATTGTTCTAAGTCTTTTCCAGTCTTATCAAGAGATTTTCCTTGTGCAATGAAA
Source organism: Oreohelix idahoensis (assembly GCA_024509875.1). Lineage (NCBI taxonomy): Eukaryota > Metazoa > Mollusca > Gastropoda > Stylommatophora > Oreohelicidae > Oreohelix > Oreohelix idahoensis. The sequence continues at coordinate 4,875 of JAMPIV010007408.1, read as the reverse complement.
TAATCTAATGCAGACATATTGTCTTCTTAAATCAGAAACCTGAAAAAGTAAATAAATTACCCTATTTCACGTTAATGGGAGACAAGTCTATACCATAGACTTAGTCTTAGTCCAAACTTGTATGGTTTATAATAACCAATGATAACTTGAGTACCTGTGGACAACAATAACTGTATCTCAAATACTGTGGGAGACAAGCCTTACAAAGGTCTTGTATATCTCAATGTAATCAAAGATCACTTGGGTACCTGTGGAAAAAATATTTCCCTTTACCAATCACTTTGGGAGACAAGCCTTACAAAGGTCTTGTACATTTTGTTTTATAACAATAACAATCATAAAGTACTGATCTGTACTATACTATCAGTGTATACCACTATACGTCATATGTCAACTAAAGACATTACAAAGGACAAACAAGAAAAGACAATATGAACACATTTGCAGAGATCAAATTAAATTAAATAGGAGAAATGAAAAAAATGATCACAGAAACCGTGATGATAACTGCCATAATATAACAAGACAAATACGCCACAGTGTATAAACATAAGGGTGTAAAGAAATCAAAAATAGAAAAGATGAGACCTACAATTATACAAACAAATCAAACAAAACTAAGGAACACAAAATTATTAACAAAAACAACGAAGAAAAGAACACCTCATCACAACTAACAGAAATAGCAGCAAATTGTTGCTAACAAATTTCCAATTAAGAAAATGTGTACCTATAGAATACTAGTACCAGACCAATGTCACTCGGCATACCTTGTACTAGTCACACAGAACATAAATTAATTTAATACATAACAAATAACATGTAAGCATAAATAGCATATAGCATACAATATAATTTATGTCATGAATGGAATGTGTTGCAGGTATAGTGTTCAAAAGCAGGCACAGTTTATTTTAATACTAATAACTTGCCACTTTATTCAGTAATAGATTTAATTTTAAACTATTACACTGTCAATTTTTTTTTCGTTGAGCATATGAAGATCCAACGATGAACTATGCACTTTATGTTCAACAACACTGTGATTCTTCTGTACGTTGAGAAATGTCAACAATACTGCTCCAGATATTTTCTACACTTGATACCACTGTCCTGTGTAATACTGTCTGTACAGCGAAAAACTGTCAACAAGCGCTGACCTAGATACAGCATCCTATCGGTAATACAGGTCAAGTTGACATCGACTATATAGCTGTCCTACTGGTGTTGATGTGTTCAAACAAATGTTCTTTCAGCTGTAAACTGTGATTCTCAACACAAAACTGCGTAAGCTGGACCCAGGAATCTGGCTCGCCACTGTAAAGTTTCTTTTCTTCCTTTCCACTCTGTAAAGTGTCAGTCTGTATGCTCTGTAAGGAAGAGTGGTGTGTTGTTGAGATCAGGCATGCTCCAGTCTACCCAGCTGTAAATGGGTAACTCACCCTAGTCCTGAGTTAGGGAAGGCAAAGGCTCCAGGGGAAGCAGGCCCTAAACTTGGTCACTTCAACCGACGCAGGATGGTGTATGTATGAAGTAGAAGTGTAGAGTGTGATTACCGCGAATGGTGTACTGTTCGTGTGCTGACCAATATAACCACTCATACACTTGTGTCTACAAGGCACTAATGCAGACTGCTGGAATCTTTGTTTACTCAATTTATTCAGACGTACACACTGGGACATACGAGTACATCATGGTATGTTGACATATCAATTTGTAGGTATACATAGCAGATCTGAAGTCATGACACATTCAGAAATAATGGGCAGTACATCAAAAGTTCAATGTCATGATACATTATGGCCGCATCCCCCTATCTGACTAAACGCGTCAGTGAAGGCAGATCGGTAAATAACTAAAGTTACTTGACGTCCATAGTTTGTAGCATATATTATGAAACCACGAAAGAGGGGGTTTCTAGCAAGATTGAGATCTCCCTGTCACTGTCCGATAATAGGATAAATAATCTGTTCTCTTGGCAGTGATCAAAACATATGATGACCGAAATCTAACATGGCTGCCTCCCTGAGTTGTCGTTCACTCATTCATAGGAAGGAGAATATGAGCCAGAGTTAATTTATAATGGGTATATAAATGATTTCATAAATGTTTCCATACAGCTCTACGGTGATCAGGTTAATTCACGTAGCCATAACCGCTGCAGGAAAGTCTGTCATCTTCGTCGATACAAAACACGACCCTAGCGATACGAAGCACAATGTTCCATCTAGGTCGAATCGACATGAGATCATCAAAATAGGGTCTGGCAATACATGGAGTCCGAATTATACATTGTACCGTACCTTAGGAGAGTCTCTAACATAAACTATAGTAGAGATACCATCTCCTTTAGAAGAAAACCACTTCATGAATCATATTTCCTTAAGAATCTACCAGCCCTTTGAAAAGTGCGTACCCGCCATTATCACGGTACATCGGAACTCATCACGACTTGTCAAGACAACTCATACTTCCGCTAGACCGGAATAACAAGAATCTAGTCCCTCCTACCCATCCAAAATATACAATATAGGACTGATTCTACTTGTACTAATAATATGTAATACATATGAACTCAGGCCATAAACACAATAAGCAAATTAATATATTTTCTGGCCCTAAAAAATAAGTACAAACGTAAGCGCAATATCCTTGCGCCGGATCAATATCCAGAACGATTACTCCTATAATCAAAAGTGTGAATCAAACATGGATTATCTCGCTTTTACCATAGACAGCATTTTCATACACAAATGAATGAATGTCTATATTTTTCCCATATTAAATAGCCATATCGATTTTTGTAATATGTGCGTCAAAATATGCACGCAAAACACTGATAGCATAAAACGTTATCACACACTTAAGACTCTGCATAAACATAGTTCTAGGATATACTAAAGTTCAATCCTTCAGACATCGCACGTCTGTATTATAACCGTTTACTTTATAGCGTTTAGAGTCTGCAACCAACTCTGTTTAAATCCATATCTTGGAATAACTATCACTTTCTTGATAATAGTGATATACCATAGTGATTCACACTTTACGTCTATGTCTATTTTATTCATATACTTTTGGCATACATAGCCAGGCTTTAACTGCCTTATATATAATCGCAACTGCGATCGTGTCCCACGATTTTTGCGTTTATACTTTGGACTTTCTGGTCCTACACATTTAACTTTATTGCTTTCCAAGCATTACCTGTACGGTTATATGCTATTCTACTATAAAGTGGTTATACCACATATATTACACATTCCGAATCAGTGGCCATGCCACACACATTATACACTTTGAATAAGTGGCCATGCCACACATCTAAACACTGCCGGACGGCACTACGGTCATACATAGACGTGCCCAGTCTTTATACACATATCCTTATATCGGCTTAAAAGCCAGAACACAAACGGTTCTACACTTGAGTAAGTGGCTATGCCACACATTCCAAACATATTCCGTAAGTAGCTATGCCACACAGTTGAGACACTATCCATAAGTGGCTATGCCACACATTTGAAACGCGGCCATCAGGCCCGCAGACCACACGACGACTGTCGTTACTATGTTCAATGCGTCATACATCGATATGCGCGATCTATTCCAGTATTAATTAAGCTGAGGTGTTTCGTGGTGCAACCATATGAATGGAGCTCACATTCACATGCTTGCAAACCCCGAAACAATCCTCAACATCATCCCCCTCGATCCCAAACGTGACACTTGTGGCACGTATGAGAGTGGTGGAGAAGATGTACATGAATGTAATCTATGAATGTTAACCCATGATAACTACGTTATAATTATATTAACATCTCATTAATAAAATGTTATTCATAGAACTATACATATAGTCAAATATTGTAATCTTAAGAAATTAAAGTTAAATTCATTCTTGTGAGGAAAAGTCAGCGAGGTTGTTGTTGTCTGTTCCAGAAATAGGTACGATTGTACATGAGAACTCTTGTAGTAACAGGAACCATCGGTGGATTATCGCGTTCCGCATCGTTCTGGAAGTGATGAACGTAAGTGGGCTGTGGTCTGTCTGTATGTAGAATTTTGTGCCAATCAAATATTTCGATAGCTTCTCAAGGCACCAGACCACAGCTAAAAGCTCACGCTCCCCTGTTGCATATTTCTGTTCGGCTGGGGTCAGCTTGCGAGATACGAAAAAACATGGATGTTGTATCCCTTCGTACCATTGAAGTAAACATCCTCCAATGCCGTAATTTGACGCATCTGTTTGAATTACAAATGGAACATGTAGGTTTGGCAATAATAAAATAGGAGGATTTTCAAATAACTTCTTGATCTTAATCAAAGCGCCTTTGCTCTGCGGTGTCCATGTAATTTTATTTGGACTACCTTTGGCCAGTAGTCTGGACAATGGAGCAGAAATTTGTGCGAAGTGTGGTATACATTTGTGGTAATAATTAACTAACCCCAATAAGCTTCTCACTTGTTTCTTCGTAGAAGGAGTAGTAATATATAATATCCGTTTGACTGTATTGTCATCAGAATATAATCTATGGTTACCTATACGGTGACCAAGAAATGTAATTTCCTGACAACCTATCTGGACCTTGGAAGGTCTCACAGTCAAACAATGTTGTCGTAGTGTAAGAAGAAGAGAAGACAAACCAGTAATGTGGTCTTCCCAAGAATCGTGAAATAGACAGATGTCATCGATGTATGTGATGACATCTTTACAATCGCCAAGAAGGCGGCGCATCATACGCACAAAAGTCGCCGGCGCGTTTACAAGACCGAAGCACATATAGTTCCATTGAAAGGTTTGGCATGTTCAGTAAGTGGTATTTGCCAATAACCTTTCGACAGATCTAATTTGCTGAAGAAAGTAGCATGTGA
>JAMPIV010007407.1:0-197350 GCA_024509875.1 Oreohelix idahoensis | reverse complement strand
ATTAGGTTTGAGGGGGGGTCGAGAGAAGGTGGTGGTTTACCAGGGGTGGTGTTTGATTTGTTGCTTTGGTCGTCAGGATTTGTAAAGGTTTAAGGGTTTTTAGGGAGGTGTTGTATTGGAAAAGGTCTTGGGGTTATTGTAATATCCTTTTGTGTGATCTAAGGGAGGAGTTGGAGCATGATGGAGTTGTGTGTTGCTAATGAAAGAAGAACCTTAAATCGAACCATAAAAAAACCCTTTATCTTTCCTCTTTCTTTGTCTGCAATGGTGAAATTAGCAGCTTTTCTCAAATAATCACATTGAAAGTCCTTGTTATTGTGATGTCGGTCTGAAATTACATTAAATCCATTCTCTGTCCCGTGCGAATTAGGGGTCTGTTTGAGCAAAAACACTATTAGCAGTTTTTTTCAAATAGTCACATCTGACAGATATTAGACTTCGTCTCATTGTGATGAACGGTATGAAAACTAAGCACAGAATTTTACAAATATTGTATTTATTCAACTGTCACTTTGTTCCGTTGAGATAGTGGGCTGCGGGGAAAGCGATTCAAACGCCATGTTTAACTTTCGAATAAAAATTTTACTTCATTTTTAGTCGTTCTTTTCTACGTGAGGTGTAGAGATGTGGAAGAGATGAGTGCATTATATCCTCTCGGGCTGTCTTCCTCCTGGCTGGTTCTATTCTAGTCCTCGGTCAATATAATATTCGTTCATTAAACCTATTCTCGGTCAGTGCAGCAGAATCTTATGGGTCTGTTATGATGCAAAGACAGAATAAGACGGCTGTTCCCTGTGGCAGTGTAAAAGGGCAGTACTATGAGGTTGTGATGAGGATTGGCCAATTCATCATATTCAAATAATGCAAGTGAGCCAGGTGTAGTGGTGGCTTCATGCTCCATATGGAACGAAAATGAAAATGATGATGATAAATACATTCAGGGAGCCGCGCTGGTGTAAATGGTTTACCACACTGCGCTGGCGATCGGGTGATCCAGGTTCGAGCCATGGCGAGGACATTTGAAGCAGTTTCGTCGACCAGGACTTGGACTGGAATTATTCGAGCCTGCCGAAGACATTTGAAGGAGTGTCGACGACCAGAGACTGGAAAAAACCTGAACGGCTCCTGAGCCGACCCAGTTCTAATGGGTACCTCCGAAATCGGCGAGTATCTGCCTGAATGGCGAGAGGACACCTGTCATTGTACAGGGGGAACAGGGATACTCACGTAAAATCAGCCACAGGTTAGACAAATGAACCGGAGATTTAGCCTCGAGTAATAGAGGGCGTACGATTAAAAATAATAATAACATTCTTTTAGTGAACTTGTTTTCAAAGTTTTCGAATCCTTTGTCTTCTTTGGTCAAAAAATTATTAGCTTAGATGTTGCTGACGTGTATTGGGTTTTTACTTACCTTCATAGTGTGACGTACGTCTAGTTTGACTAGTGAATTTTCCCTGATATGATGGATGATTTAAAGGGACCTTTAGCTTTTCATAACATTAGAACCCCTGAACATGTGTTGTAACTTTTCGTTTGCCAGAACGCATTCCACCGGGACTCATGTAGGATACAGCGACGAGATCAAAGAGACAGACCGAGGGATCTTAGGGGAGACTATCGGCGCTATCAAAGACAGTAGTTTTCCCTGATACGAGACGCAGTTGCTTGCCGCTAATTTCGCGTCTCGGTGTCAATCGAGGAACCGAGCGAACGGGGGGAAAGCGAAACGGGCAGCAGCGAGCGGATACGAAGACCAGGGGGCGGCTTCTTCTCTTGATTTGGCGGTCAGATCCTGTTGAAGGCGATCTTCTCTGTTGTTCTGGAACATTCAATTTGACAACAATGTTCCATATAATGTCAATAAAGTGGTTATAAATCCTGGCCATGTTAGTTGAGTTCTTATATGGTTTCATTCAAGATTTTCATCGTGTCAATTGGTGTTGCTTTACGCGAATGCGGGGTGGGGGTAGAAAAACGTGTGAGCAAACATTTGAAAGTTGCAATTATATTGAACTTGTAATTCCATTGACGTGATAAGTCGGTTCATTGAGTCCATACATTTATTCACAGTGATACATACATGATGATCAATTCCAATAGGGGTAGAACGTAAGTCCATATAAGTCATGCATAAATTAATCAACAACGTAGACTGCTGGTTATGTGTCAATGTCCGTTATGAGGATACAATGCAGTATTGTCGTCAGAACATCACAGCTATATGCACGAGCAGATAGACATGGCTACCTGCCGACAGTGAGACTGCGAGTCTGAATATATTCATACGAATTTGACGATTATTCTCATCCTTCTGAGGATTCTAGTTAAATACTAACCTCCAATAATTTCCCTCTTATATAGAGTTCTAGGACTGACCCTGATCCATCAAAAATGCACATAAAATGGCTATATCCTGCCATTAAATTGGAAGGTTAGAAAAAACGCAGCTATTCAGCTTGGCGGTCAAGTACAAAAGGGTAGCGTTTCTTAGTTACCGACTGTGTCCTAAACAACGTTATACACGTCATAATCGATCGTGTATGAAGCGTTCAGTAATTGAAACATCTATCGCAATATATTAAATGTCTTAACCTTTACAATTGCACGTCTGGTAACCTTTAGCAGACGGCGTTAATATCATATACCGTAACAATTCCCTGTACACCGGGGAAAAAAAAATCGATAGATTTTTTTTTCAATATCTATCCGACTTAACAATTTTTCAAAAAAATTTAACACAATTGTGACATATGGCCGACGATGTTCTGAGTAGAACCGTGTTGCGGTCGTGTCAACTAACTATTTGTCATAGTCATCTAACATAAATCACATTATATATCAATATTATACATATTATTATATCAACTAAATAAATGTCCAATGTTAATAGTGAATGATAAAATTAAATTAAAGTAAGGTCTGTCGTATTAGTATGTCATATAGGAATTAATTTGACTAATTAAAATTAAATTTAATTAATTAAATTAAGAGTTAAATTATTAAGGTTCTAATGTAACGCGATGTTATGAGAGAAGAAAAAGACAAAATAAGTGAGAAGAAATAGAAAGAAATTCGAATATAAGTTTTAACTTAATTGTGTGTGTTAAGTGTTAGTGAATAATAACTATCTAATTTAACTAACTAAATAATGTATAGGTACATTAAAAAAAAAATTATTAATCTAATACTTGTGTGAGATTTATTTTCTCTTTTCATAATTTCTTCTTTTAGTATTTCGTTCTCTTTTTTGTTCTTTCATTTCATTTTTTTCTCACATTTCATTTTATTGATAATAATTCAATTAAGAAGTTAAGTTAACTAATTAATTAGTATAGGATATGATGATCCATCCGTAGTCTTGATCCTGATGAATTCTTTTAGGCAAAAATGTTCAAACGTTTACGTTGGAAAGAAATGTCATTTATCCTAGCATCCAAGAATTAAGTGCACCTAGGATAATAAGTTCGACTTGTCGTCAGATATTGTTCCATGATTGATCAATGATATTCGTATATCGTGTATGGACATTAGACGAAGTTCGAATGTCAGTATATATACCTTGATTGTCTTGTAGTTCAATTCTGTGATGCATATAGTGTATATAAAGTTTAAATTGAAGGCAAGGTTAGTTCCTTTATAGTTGATACTTCGTTCAATCCAATGTAGTGCTGATTGAAATAGTTTAAGAGTGTCAATGTTGATTATTCGTCGTCAATAGGATTACGTGACAATGCATCTGCCACACAATTTTCAGTGCCAGGAATATGTTCAATGGAGAATTCAAATGGCTGTAGGATGATTGAATATCTGGCGAGTTTCTGGCTTTTATGATTCGATCGACGCAAGGATGCCACAGCACGTTGGTCCGTCTGTATGGTGAAGGGAGCACCGAGCAAGAATTTTTCAAGTTTGGTTATTGCCCAGATCACAGATAAAAGTTCCTTGTCGACTGTTGAATACTTTGTTTCTGCCGGCTTCAGCTTTCTTGATATGTATAAGGTAGGATGTAGAATGCCATCATGGTTCTGGAGCAGGCATGCACCAATGCCGTAGTTACTAGCATCTGTTCGTAAGAAAAATCTTTTGGAAGCATCGGGAAGTCTTAAAATTGGTTCATGCGAGAACAAATTTATAATTTTGTTGAAAGTTTCATTGCATGTACCAGTCCATGTCACCTTCACCGGCATATCTTTTTTTAACAATGAAGACAATACAGCCGTGATGGATGACAAGTTTGGTATGAATCTACTGTAATATTGAACAAGTCCTAACAAACTCCTGACCTGTTTCTTCGTCTGAGGAACTGCTATGTTTAGAATTTTGGAGACTGTACTAGGTAACGTTCGGATATATCCCGATCCAATGATATGTCCCAAAAAGGTTATCTCATTACACGCGATTTGCACCTTTGTAGGTTTAGCAGTTAGATGATAATTCCTTAGAGTATCGAAAACATATCTAAGTCCCGAAACATGTTCCTCAAACGACGAACTAAACAAGCATATGTCGTCAATATATGTAATAACGTCTGGTCTACCTGATAAAATTTGTCGCATCAGGCGAATGAAGGTAGCTGGCGCATTAACAAGCCCAAAAGGCATCACATTCCACTGGTATAGACCTTGTGGAGTGGAAAATGCGGTGTAGTACTTAGCCTTTTCGGTCAGTGGTATCTGCCAATAACCTTTAGTTAAGTCTATCTTACTAAATATAGTTGCGTTGGATAGACGTGGTAGTAAGTCGTCAATAAGTGGATGTGGTTCGCTGTCAACTATAGTCTTAGCATTTAATTTTCTATAATCAACACATAGTCTGATGTTATTGTCCTTCTTCCGGACAATCACCAATGGAGAAGAGAATGGCGAATTACTAGTCTCAATGATTCCCAGAGACAACATCTGTTCAAGTTCCTTAGTAGTTTTAGCAAGGAAATGTAAAGGAACAGAATAGGGATGTACACGAATAGGTGTATCGTCATTGAGAGTAATGTCATGACTGATAGCCGATGTGCGACCCGGAACGTCGGTCAACACATCTGGATAAGATTGTAATAGATTAGCAATCTGTAGACGCTGTTGCGGTGTAACCGTTGAAGAGATGGTTACATCCCGCCAAGATTCAGTAGGTTGAACTACTGGTACAGGTAACGGTAACTGTACCTCAGGAAAAGAAGATTCTTCTTCCTGGATGACAGATAAGTTAGAATAATGACAAGTGGATACTGTGTTGTCATCTAGTTCATGAAAAATTGACTGTAAGTGTTCAGGACGTGTATGAAATTGCTTGAGCATGTTAATATGAAATATCTTTTTGTGTCCCTTGATATCTAAGACGTAATCAACGTCGGAAATTTTATCAATGACTTTGTAAGGACCATTCCAAGATATCAATAATTTATTGTTATTGTGAGGAAGTAACACATAAGCTTCGTCGCCTGGGAATAATTGGCGTAATCGTCGAGACCTATTTTGTAGAGATCGAGCCTTAGCTTTTGCAGCCTCAGAAGAAGCTGTTGCCAACTGGCAAGACTCAATAATGTTCTTCCGAAGATTAATTACGTACTCGTAAGATGACTGAGTGTCCTGAGTCATCTCCTCGTCAATTAATAAGTTTTTTATTAGTCCCATAGGACCTCTTGGGGGAGCACCAAAAACTAATTCAAAGGGAGAGAAGCCAGTTTGTTCATGCGGTACCTCCCGATAAGCAAATAGAACAGCTGGGAGTGCTCTGTCCCAGTCATGAGGGTGCTTAGCAGTAACCTTATGTAGTAGTTGTTTAAGTGTACGGTTAAGTCTTTCAACCGCACCATTACTCATCGGATGATAAATACTACTTAAATTCCTATCAATGTCCCAAGTTTTCATGACTTCCTTCATGGTGTCAGATATAAACTGTGACCCATGGTCTGATAAAAGTTTTCTAGGAAACCCTATTCTAGAAAAGATGAGATGTAGTGCATCAGCTACATCTGTGGTAGTGGTGGTCTTTAATGGGATAGCTTCTGGCCATCGTGTGCACAAATCAATGCACGTAAGGACGAATCTATGTCCTCTGGCCGATGGTAGCAATGGACCAATAATGTCTATTGCCATCTTGTCAAAAGGTCTCACTGAGATATCGCAAGCCTGAATAGGCGCCGTGTGAAAAGCTCCACGTGCTTTCACTTCTTGGCATGTAGTACAGGAACGTACATACTGCGAAATATCTCTTGACACCCCTGGCCAAAAGAATGAAGACAGTACTCGAGATCGTGTTCGAGTATATCCCATATGTCCAGCACAATGTGAGTCATGTGCATGTTGAAGAATGTACCGTCTAAAAGTATATGGGACCATAACTTGTTGTTTCATTTGTGATTTGTCATTAAAACATCTAATCAATATGTCATTTTTAATAACAAAACAATGTTTGTTATTATTACCTGAGGATAGATTGTCAACTTTATCAACCAACTTAAAAAATTTTTTTAAAGATTTATCCTCTTTTTGTTTGGTTGCAAATGTTTCCCTGTCAATAGGTGAATTGACTACAAATTCCTCTTGGTTGTCTGCATCCATTTTATTATCATCAACTTTCTCCATGAGTTGAGTCTGCGCTCTAGTCGTCACGGCGTTTCCAGTGCATAGGTTATGTTTCTCCCATTCTATAATCTCATCTGGAGTACAATCTTTACTGCCGTGTATACGACCGACCATCAGATCAGCTATAGGCTTTTTTAGCATACATACTTTTACGTTCCCTGTGAAAAAAGGAGTGTTAACATGAATAATAGCTGTGGGGTAAAACTCTATTGTTCCACCAAAAGTCATGCAACGGACATATTCCCCTGTTGCACAGCTAGGATGTACCAGCGACTGTCGTACACCAATCGTTGTGGATCCCGAATCCCTCAACACTGAGACGACGGATCCATTAACTAATCCTCTGTTAAAAATTAATAGGCCTGTTCCATCGTTGACTGCAAGACCTACCTCTGGTGTAATATGTCCGCAGTTAAGCACTGTTTCTTTCGCCTTCTGAAAAATAAGATTGCATTGTTGGCAACTATTTGCCACATTATAATTAATAGCAAAACATGCAGCAGAAGACTGTGTTGTATTATTGTCAAGTGGGACCTGAGCTGTAGGGGTAGTATTATTTGTAACTGCCGCCCCTGTATTATGGTTGTAATGAGATGATCCCCGAGAATGAGATCGATTCCGAGTATAATTGTTAGAATTATCTCGTCGTCCTCTATAGTAACTATTATCTCGATGTCTCGAGCCATGATTATTACCATTCCAGTTATTATTATTATTGGGAGTATGTGATCGATTATAATGAGTGTTATGTTGACCATTGTGGTAGTTTGTTTGAGGTGAATAATTTCTATCTCGTGATCTACCTCTGTTGAACTCATTTTTATTGTTGAAATCATTATTATGTCCCTTCTGAAAGTTAACATTGTGATTTCTTTGGAACCTGCTTCTGTCTACACTGTGATGTCTTTGTTTGTTATTATGATTGTAGGCCATATTAGACGCCACAGGTAGAGGTTCTCTTAATGAGGAGTTAGAAATGGTTGCATTCGGATGTGCCGAACAGTAGTTTAAAGAAATTTTTTCTAACTCATCCATAGTACCTGGTTTACGCTCCTGCAAATATGCAAAAAAAGGCTGGCTAACCGAAGATAATACCTTATCCCGCAGTAGTAAATCAACTAATTTGTCGTATGATTTGTTGACTTCTGCCAGTTCAACCCATCTATTAAATGTATTGCGTATGTTCGCAATGAATCCTGCAAAATCCTTTGGAGATTCAGGTAAAATTCCCTTAAATTTCAACCTACAGTGTTCCTCGTCCAGGTGAAACCTTCGTAAAAGCAAGGACTTAATAGCACCGTAGTTATTTGCTATTGATGGGTCAGCATTTTGAGAAGCTGTCAATGGTTCTCCAACCAAGAATTCATTTAATTTGAGTACCCATGACTCTTCAGGCAAATGGTTAGATTTGCAAGTCTGTTCAAAACGTGCCAGGAACGATGAAAGGTCGTCGACGTTCAAGTTGAAAATGGGTAATTTAAAGTTGTAGAAATGTTTAGGTTGGCTGGATGATGATCCATTTTGTGCGTTATTATTCTGGTTTGCATCAGCATTTTGTGCTTGTAATCTTGCTGTCTCCAATTTAATACGCGCCAATTCCATTTCTTGTTGTAAAATAATTTCCTCTCGTTTCAATTTATTCTCTTCTTCCTGTTTGGCGATTGTTCTTTGCTCTTCTCTTTCACGTTGAGCAATCTCTCTCAGTCTATTTTCCTTGTCAATTTGCTTCATCTCACGTTCTGCTTCCTCTTTCTTTAATGCAGTTTTTTCTCTTCTTCTTTTCTTTCATATTTTTCCAGTTCTGATTCAGCAAACTGACGAAGTTCTTGAGATTTATAACCATATTCCCGACCAATTTTAACGAAATGGTCTATAGTAAGCATTTTGACTTTTATCTGTAAGTAATTATTGATAATTACTGATTAAAATAGTCAATAGTAGCTTCAGAGTAATTATTATACTTACTCAACTTAGAAATATTCAATATAAGTAATCACAATAGTACTGAACTTAATGTCTAAGTTCAACTAATAGACAATATTTTGTAACAATATTGTATCTAAATAATACTATATCATAAATAGTTATGATATCTGTTAAATATAATGTAATTATATCACACAATTAATCTCAATATCCAATAATGTTGGGTATAATTCCTAGTAATTATATTGTTCAATGTACTAAGTCACTCTCTTAGTACCAGAAAAGTATATTAAATAATATACAATGGGTCTATTACCTCAAAGGTAGCTATAAGATTATTTTATTTTGTCAATATATATATTATATTATTATGCCCTAGGCATCTATTATAAATTGTAGTGCTACTTTCTTGGACTATCACTGCATAATTATGCAATGTCCCATATTAACCTTAATTATCAGAAAAAATTAATTAAATTAAATTACAAGTGTATTATTGCATATAATATCATATTATTAATGTAGTATTAATATATATTATGAGGACAAACAAAACAATGATGCAACTAAGGGGTACAAACAATGTTAAGACGCAAACAAGACATTTTCACAATTAAAAATGAATTTATGAACTAAATAAAATAAGCGGAAATGTCACAGACCAAATGAAGGGTCAAGGTCTGACCCGAGGTCAACTGAATATTCAAAGTACACACAAAAAAAAAATGACTGCGAAAAATGATGACGTCACAGGACTCATAACGGACGAAAATTTAACAATCATAAAATAAATGATAGTCAGAGGAGACTGGACGAATAGTAACGAACATGGTACAGAACTGAATAAAATTATTAACTGAGTACGAATAAAATACACCAATTATCTACGGGACAGTACAGCTAACGCAAATCGTCAAACGATAGCAGATTTGGACAACAAGTCCAATGTCAAACCTCAATGGGGTTTCCAAAGGTGCAATCGTTTAACTGCCCTAAGAAACGACCGAAATTAATTCAGGCATCGTGAGAGCCGCAGAATTTAATTTCAGTTCATCCTCCCTACCTCCCACAATTAGTAACAAATACATACGATGGAAAACAAATTTAACATATATACATGAAAATACATAGACATGCCTGATCAAAGCAAAATGGACTCAGCACTGTTATTTATCGACCGACAAAGGTCACACTTAAATGACTTATCTTTTGTGCTCAGTTCGGACTCCTGTCGATGACGGTATGCACCAACGGTGTAGAAGTATGTCTGACTGTTTGCTCTTGATGCATATACAGGGTTTATTCGTTGACTTTGTTATTTTTTTCCTCCGTAGAAACTAGGCTTGCTGCTGTCAACTTGTATGGCATGTACACGAACTTTGGTGACGTCACGTTGTTAGGGATTATACTGAGTACTGCGTCATAGGTCATAATTCAGCACATCATGTGATCGTCCTTCAAATGTAAACAATTGTTAATTTCCGAATTTTTTTTCGATCCCCAATCAATGGACACCATCTGTTGAAGGCGATCTTCTCTGTTGTTCTGGAACATTCAATTTGACAACAATGTTCCATATAATGTCAATAAAGTGGTTATAAATCCTGGCCATGTTAGTTGAGTTCTTATATGGTTTCATTCAAGATTTTCATCGTGTCAATTGGTGTTGCTTTACGCGAATGCGGGGTGGGGTAGAAAAACGTGTGAGCAAACATTTGAAAAGTTGCAATTATATTGAACTTGTAATTCCATTGACGTGATAAGTCGGTTCATTGAGTCCATACATTTATTCACAGTGATACATACATGATGATCAATTCCAATAGGGGTAGAACGTAAGTCCATATAAGTCATGCATAAATTAATCAACAACGTAGACTGCTGGTTATGTGTCAATGTCCGTTATGAGGATACAATGCAGTATTGTCGTCAGAACATCACAGCTATATGCACGAGCAGATAGACATGGCTACCTGCCGACAGTGAGACTGCGAGTCTGAATATATTCATACGAATTTGACGATTATTCTCATCCTTCTGAGGATTCTAGTTAAATACTAACCTCCAATAATTTCCCTCTTATATAGAGTTCTAGGACTGACCCTGGTCCATCAAAAATGCACATAAAATGGCTATATCCTGCCATTCAATTGGAAGGTTAGAAAAACGCAGCTATTCAGCTTGGCGGTCAAGTACAAAAGGGTAGCGTTTCTTAGTTACCGACTGTGTCCTAAACAACGTTATACACGTCATAATCGATCGTGTATGAAGCGTTCAGTAATTGAAACATCTATCGCAATATATTAAATGTCTTAACCTTTACAATTGCACGTCTGGTAACCTTTAGCAGACGGCGTTAATATCATATACCGTAACAGATCCCCAAAAGTTCGTGAGATCAAATAAGTTGTCAAGTTTATCATGTCCCACTCAACTTACATTCCATTTTAGCTAAATAGACCATGAAGAACTAGAC
Organism: Oreohelix idahoensis; assembly: GCA_024509875.1. NCBI lineage: Eukaryota > Metazoa > Mollusca > Gastropoda > Stylommatophora > Oreohelicidae > Oreohelix > Oreohelix idahoensis. Next base: position 186,364 of record JAMPIV010007407.1, on the reverse strand, counting down.
ACGTTATCACTCGCTGGCCAGATCTTTACAGAAGCACTAGCTTTATTGAAATCTTGTTATAGATTTCCCCTGGATTTTATATATATTTGCAGTGATTTCTATTTCTGTGCAAAGCGGTAATATATATTGTGTAAAGTGATCAGTGGTCTAGCTCAGTCATTCTATTTAAAGGGATGCTGTGTTAATTTAAATCTATTTAATTAAACCATCTCAAGAGTTCCAGTTTTAAATATAATGATCTATCTATTATATTATTTCAAAAGATAATAGATGCTTAAATTAACTTTTAAAGTCGCGAAGGAATTTATAATTAATAAATTCAGTTAAGTCCTAGTTTTATAGATGTGTGTTTTTAACCACTAGAATTCGCGCAGTGTTTATTAAATACATAATTAAATACTCGAGTGTATTATAGGCTTAACGGGAAATTCATCGCGCTTTAGAAGGTTATTTGTTTTCGGTATATTACATGTCTTTTTTTTTCTTTCATACAGAGTGATCGTAACCTGTGCGATCCCAGCATTAAGAAAGCAATAAAGAAATCAATCTAAGCAAAGCAAAGCATAAACAGTGTGTAGAGTTCCCCTGACGCAGAACTTGTTGAGACTGTGTAAATTTTTAATCTTTGAGGCGATTCTATGTTTGGAATTCCGCTATCTAACTTATAGCAAAGAAAGCACACCCAAAGACAAATTTAACGCACCATCAAACAACTTAAGTCGTAACGGGAAGAAGAACACTGGCCCGAGCTTTGTTAGTTTACTGACACAGAGAGATAATTCATAATTTCCTGAACAGTGATGTGACTTAGTTTTCTCACTGGACTTAAACCATACCTCACGGATAAAGTGTACCAGCACGCGTAAGAATTTTATTATCAGCGGCATAGCCAAATAGACCACACCCTCCTCACCCCGGTATCAGAGACCGTGCCCTCCCATAGAAACTGTTATTAAGAAAAGAGACACAACTACAGATTCATTTTCCAGCGATTACGGGATCCTTTTATGTGCTGACCGCCTACCCGATAATCTGGGGCTAGAACTTGAACAAACACTCATACATTTAGTTGAGGTGTAACGGCTGTTGTGTTATTCTATGGAGTGCAAGATTTTTTTCACAATCGGTAAGTGAGAGCAAGATGAGTGAAGGCCTTTGCTAGCGCGTGTATGAATGACAGGAAATTAATTCTTTTGTGTGACCATTTTGTTAACTTGCTTACCTGGTAACATATATCTTTTCTGTATACCCTACATTGTTCCTTTAAGTGGGATAGTTGATAATTTGTTAACTCTGTTTAAAACCACCTCCTTTCCATTTGCTTAGTAAAGGGAAGAACAGCTGGGAAGAACAGGTTTTTTTTTTTCTATCACTTATACCTAACTTGGTAACACCTCTTTCAGAGTAATTAACTTTACTGTTAGGTTAACGTACCCGTGTTCCTGATATTATCTATCTCTGGACTGGGTTTGTCTTTGTCTAATGAGCGGGAAGGGCTTAGTCGATACCAATCTTCTTCACCCCCTCCCAAACTTGTTATTTGCATTTGTGTACTTATGATAATTTATGTAATATCTGATATTTTTAGTGATTGATGTTTTAAAGTGAATAAAATCACCTAAACTCATTTAGTTCTGTGTGTTGGATATACCCAAAGCCCAACATTTCCCCTATTCGTTTAATATAGTTGGTATCAACGTCGTGTGTGTGTTTGAAAACACCGAATCGGTGAGCGCGCAGATGCGAGTCTGGAAAACTGGCAAATAATTGTTTGACCAGGAGAGTGAAAGAGAAGATTGAGAGACACGATTTGTCGTAAATAAGTCTGTCTTTACTCTCCTCCAGCACGCTGTGAAGTAACTATTAAATCTCTACATTTTCTATCACTGAGCTTTCCATCATCATTTTCCACTCTAAACCGGACCACTATTTCTACGACTCTTTTCTCTCAAAATAAATTTACGACAATATTTGGCCGGCTCGTCTGGGATAATTTTGAGATACATTTGATGCACACATATTTGTGGGCTGGTTCTGGGATCTTGAGCTACATTTGAGGCAATCGCATAGCCGGGTTAAAGATATTTTGAGTCTGATTTAGTTTGGGTCTAACTAGGTAGAGTGTGAATGATTTGTCTTTGTGAATTAGGGAAATAAATAAATAATTACACCCCTAGACAAACGTTCTTTAAGTATTTGGGTTGTCCACACAGCATATTTACAGGTTGTTTTCTCTCCACAGCAGTAGAAAGTACAGATAAACAAATATATTTGCTATTTTGATTATCCTCTGGCGGAGATAATTATATTTCTTTCTTTATAAAAGTTGCTGGGATTGCGTGATTGTTTTACAGTCACTAAGGTTTTTGAAGTCAAAAAGAGTTGAGCTTAGCTAAAGACGGATTGTTCTGATTTTTAAAAATTAAGTTAACAACGTCTCATCTCAATAATTGACTTTAGGGACGGAGTTTGTTGTCAGAGATTTAAAATTTAGGGGAAATTTTTTTTTCCTTTTAAATTGTTTTAATATAAATTTTTCTCTACTGTTAGTAAAAGTAGATTCTTTTCCAGTGTAACTTACCATTTAGTGGCATAGTCGCTTGCGTTTAGAGCCTTAATTGCCAGATAATAGCAGCGATAAGTTTGCACAGTACAGGTAGGAGGTAACACAGGTAAATTTGTACTTGTGTTTTTTTCTCGTAGCGGTTCAGAGTTCCTCCCTTTCGCGTTTCTTCTTACTAGTTCTCTAAGCATACTTCATCTTATTCTTTAACAATGGCAGAGAGGATAAAGATGAGGTCCATCTTGAGGTTGGAAGCGAAAGAGGCAGGATTAGATGCAGAAGCTGCAAACGCGTTTATTAACCAGGAATTGGAAATATATGACGCGGAGCAACAGAGAGCCGAAGCTGAGAGGAAGGCGGAGCAACAGAGAGCAGAAGCTGAGAGGAAGGAAGAGAAAGAAAGAACAGAGAGGAGAGAAGCCCAGGAGAGGGCAGATAAGAAAGAAGCGGAAGAACGTCTTTTGGAACAGAAGAAAATTGAAGCAGAGATGGAAACTCGCAGAGAGAGAGAGAGACAAGGAAAGACAGCATCAACTGGCGCTTAAGGCTCTAGAGAGTCGGGGCGCCTCTACTTCGACTAACGGAGAGCCGTCTTCGCCCCAGTCTCAATCAATGGACCTCTCCAGTACTCAATCTGCCCAATTAACTGCTATGTCGTTTTCTTTAGAATCTTTTCCTAGCCCTGGCGAAAAAATTGACAGCTACCTAGAAAAATTCGAGAGACTCGCGAATCTTTATGGGTTAGAGAGTACCCGCTGGGCGCTCAAACTTTCAACGTCACTGAAAGGCAATGCTTATGACGTGTACACAAAGCTGGGACCGAATCAACATGATTACGACATGTTGAAAAAGGCCTTACTACAGCAGTTTGAGATGACTGCCCGAACGTTTCTGCAGTTGTTCAGAAACAGCCGAAAAGAGAGCACGGAAACATTTCCCCAGTTCTCTTCACGTCTCACGGGTTATCTGACAAAGTGCATTGAATTATCTGACCTACCTCTTTCATATGAGGGACTCCTCGAACTTGTTCTTGTGGAGCAGATAAAATCCACTTTGTCGAATGAAACACGTGGATTTTTGGCTGAACCGGGGGCAGTCAGGCTTGAAGACATACTCAATAAAGCCGAACGCTATAGCAATGCAATGGCCGAACTTCCCAGCACTAAACGTAAACCCACCGATGAGCCATCTCGAAAACAGAATCTAGAGCAGGCATCCTATTCTTCCACTTCCTCTCAACATTATAACCAACGAGATAATAATACCCAGAAACCTCCCCAGGAAAAATCGAAATTCTACAAAACCCGATACCCCCCCAACACAAATTCTGATCAACCCAACAAGCCTACGTGGCAGCGCGGCCACCAAGGTCAAGGAAAAGGGAAGACCCCTACACCAGGAACGTCTGATCAGGGCAAACAAACCGGTGCAAACCGCATTGGATGTTTGCATACAGCCGCGAAAGGTAGAGTCAATGTCAGTGATTCTCAACCTGAGGGGGACCGACCCTCAACTCGAGGAACTGTAATTTTGAACGGTACCTCCACTACTTGTCTTTTTGACACTGGATTAAGTTTTAGTTGTATTGTTGCTAGACACCTAGTCAAACCAGGTCAGGAGACAGAGGAAACCGTCAAACTTAGTGGAGTTTTCAGGAGTGATGCACCCAGGACGCTTCCTATCGCACTGGTAGAAATACACTCTGACTTTGTCAGAGGAGTTATTAAAGCGGCCATAATGGATGATCCGATCTACCCAGTTATCCTGGGATGTAGATATGTGTTCATTGGGAGACCTAAGGAGCCGATTGTGGCAGCGGTAACCACAAGAGGGCAAGCCAAGAAGGAGAGGGAGCCTGCGCCAAACTTGTTGCCGAATGAACTGAAGGAGGCGCAACAAAAGGACCCTACTCTGGCGCCCTGCTTTAAAAAAAATGCCCATGGCTAAGGACCCCAGACACAACGGAGACATCTTTTCTAAGGATGGTGTATTGTATCGTAGAACGGGCAACCCGGACACGGGGAATAACCAGCTCCTAGTACCGACGCAGTACAGAAACCAGATCTTAGAAATGGGGCACTCTCTTCCCTTTAGCGGACACATGGGACAAAACGCCACTATTCAGCGAATAAAAAACCACTATTGGTGGCCAGGAATGAACTCTGACATTGTCAGGTACGTGAAATCCTGCGCCCAGTGCCAACGGGTAGCACCCAAGCACTTGACACCCCCAGTACCTATGGGGCAAATGCCAATAGTAGGGACTCCATTTGAACGGGTTGCTGTCGACATTATTGGTCCTCTGGAAAAGACCAAAAGAAGGAACAGGTTCATCCTGACCTTAGTTGACACTTGCACTATGTGGGCCGAAGCTGTACCGCTACCATGCACTAATTCCAAGCATGTCGCAGAAGCCCTTGTGCAAATTTTTACACGGTTGGGATTCCCTCAACAAGTTTTGACGGACAATGGATCCCAATTCCGTAGCCTGTTAATGGAGGAGATCTTTAAGATCTTGAGGGCCAAACATATCCACACAAGTCCCTACCATCCGGCCGGAAATGGGCTCGTGGAACGTTTTAACGGTACCCTCACCATGATGTTACGTAAGCTGGGTCAGGAGAAACCGGAAGACTGGGACCAATATATATATCGGCTGCCTTATTCGCCTACCGAGAGGTACCCCAAGCGTCTACGGGTTTTGCGCCAGCTACACTTTTATTTGGCAGACCTATTAAGGGGCCACTAGAAGCCTTACTTCGGTCCCTGACAGACCAGAAGGCTGACGAGACAGTCGTCTCTGCAAGCAAGTATGTATCTGAGCTTAAGGAAAGGCTAAAGCTAGGATGGGATCTAGCTACTACCAACCTTAAGAAAGCCCGCGCTAAAATTACTAAAAGATACAACAAAGCTGCAAAAGAGAGAGAACTACAACCAGGGGAGAAAGTCCTATTGCTACTTCCAACCGGAAGCAATAAACTTCGCATCGGATGGCAAGGACCGTTTACCGTCCTTAAAAAGATCTCACGTACCAACTACAAGATCTCCATCAAAGGAAAGGAGAAGGTCTTCCACATAAATCTGCTAAAGAAATATTTGGAAAGACCGGTGCCATCCTCCGAGCATCTCCTGGCTGTCGCCATAGCAACGGAAGACGAGGAAGATGATGATGGTTGCATGGAGTATCCACTGCAACCCACAGAATCCTTTAAAGATGTCAAGTTCGACGACAATCTCTCACCAGAACAACAAACAGAAACCAGGGCTCTACTAAAACAGTACAGTGCAGTCTTAACGGATGTACCTGGTCGAACAAATCTCATTGAATTTGATATGAAATTAACAAACGAGACCCCTGTTCAAACCAGAGTTTACCCCATCCCGTACGCTAAAGCTGATGCACTTCGCGGAGAAATAGACAAGCTGCGTCAGGCAGGAATTATCAGTGAGTCTACATCTCCTTACAGCTCGAGCGTAGTGCTGTTGCAGAAGCCCAATAAGGAAGTTCGGCTGTGCATTGATTACAGGTTGCTAAACGCTGTAACGGAATTCCAGCCCGAACCTCTCCAAACTGTTTCTGAGTTGTTCACCAAGCTCAGCAAAGCTAAGATCTTCTCCAAGATTGACCTCAGTAAAGGTTATTATCAAATACCAGTCAAGGAGGAAATTAAACCTTTGTTAGCTTTCAGCACTAGTGAAGGACATTACACATTTAACGTGATGCCGTTCGGTTTGCATAATGCACCAGGAGTGTTCACCAGGATGATGAGGAAGCTTCTAGAACCTTTGCAAAGTCCCCATATCCATAATTTCATGGATGACATCTTAATTGCATCGGAAACCTATGAAGAACATATTGCTACGGTTGCTATGCTCCTCAGGAGACTACAGGAAACGGGTCTCACAGCCAGACCTAGCAAATGTCTCATCGGGTTTGAACAGTTAGACTTCCTGGGGCACACTATTTCTCACGGATGCAGTTGGCCTATTAAGAAGAACGTGGAGAAAATAGTGGCAGCAAAAAGACCCCGAACGAAGAAAGACGTACGTTCCTTCATATCGCTATGTGCATACTATCAGAAGTACATCCAGAACTTCAACGGACTGACGGCACCTCTGACTGACCTCACAAAGAAAGGTTGTCCTGATAAGGTCATATGGGATCAAAAGTGCGAACACGCGTATAGCACTTTGAAAGGACAGTTGTCTGCATACCCCATTTTGAGGTTGCCTGACCTCAAGAAACCTTTTGTACTGAGAGTCGACGCGTCAGGTCAGGGCATCGGGTCAACACTGCTTCAAGCCGATGACAGTGACCTGAACATGCTATTTCCAGTTGCCTACGGCAGTCGGAAATTAAATAAAGCGGAACGGAACTACAGCGTAGTTGAAAGGGAATGTCTTGCTCTGATTGACGGTATCAGACGCCATCATGAGTTTCTTTATGGTACATCGTTCACGGTGCAAACAGACCACGCTCCGTTAGCATTTCTTGGTGCCAATAAAGAATTTAACGCTAGGATCATGCGTTGGGCCCTCCTTCTAAGCGTCTATTCTTTCAAAGTGGAATATATTCCGGGAAGACAGAATGTCGGGGCTGATTTTCTGAGTAGAAACTGGTCTACAGAGGAAGAAGAGCAAACTGAAGATACCACTCATCCTAAAATCACCAATCAGGTCACCTCCATTGTCAAAAAAAATGAAAACATGAAAAATGGTTTCATGTCTAAAAGTGGGGACGATTGTGACGTACGTCTAGTTTGACTAGTGAATTTTCCCTGATATGATGGATGATTTAAAGGGACCTTTAGCTTTTCAAAACATTAGAACCCCTGAACATTTGTTGTAACTTTTCGTTTGCCAGAACGCATTCCAACCGGGACTCATGTAGGATACAGCGACGAGATCAAAGAGACAGACCGAGGGATCTTAGGGGAGACTATCGGCGCTATCAAAGACAGTAGTTTTCCCTGATACGAGACGCAGTTGCTTGCCGCTAATTTCGCGTCTCGGTGTCAATCGAGGAACCGAGCGAACGGGGGAAAGCGAAACGGGCAGCAGCGAGCGGATACGAAGACCAGGGGGCGGCTTCTTCTCTTGATTTGGCGGTCAGATCCCCAAAAGTTCGTGAGATCAAATAAGTTGTCAAGTTTATCATGTCCCACTCAACTTACATTCCATTTTAGCTAAATAGACCATGAAGAACTAGACACGTTATCACTCGCTGGCCAGATCTTTACAGAAGCACTAGCTTTATTGAAATCTTGTTATAGATTTTCCCCTGGATTTTATATATATTTGCAGTGATTTCTATTTCTGTGCAAAGCGGTAATATATATTGTGTAAAGTGATCAGTGGTCTAGCTCAGTCATTCTATTTAAAGGGATGCTGTGTTAATTTAAATCTATTTAATTAAACCATCTCAAGAGTTCCAGTTTTAAATATAATGATCTATCTATTATATTATTTCAAAAGATAATAGATGCTTAAATTAACTTTTAAAGTCGCGAAGGAATTTATAATTAATAAATTCAGTTAAGTCCTAGTTTTATAGATGTGTGTTTTTAACCACTAGAATTCGCGCAGTGTTTATTAAATACATAATAATTAAATACTCGAGTGTATTATAGGCTTAACGGGAAATTCATCGCGCTTTAGAAGGTTATTTGTTTTCGGTATATTACATGTCTTTTTTTTTTCTTTCATACAGAGTGATCGTAACCTGTGCGATCCCAGCATTAAGAAAGCAATAAAGAAATCAATCTAAGCAAAGCAAAGCATAAACAGTGTGTAGAGTTCCCCTGACGCAGAACTTGTTGAGACTGTGTAAATTTTTAATCTTTGAGGCGATTCTATGTTTGGAATTCCGCTATCTAACGTATAGCAAAGAAAGCACACCCAAAGACAAATTTAACGCACCATCAAACAACTTAAGTCGTAACGGGAAGAAGAACACTGGCCCGAGCTTTGTTAGTTTACTGACACAGAGAGATAATTCATAATTTCCTGAACAGTGATGTGACTTAGTTTTCTCACTGGACTTAAACCATACCTCACGGATAAAGTGTACCAGCACGCGTAAGAATTTTATTATCAGCGGCATAGCCAAATAGACCACACCATCCTCACCCCGGTATCAGAGACCGTGCCCTCCCATAGAAACTGTTATTAAGAAAAGAGACACAACTACAGATTCATTTTCCAGCGATTACGGGATCCTTTTATGTGCTGACCGCCTACCCGATAATCTGGGGCTAGAACTTGAACAAACACTCATACATTTAGTTGAGGTGTAACGGCTGTTGTGTTATTCTATGGAGTGCAAGATTTTTTTCACAATCGGTAAGTGAGAGCAAGATGAGTGAAGGCCTTTGCTAGCGCGTGTATGAATGACAGGAAATTAATTCTTTTGTGTGACCATTTTGTTAACTTGCTTACCTGGTAACATATATCTTTTCTGTATACCCTACATTGTTCCTTTAAGTGGGATAGTTGATAATTTGTTAACTCTGTTTAAAACCACCTCCTTTCCATTTGCTTAGTAAAGGGAAGAACAGCTGGGAAGAACAGGTTTTTTTTTTTCTATCACTTATACCTAACTTGGTAACACCTCTTTCAGAGTAATTAACTTTACTGTTAGGTTAACGTACCCGTGTTCCTGATATTATCTATCTCTGGACTGGGTTTGTCTTTGTCTAATGAGCGGGAAGGGCTTAGTCGATACCAATCTTCTTCACCCCCTCCCAAACTTGTTATTTGCATTTGTGTACTTATGATAATTTATGTAATATCTGATATTTTTAGTGATTGATGTTTTAAAGTGAATAAAATCACCTAAACTCATTTAGTTCTGTGTGTTGGATATACCCAAAGCCCAACATTTCCCCTATTCGTTTAATATAGTTGGTATCAACGTCGTGTGTGTGTTTGAAAACACCGAATCGGTGAGCGCGCAGATGCGAGTCTGGAAAACTGGCAAATAATTGTTTGACCAGGAGAGTGAAAGAGAAGATTGAGAGACACGATTTGTCGTAAATAAGTCTGTCTTTACTCTCCTCCAGCACGCTGTGAAGTAACTATTAAATCTCTACATTTTCTATCACTGAGCTTTCCATCATCATTTTCCACTCTAAACCGGACCACTATTTCTACGACTCTTTTCTCTCAAAATAAATTTACGACACATAGCAACACCATTCTTAAGAGTGTCTTCATTAATACTATGTTGCTGATTACCAGCATTACCAATATAATTACGAACGTCACCAATCTGTTAACATTAAGGTAATTATTATGACCACAATCATACATTATTGTCATAGTCATCAACAATTTCTTCACTTCTGGTTTTTATCAACTTCCGCATCAGCAGCTACATATATGTTGTACGTTATGAGCTTTCTAAGTGCTAATGTCAGCTACATGGCAGCAAGACATGGACAACCTATGCTAAGCAAGAAAGAAGGTTCAATACCTTCCATCTACGGTGTCTACGCCACATCCTCGGTATTTCGTGGAAGGACAAAGTGACAAATATCGAGGTGCCGTCGCGTGCTGGCCTTCAAAGCATTAATACACTGCTTAGACAGCGCAGAAGACACTGGCTTGACCATGTCCGCCGCATGGAAGATGGTCGCATCCTTAACGATATCGTCTACGGATAACTGGCAGATAGCAAAAACAAAAATAAAAAAGTTGGGCGACCCAGCTGGGGTTCAAAGATGTGTGCAAGAGAGACATGAAGACCTGGACATATACCCAGCAACCTGGGAGGATGAAGCTGCCGATCGCACCAAGTGGCGATGCGTCCTATGACTCCGCCTCAGATTGGGCGAAAATAGGCTCTCACAACACGCAGAAGAGAAAAGAAAACGCCGAAAGGAAAACGAGGGGAAAAAAGCAGCTTAGGGATATCACCTCAGGGGTGCATTCCCATATTCAGTCATGACTGAAGGGGCTAATACTTCTACTATAATGTCAGCTAATTAGCTCCTCCGCTACCTACAGACTGCTACTGCTACTTTCAACACTGACAATAACAACTACATTTACGCTTGTTGTATAAGCATTAAATGTGTCCTTTGCTCCACGAGGACATATTCTGTTAGTAGTATCGACGTTTTCTGGGCTTTTTGTCACAGTAACCTATTTTGTTAGTAATATGAATGATTGCTGTGTCATTTGCCTGACTAAGACCTTTTTTATTAGTAGTGTGACGGTATTGCCTCCCCTGCTTTGCAGTAGTGGTCCAACAGTGGCCAGAACTCAAGAGTATCTAATATGGGCTTCAAAGGCGTCTAACTTCTCACAAGATTACTCTTGGCAGAGATGTAGATAGAAGGGTAATGACACTTCTATCACAAAGGGAGACTTCACAAGATATTCAGAAAAGCGAAAACAATGCTGAGCACGTTATTCTAGAATCTGCCGACCACTTTTGTGAAGAATTAAGCAATGATTAATTTTAGCTCGTTAAGCCCCCACCTCTGATTTACTTAGTAGAATTCTTATTATTCTGGTATAGCTCTGTTTAGAGTGTGTGTAGTAAATTGACTGAGACTAACATGGAGTAACTTTAAAATGATTAAATCAAAGTTAAATTTGTAAAATTACAAATAACAAAATTTAATAATTACTTAAGTTTTAACAGTTTGAAAATAATTGAATAGTTTAGAAGACAAGTTTCATCATTGATTGATAATAGAGACGATGAAAAAAATACACTTTGGCAGCGTTTATTTTGCACTTAGATGCCAATAGTAGTTTATGCTCCAGCTGATTCGTTCTTTTTACACTGCTCTCGCTCGTCGCTGGTCAAGGTTGTAGGGTGTAGCTCGTTTCCCAGAAATGTCAAGGAGAGTCTACAAAGTTGGTCCCTCGTCTTAAAGCTTAGGCGACTGTTCCCTTCTTGTTCCAGAGATAGTACTTTCAGCTGGTACCACCAATAACTATGATAATGAATAGAAACGAAACGCACTTCTCAGTATTGCGTTTCCCGAAACATACTTATATGTCCCCTTTCTTCTATTCTACCATCCCATTTATCTCAGAATTTACTCTCGATGAGAATTAAATTTAATCCCTCGGGATAAAACTTTCTTTTACATTTAAATTGAATAGTTTTAGCTTTACATTACATTTAAATGAAAAGGTTAATAGCTTGGATAGAATATGTTTACATTTACATTTCCACTGATTGAAAAATGTTCACAATATAAATTGAATATGTTTTTATTTATGTTTACACTGATTTGAAAAGTTTGAAACTTCCATTAATTTTAACGTGTATACTCGTATGTTAACATCGACATTTACACTGGTTTGAAACTGTAAGTATTATAATTAGAATGTACACAATTTCTTCATCTTTTCCTCCCTGTTCCATATGGAACCTGGGACTACTTTATGCTTTTAGTTCTCTTTACGAAACTAGCAATAAAGCAATCACCAGCCCTTGGCAGCGGTGGTTCATGAAATCATCATTCTATACGCTGAGGTTGCCAGCCTCAAATAACTAGGACATTCACTAGCGATTTTCACATATTAATACTTACATGGTTATATATATATATATATATATATATATATATATATATATATATATATATATATATATATATATATATATATATATATATATGTATATAATGTGTGTTAGTTCACGTGTTAGTAATATATAATGTAAAATGACAACTTACGCCAATCTTGGCTCACATACATTTTTGCTCAGATGGATAAAAGAGACTTGAATCGGCTTCTTACACGCGCCTGGGGTATCGTTTCTTTAATAAGATAATTCCCTCTCTGACTCCGTGTGTTTCAATTTCCTCAGATATTCCGGTTTTCCTTATTTAAAATGTTAGAGATTTCCTGGGCTGAATTGTAAGTCCTGATGGATACTCCAATAAAAGGTGTCCGGTCTGATAAATGGAAATTATGAATTCTAACTACTGGCAAGTCTGGTGTTTTTAGCAAGCGTGAATCTCACAGTGAACTAGACTGACTGAAGAGCGTCAGGTTATATTCACTGTCCTACCCCGCTCTGTTTGGTATGGAGCTCAAATGATCAGCCAATCTGATTTGAATATTTTGCATAACTCATCTAGTGCAAAATTTCAAACATTACTTTTCTGAAAATGAGCTGTAAACATCCGATTGCCCTGTGTACCAACTCACAAACGCATCGGTAACCTCACACGACAATGTGTGTAAGATGTAACAAATTATTACTTTCATGTAAAGTAATCTCTTTGTAACATGGTGTACAGGAAACGATTATGTCATGCTTGGCTGTCCAGAATGTGTCGCAAAGACGATTAATCTCTTATCTGTCGCACTTCCGGCCTAATCTTAGCAAAGCTTTGCCGCACCCTGGCAAACGCGATGTATTATCACCAACATGTGTTTCAGATGTTTGAACAAACTCTCTGCTACATAGCAAAACAGAAAGAAAAGGGTGCAATCGCAATACAATTAGTACAAAAATGTAACTGATACTGCCGTAGTGAAAGAGAGATCTGAAAGAGGATACACCAAAACCCATCTTGTGACAAGTAGTATGAACATTTTCTTTGTCCTTTGTGGCAGTAAGACATATTTTGTTAGCCGTAACATTTTCTTAGTTCATTGTCCCAGCAAGGCTTATTTTGTTCGTAATAGGAACATTTTCTTTGACCTTTGTCGCATGTCACGAAGTGGATTTATGTTATAGAGTTTGTCTGAGTGTAAGCAAGACCCTAATATGAGAAAGTCTTAGAAGATAGAATTTAGATGAAAAATGACAGTGACTGTGGGCAGATGAGACTATTGGCTCAAGAGTGAGAATCAGGATTGACTCTCCCTTGCCACTTGTGACTAAAATTTGCTATAACCTCACCCCCCTCTAACTACCTTTAGACACAAGGAGATAAGGTGTAAATAACGACCACAGACACCACTATACAGACAACATATAGTTAAGTATAGTATAAAAGCTGATCCAGTGTACAATATATATATATTTTTTATTTACACAATAAAACATAAAATGTCATCATATAGCCAAGAAATAAATATCTTGCACTGTTGCACAGACCTGAAAAAAGCAAAGAACCAATTAAATAGATAGACACTAGGAAAACCAAATCACATACACTCTTTCAGTCACCCTGCTGGGGAAAAATCGAATGATTAGTGATTTAAACAAGATCTAATGGGTGAGGCATCAGTGTAGCCTCCACTCTCTACTACAAATAAGATTTCTACTGTCACGGTCCTGTTGACTCTGCCTAAAAGAATGGTTACACAGCTTCTAACTCGTTAGGCGATAAGCGCCGCTAACTAATACACTGGACTGCTACACTAGTAGACTTTTATAACATCTAGTACTCAAACCCTACTGGTCTCGGTTATCTCCTCTCTCTCTCTCTCTCTCTTTGCTTCAGTGTCTCTCTGACCCTCTCGACATCTGCTGAGGTGGCGTCTCCGTTTACGCCTTCTCTCGTTGACTTTATTATCAGAACCAGATATAATCACCCTGTCTCCCGGTTTCTGACATCTGCACTGACGACTGGATTATCAAGCATGAGGTACTTGAATCAAACTGTAGAAGCTTCACAGGGGCTGGACAACTTCTTAAATTGGCCCCGTTACCCCTCTTCGGGTTTAGAATAACGACTTTATTGTGGTCGTGAAGAAACGAAATTACAACAACGCTGGCACGTGCCAATTTGCGTGTGTAACAACAACGAGCTCAGAGCTCTGGATTTTGTTATGATAGATAACCCCGTTCCCGCTGAAGCATGAGGCTTAACTGCAAGAGACTCATAAAATCATACTTACCTGGCCTACTTTTTAGACATTGTCTCGTGAGGTTTACTCGCTTAACCCAAAATTTAAATTAACCTTTCACTAGGAATAATTTATTCATCTAAGCAGGATAATTCACTATAAATTACATCTGTATCCTCCGACTGCGTTACCCACATTTACGCTCAATAAAATCCCGTACACACACAAAAATTGTCCATAATATTACACTTGTACATATACAGAATAAAATGGTGGTTTCACACAACACTCTACATACTACCGAACGCCCATGTCTTTAATAGCTAAATCTCCACCTAGTGATATCTCACTTTCAACACTCTTATATATACTGCCAGTTATCCTAGAAAGAATTAGGCACACTTTACCTTTACATCATTTCTACAAAGATAGTAATGGATGGCACTTTACGTTTTAACTATCAGTTAACCTCCCGAAGAAAACTTAACTGAATCCGGCTATGTCTCTATATTTAAAAAAACCCACTAATATTACGGCTCTAATAAAAAATATTCACATACCAATTCATTGCGTTTCTTCCGCATGGAGCAGACAATGAATGCTGGATTCACGGTAGTAAATTTCATCAGGCATAGGGGTCTGTTACAAGACCGCTCGGGTTATATACAGGAAAATCCCCGCGGACTTCTGCCTACGTCATTACTACAGCTTTCAACTAAACCAATGGAATTACTTAAAAAATTAATAACGGGGTCTACACCAATAGATTTGAAAAGCCCGTCGACCTGTTTATCCCGACCGCGTGCGTTTCCCACTTGCGTCATATTGCGTGAGCCAAACAACGGAAACTTTCCGCCCCGCCCAATCTAATCCTCACGCGCTGTTAAACAAAGACATGACCGCGAAATATATTTAACAAAGAAATTGGGACTATGTGATCGCGATAAATTTTAACAAAGAAAAACCCTCGTGATCGCAATTAACTTTAAAGAAAAGAAACTGGTGCGAGTATAAACAAAACCTACCGTCATCCCTCTTATAAAATGCAATAAAATACCTACAGAAAAAGACCAAACACATAATAATTTAGAAAGACAAGAAAACTGGACCTCTTGAAAAACTGAATTTCAGTACTTCATCATATCCCAGTAAAACCCAGTTTATTTGTAGTACGAAAATTGTATGTGTCCTTTGTCCCAGTAAGACTTATTTAGTTAGTAATATAAACATTTTCTTTGACTTTTGTCCCAGTAAGACTTATTTAGTTAGTAACATAAACATTTACTTTTACCTTTGTCCCAGTAAGGCTTATTTAGTTAAAGGTTTCATGAAGTCGAATTCACAAAAACGGCATTCTGACCAACACAGTGCGGCAAACTTTATGACGGTATATCCTTAACAAACCAATGGAATCGCTTCTGCATGTATCGTGTATACAAACGTACTGCTTAACAATGGCGAGCTTAGATCTGTGTAACCTTGGTTCAATTGGAGGTAAGCTACAGACTTAGGAGTGTGGTAAAGTGGGATGATATAAATATTTATAGGGGACTTAGTGTACTGACTGAGATCAGCTGTGAAGGTATCTGTATCTAATAAGTGTGGTGTATTACAGATGACCTTACTTGCTACCACATTTAGACCTCAGTCAGACCTATTCTGGAATATTGTGATGACTACGTTGAATGTCTAGGGTTATGATAATGATGAAGTGTATGTTCACAACAACCAACTGACAGATAAACAATTTAATTTAATCCACAATACTTTACAACACTGTGACACTCACATACATAGAACACTCTATAAGGCTATCTTAATAAGTCAAGGGTAACTTTTAAAAATATGTATTAATTCCTTCAAATATTAAATATTCTGATTCAACTACAAAGTGAACCAGGAATCACAATCAAATGTAATCACAAGTTGTATGTACACAATTTATAGATAGATTCTTTGTATTGCCATATATTATTATTGCAATTTGTGTGTAAGTTGTGCTGTAGTACTATGAGGTAATACTGGCTTTTCAAGCTAGGTGGTTGTGTGTCATCATGACTTCAAGTGTTTGTTTCTCGTGGAAATAATATTGGGAAGGTTCACAGTTTCTTTTTATTTGAAACAAATAATGTCCCTCTTGATTTAAGGTAAAGTCACTTTTAAAGGGGGTATACACAAGATTGAGCTGCTCTGGCCACGGAATCTTAACTTCTGTGTGGGCGGCAGGAAACAGTCTCCACTGCTCGCTTGCTTCACCGTGTTCTTGAGAAACCACACTGGTCGATATATTGACCAAGGAGTCTGCTACCAGCCTCTGGATTCAGCAAAACTCAGACCAGGTGCTGCTTCAATACGTTAATACCACGGTCCCTGAAACAAGAAGGTTGTACCTCCTACTTCAGAACTAATTTATAATCTATTTCCACACTGAAGCACAATACATAACAAACACCGAGTTCAGCGCGGTAGGCCAACTGCTAGCTTCTCATGTAACAACATTCACCAGTATTCCTCTCCTTAATGATTACAACGCCTCTGCAATTTCAGCGGTAATTCCTTCTATACAATAAGATAGGTGTCATAGTACTATTTGGCAATTCCATATAGGCCTAGGCAGTTATACTCCTCTCCGACAAGTTTTGTTCCTGGTGGAGCAATATCTAGGCTTGGCCTCATGTTTGCTACTGAACCACACACATACAGACATAAATTATCAATTCACATTCAATTTTCATCTAAAAGATATCAAATATTTCTAGCTTACCACAATTCATGGAAATAATAAACAAATACGTTGACTGGCGATGAGTTATGGCACAATTCCGATCTGCCTCTGTCCCAGACTTTCATTAGAAAAATATGAGCTGGATCTCAACGCACTTGCTTCTCAGTAAGTTTATTTTAAAAATGTGGCCCTGAACTGACGCTCCTAATTGACTATATCAAATGGTCTAACCAATAAGACCATGTTTACAAAAGTATTTGAAAAAAAAGTACCCTTCCTACCGTTTCCCGTAACAACCAAAATTAGTATCTGCAATCGACTAATCATGTTTAGGCTTACATATTCTTCTAGCCAATAAAATCGGATTTAACTTGTTGGCCTATTTCCCGTAAAATAGTGGTTTCAAAACATGCCACTGAGCAATTATGATTTGGTGCTGTCAGACAACCTCACAATTTTAGTTTGGCTATAATTTGTTAATTCCTAGACTATTTGCGTAACACTTAACATATTCTTTGTCAGCAAGTCCTAAGGAACCCAAATATATAAATTTAATGGAGCTAAGTGGCTGCGTTCAAAATATGCATTTTCTTCTACCACCCGTTCACTTCGATACGATGGGGTGCCTTCTGTACTGTCAGGATTTCAGACGAAAAACAGTATTGGGTCATGTTTCCTAATAAGCATTAACCATGTTTTTTTAAAACCTAACCTCGTATTGGTAGTGTTTTTTGTCCCTGTTTATTTGAAAAAAGTTAGTGCTTCATGCCTTACGCGTGGGATTAGCGTTACTATTAATCGCGATACTGTGGTAGTATTGCATGCGTTCCTCCGTTCAGCCCTCTCTCTCTCTCTCTAAGTCCATCTGTCTTTTCATTATGCAATGTATATAATGACATTAATGCTAGTATTAATCTAGGTCATTACGCAGTGTGTCTATCTCAAGGTTTTCTAAGAAATACAGTACACGTTTTATTTTTGAACCGCGTGTAGTTTATGCAGTAGGCTTTACTAGCAATCGTGAAAGCGTTACAATTATGCAGACGAAGTAGAAAAAGGGGGATTTTGGGTTCAGTCATTATGGCATTCCACGACACAGGCGTACGCCATTGTGACAGCACTGGTCTTTTACCATTCTTCTTTCCTTTTATTGAATTAATTCGTTAGGCTTTACATTTACTTTTTAATTTAGATATGTGGATTTTGAATGTTTCACGACAAATTCTCCCCACTTAAAACAGACGTTATATGTCAGTCTATAATTCTACAAGGGGATTGACATAAGTCTTGGGCCTGACCATGAAGGATGCACAGGAGGAAGATGAAACTTGGCACGTTTAAAGTTAATCATATTTGCATTAAATGGTAAAGTACGCGTTTGTTTCTTCAATGGGTTTTCCCGCTATGGTGCTCGGCGCAATGTACCCTATTGACCGGATCTGCTGCTCCAAAGATTTGACAAAACAATGGAAAAGCAAACGAGGGTAAATTGCTGTCAACAGTTGCTCAAAAAGTGTCAGTCAAAAATTTTTTTGGAGACCATGGTGACAGTAGATGAGACTTGGGTACACCATTATGACCCCGAATCCAAAATTGCCAGCATGCAATGGAAAACCCCGGGCTCCCCAACACCTGTCAAGCCGAGGGCGCAGAAATCTGCATGAAAAGTGATGCTGACTGTTTTTTTGGGACGGCAAAGGTGTCCTTTAGAAAGATTATCTGCCTCGTGGCAACACAGTTAATGGACAGTACTATTCAGATCTTCTCACAAAACTAAGAAAGGTTGTGACCAGGAAACGAGGGATAACGCGCACTCAAAATCTTCCTTTGCTTCAAGACAACGCGCCCTCTCACAAAGCACGGCTTGTGCAGCTAGCAGCCAACGATTTGAATATTGAAATTCTTCCACACCCACCATATTCTCCAGATTTGGCTCCATCAGACTTCTTTCTAATCCCAAATCTTAAAAAAACTGCTAAAAGGAAATCATTTTGACAGCGATAAAGAGGTTATACTGGCATGTGATGACTGGTTTAATTTGAAAAATAGGGTGTTCTACTCCCAAGGTCTTTTCAAGGTCAAGCAGAGATGGCAGAAGTGTGTCAATTCAGACGGTGGCTATATTGAAAAGGAGTAAACACTATACAAAATTTCAGCTCTCTGTGACATGTCCTTCATGGTCAGGCCCATAACTTATGTCAATCCCCTTGTATATACACATAGAGAAATTTAATATTATTCCTGGGGCTTACGGTGATTTTCATCACACGGATGGCGGCTTAGAAAATCCGCATCACCGGTTCGCTAATTTTATTTTTATCATGGATTAATGCAGGTGGGTCAATTCAAAGTAGGCACGACTCAAGAAATCTGCCCCAGACCTCTGCAATCCAAGAACCCATTTCAGATATGTTACTGTACAGCTGCAAGTGTTACGGCTTGTCTTACTACTGCTTAGCAATCAATATTCATCATTTTTTTTCTCTGAGTCTGCTCAACGACATGTCCAGAGAAGATTAGATGTTCCTCAAATTGTACGTTATGAGGAGTTGATCTATATGGTGATATCTGAGTTGTGTAGTGGATCCAATAATTTTCTCATCAGCCTTAATAAACACTCGGACTATCCTCAATTCAAAAGGCAACAAGGGAGACACTCTGCTCCTCCGAAATGTTCCCAGCCAACAATTGGTCTGATCTCAGGCTTTACTGGAATCTGATAGTATCCTTTGCTCAGATCCACTTTTGAGAAATATTTAGCTTTATTTAGCCTGGCAAACAACTGATTTGTATCTGGCAATGGATCCACCTGACCTTCTGTGATAGCATTCAGTCTTCTGTAATCTATACAGAGTCTATGTTCTCCAGAGGGTTTCCTTAAGAGCACCAAACTGGAACTATACGAAGATTCACTGTGTGAAATTATTCCCTCCTTCAACAAATAGTCTATCTCTTCCTTCAAGGCTTTCTCCTTAGCAAAAGGAATCGAATAGGCTTTCATACAGACAGGTGTGGGGTCTATCAGTTTCATATCATATTCCAATAAGTTTGTATGCCCCGGTCGGTCCGTTAACACCTCTGTATGATCATCTAGAACCTGTTGCACTCTCTCCTTCTGATTTTTCGTTAAATGTGTACTGATTTTCACCTGTGCAGCTGTCTCACAGGGGGGTAATGGATATTCAAATGATGAAAGTGGACCCATGCATACACAGATGGATCAGCAATAAATGCAACAGAAAATGGAGGTGGGGGTGTCTTTCTGACCTTAAGCACTGGTGCAGAAAAAAGGCTGTCAGTGGCGACAGGACGATTCTCCAGCAACTTCAGAGCAGAGGCAGAGACCTTAAAAACTGCAGCAGAGTTTATATTGACAGACGAAACGGCAGAGAGACAAGTTGCTTTCTTTACTGATGCACAGTCAGTAATTGCAACGTTGAAAAGACAAAATAATACAGACCTGGATGATCTCAGAGTAGTGCTCCACAAACTTTGTCGGCGATTCAAAAGTGTTGTGATCCAGTGGATCCCATCTCATTGTGACATCGCCGGCAATGAAGAGGCTGACAGAATGGCAAAGGAAGGTTCACATCTGCCTCAGCCTGGTGCGGGCATGGCTTTTGAGGAGGCAGAGAGTTTTGTCGGAATCGGTTACGGAGACGGATGGAGTGTGGAACATCCAGGGCACACACAGGGTGATGCTTGCTGCCAGCTCCACAGAAGAGAACAGGTGGTGGTCTTCAGACTCCGCACTGGCCACAACAGATTGAGATACCATCTATTCAACAAGCTGAAGATAGGAACTACCGATCAGTGTAACTGTGGCACTGATAAAATGACTGCTGAACATCTGCTTCAAAGTTGCCCCTTATATGTGGTACAGAGAAAGTGCATATGGCCGACGCCAGCTCCTTTCGTGGAAAAGCTTTACGGGGATTCAAATAGCCTCAAACTGACTACTGCTTTCTTTGAGAACATTCAAGTGGACGTCTGAGAGTGTACGAAGAAGAAGAAGAAGAAGTTCCTTTTTCATCTCCATTGCGATGGACAAGGTCAACAAGTGAGTCTCTTCCTGATTTTCTCTTTCCAAATATTT
Organism: Oreohelix idahoensis; assembly: GCA_024509875.1. Taxonomy (NCBI): domain Eukaryota; kingdom Metazoa; phylum Mollusca; class Gastropoda; order Stylommatophora; family Oreohelicidae; genus Oreohelix; species Oreohelix idahoensis. The sequence continues at coordinate 165,211 of JAMPIV010007407.1, read as the reverse complement.
CTTCAGGAGATTCACATGATAGATTTTTTCTTTCCCCTTCTTATCTATCTTATAATTGGTTCTAGACACCTTCTCTAGAACTGTATATGGACCTTGCCATCCAATTTGTAACTTATTCTGACTACCGGGCAGAAGAAGCAGTACCTTCTCTCCCACAGCCAAATCTCTGTCTTTAGCTTTCCTGTTGTAATAGGCAGCATGTTTTTTCCTGGCTTGTCTCAAATTTTCATTGGCAAGTTTCCAGCCAGTTTTTAAACGAGTGGTCAGCTCATTCACATATTGGTATGAGGATGTAATATTTTCCTCTGCCTTTTCATCAGTCCACGTTCTTAACAGAGTTACATATGGACTTTTAAATTCGGAAACTTATTTTTCCTGGCACATGTCAGGTCCTTTGCACTCGAAGCTCTGTTGTGATGACTTTTCTTCCCAGAATCATCATGCACAAATCGACCGCTACCAATTTTTTTCTTGGGGCTTTCTCCCCACTTAGAATTCTTGATGAGAGATGTCCTCTCTACATCTTCTTCCTCCAGTTTACATAAGTCCGATTGAGGGATTTTCGGCTTATCCTGGGGTAAGACATCTTTTTGCACTCTCTGCATAGTGGCCATTGTAAAACAGTCAATTGAAGATTGTCCGTGAAAAGGGGCTTCAAATTCCACTTGGTCCACTTTATCAAATTTATTTTTCTTTGTATTGTCAGGCCTAAGTTTGCCCAGTGGCGTGTCCAGGTCCTGATCAATGTTCCCACTTGTGGGTGTTCCCTCATGTGCTATGCTACACCTTTCTACAAAATTTTCAATGTCCCACCTTGCCTTGGGCCAATAATAATTCTGAGCTACCTTTTGAATGATGGTACCTATCTTCTCATGGTCCCCATCTTGTTTCACATGTAAGCTTTTTATTAAGTCTGTCCTATACCTTTTTGGAAGTACCAGCTGTCCCTGACCTTTGGATCTAGTTCCAGTCTTCCGGTATATCAGGTGGTTCTTCATATAGAAGTCTCCTTTACTTGTAGATGTGTGACACTTTGACAATTTTCTAAAACAAGGCTTGAGGGTCTTATCCCCAGCCTGTGCCTTCCTCAACTCTTCTGGAGTGGTATTTAACATAATATCCTCCTCCTTTCTTGAGGTCGACCTGACCTGAAGGGTGGCCATTACTATAGGATTCCTTCTGCAACGGTCAGTATTATGATTGTCCATCCGACAATTCTTACACCACCTCCTTTTTTGGTTGAAAGATTTTCTTTCATCAAATTTCCTTTCATCGAATTGTGGGGTTTTATTTTTATTGTCATACCATGGCCTATCAAACTGGTGCTTACCTTTGTTCTGATCTCTAGGATCAAATTTATTAAAGTTCTGTGGTGCCTTAAAATTATCTACCTGTTTCTTTTTATTACCTGATACCTCTGCCTGAGCTGCTTGATACCTTTCGGCGACATTCAGTAACTCACCCAGTCTCTCTGCACCTTGTTCCATAAGAAACTTTCTCAGGTCTGGAGCCATGGACTCTCTTAGTTGTTCTATAAGGATCATTTCCTTAAGATCTTGGGTTTTCCCCAGAGAAGTCCATTTCTCCAAGTATGTCTCTAACCGTGCAGAGAACTGGTGATAGGTTTCACCTGACAGTAGTTTAGCATTCCTAAATTTTTTCATATAAAATTCACCATTCTTTTCATATCTTAACAAAAGAGCCTGCTTTAGCATGTCATAATTTTCTTGATCATCTCTGCTCATTTTGGCAAAAACTTCATAAGCTGCACCACGAAGCCCTTGAGATAACTTTAAGCTCCACCTTTCTCTCTCTAACCCATACGTGGTAGCTAACAGTTCATATCTATTTAGATAGCTCTCGATATCATCTTCTTTCTCAACAAAATGATCTAAATGAAAATTCATAGCTGAGGTTGAGGCTCCCTGACTAGCAGTGGCATCAGAGGTAAAAGGACTGGCACCATTTTCAGGAGCATGGCCTTGAAATTCCAACTCCCTTAGTCGTAACTCGTGCTCCCTTTGTAATCTCTTATCTTCTGCTTTCCTCTCTGCAGCCAATCGCTTGTCTTCCCTTTCAGCAGCCAATCTTTTTTCTTCTGCCTCCCTTTCGGCAGCCTGTCTCCTTTCTTCTCTTTCTGCCTCCAGCTTCTTCTCTTCATACTGGAGCCTTTTAATCTCTTTATCTGCCTCCAATGCTTTAGCCTCTTTGTCAGCCTCAATCTGCAACCTCTTAGCCTCAGCCTCTAACCTTCTTTCAGCCTCTTTGTCTAATCTTTCAGATTCTAATTTTCTTTCAGCCTCTTTTTCTAATCTTTTTTCTTCACGTTCAATAAATTTGTCACATTCAGTAGTGACATAAGCAATCATAACTTGCCCGTCCATTCCTAACTCTTTAGCAGCTTGCATAGCAGCAGATCGAAATTTGGCCAGGTCCGCCATTTTCTAAACGGCAAATGTATACAATATTTAACCAAACAATTTTATCTATAAATAATTATCTAAGGACAACCACAGGCACTGAGAGCTCAACCTTATTTTCCCCCCCAAGAATACCTTTTAATTTTTATTATTTCCAGAAGTGAATTTCTCCCAATATATATGCTAGGGGAAGGTTCAATATCCCGGGAGCGAGACCCCAATATATGTGGTAAAGTGGGATGATATAAATATTTATAGGGGACTTAGTGTACTGACTGAGATCAGCTGTGAAGGTATCTGTATCTAATAAGTGTGGTGTATTACAGATGACCTTACTTGCTACCACATTTAGACCTCAGTCAGACCTATTCTGGAATATTGTGATGACTACGTTGAATGTCTAGGGTTATGATAATGATGAAGTGTATGTTCACAACAACCAGCTGACAGATAAACAATTTAATTTAATCCACAATACTTTACAACACTGTGACACTCACATACATAGAACACTCTATAAGGCTATCTTAATAAGTCAAGGGTAACTTTTAAAAATATGTATTAATTCCTTCAAATATTAAATATCCTGATTCAACTACAAAGTGAACCAGGAATCACAATCAAATGTAATCACAAGTTGTATGTACACAATTTATAGATAGATTCTTTGTATTGCCATATATTATTATTGCAATTTGGGTGTAAGTTGTGCTGTAGTACTATGAGGTAATACTGGCTTTTCAAGCTAGGTGGTTGTATGTCATCATGACTTCAAGTGTTTGTTTCTCGTGGAAATAATATTGGGAAGGTTCACAGTTTCTTTTTATTTGAAACAAATAATGTCCCTCTTGATTTAAGGTAAAGTCACTTTTAGAGGGGGTATACACAAGATTGAGCTGCTCTGGCCACGGAATCTTAACTTCTGTGTGGGCGGCAGGAAATAGTCTCCACTGCTCGCTTGCTTCACCGTGTTCTTGAGAAACCACACTGGTCGATATATTGACCAAGGAGTCTGCTACCAGCCTCTGGATTCAGCAAAACTCAGACCAGGTGCTGCTTCAATACGTTAATACCACGGTCCCTGAAACAAGAAGGTTGTACCTCCTACTTCAGAACTAATTTATAATCTATTTCCACACTGAAGCACAATACATAACAAACACCGAGTTCAGCGCGGTAGGCCAACTGCTAGCTTCTCATGTAACAACATTCACCAGTATTCCTCTCCTTAATGATTACAACGCCTCTGCAATTTCAGCTGTAATCCCTTCTATACAATAAGATAGGTGTCATAGTACTATTTGGCAATTCCATATAGGCCTAGGCAGTTATACTCCTCTCCGACAAGTTTTGTTCCTGGTGGAGCAATATCTAGGCTTGGCCTCATGTTTGCTACTGAACCACACACATACAGACATAAATTATCAATTCACATTCAATTTTCATCTAAAAGATATCAAATATTTCTAGCTTACCACAATTCATGGAAATAATAAACAAATACGTTGACTGGCGATGAGTTATGGCACAATTCCGATCTGCCTCTGTCCCAGGCTTTCATTAGAAAAATATGAGCTGGATCTCAACGCACTTGCTTCTCAGTAATTTATTTTAAAAATGTGGCCCTGAACTGACGCTCCTAATTGACTATATCAAATGGTCTAACCAATAAGACCATGTTTACAAAAGTATTTGAAAAAAAAAGTACCCTTCCTACCGTTTCCCGTAACAACCAAAAATAGTATCTGCAATCGACTAATCATGTTTAGGCTTACATATTCTTCTAGCCAATAAAATCGGATTTAACTTGTTGGCCTATTTCCCGTAAAATAATGGTTTCAAAACATGCCACTGAGCAATTATGATTTGGTGCTGTCAGACAACCTCACTATTTTATTTTGGCTATAATTTGTTAATTCCTAGACTATTTGCGTAACACTTAACATATTCTTTGTCAGCAAGTCCTAAGGAACCCAAATATATAAATTTAATGGAGCTAAGTGGCTGCGTTCAAAATATGCATTTTCTTCTACCACCCGTTCACTTCGATACGATGGGGTGTCTTCTGTACTGTCAGAATTTCAGACGAAAAACAGTATTGGGTCATGTTTCCTAATAAGCATTAACCATGTTTTTTTTAAAACCTAATCTCGTATTGGTAGTGTTTTTTGTCCCTGTTTATTTGAAAAAAGTTAGTGCTTCATGCCTTACGCGTGGGATTGGCGTTACTATTAATCGCGAGACTGTGGTAGTATTGCATGCGTTCCTCCGTTCAGCCCTCTCTCTCTCTCTCTCTCTCTCTCTCTCTCTCTCTAAGTCCATCTGTCTTTTCATTACGCAGTGTATATAATGACATTAATGCTAGTATTAATCTAGGTCATTACGCAGTGTGTCTATCTCAAGGTTTTCTAAGAAATACAGTACACGTTTTATTTTTGAACCGCGTGTAGTTTATGCAGTAGGCTTTACTAGCAAACGTGAAAGCGTTACAATTATGCAGACGAGGTAGAAAAAGGGGGATTTTGGGTTCAGTCATTATGGCATCCACGACACAGGCGTACGCCATTGTGACAGCACTGGTCTTTTACCATTCTTCTTTCCTTTTATTGAATTAATTCGTTAGGCTTTACATTTACTTTTTAATTTAGATATGTGGATTTTGAATGTTTCACGACAAGGAGCGAAGTACAGCATGGCAGAGATCAAGAATTCTATAATAGGAATGTTCATCTGATTGTTTGTGCAAAGATTTCCACGGGAAGTAATGTAGGAAGGAAGAAATCTCGAAATGACTGCATCGAGACATAAGGCAAGTCAAAAATGTTGCTGGTTAGGCTACGCATACAATAAAACTAAAGTATGTAATATAAAGTCACTTATTTAGATGGATAAAGAATAATTCAGGGTGTAATTTAAGCCTAAGATGAAGGAAATCGGTCCAGGAATAAGGAGGATATGTAGATTACTAGTTTTTCAGATTTGTACAACTGGACCAATGTGTGCCTGCATTTCGGAACACAAAACACACATTAGCAGAAAAAACCCCTCTGTTGTCCGGCCTTGGCCTATATATAGGACGTGCCCTAAATGGAAATAGGCCATACTAAAATTTCAAATACAGCGAGAGCGCGAGTTCTGTCAGAGAGAGACTTCTTTGCCTTTTGCATCTGAGAGCAGACTGCGTGACCATTAACAGCTCGACTGTATGTACTTGAGGGTAAGAAAGAATGTATAAATAAATAAATAAATAAATAAATAAATAAAAATAAATATATATAAATAAATATATATAAATAAATATATATATATATATATATATATATATATATATATATATATATATATATATATATATATATATAATTCTAGTTAATTAATTCACTTGTGCGTTCAAACCATTGTGTAATTTCTGCAGGCCTTACCAGCCTGTGTATATTTAAATAAGTTACGAATGGAAGCAGAAAGGGTGTCTATGGTTTTAGAAAAGTATTTAAAGAATTATTTCTTGAAGGAATGGGACACACACCAGGAACAAAGGAAAGGATGAAAGGAATCGTATTACTGTATTGTTTAAGCCATTACTTAGTATTTTATACAAAACCTAATCATTGTATGGAGGCGGATCATGGACAAATGGCTCTAACTAAGGATTTAGAGGAAAATTGTATTCATGGTGAACTGGATTTGGTTGTTACTGCTATTGTGCCCTGTGCGTCTGCTAGCACCTTGTCTGAAAACTGTCTCACATCCCCTACATCTATAATAAAGGGATAGTGATAGAGAATATAGTGGTTAATCCAATATGTTTCAGGTTATATTCTGTCAACCACACACACTTTAAAGAGTCAGCCACTACTGCTGGACCCTGTGGTGCGAGCGCCCTTATTGTCTATAGGGCCAGTTACCCAGTATGCACGGCCTGGAGGAACTTCATGTGACTTTTCCTTCCATGTCAGGAGTGTGACAGACTTCAACTCACCATATAAGTGGCCAACCAGACAAGGCTACTGTTCAGAATATCCTGATGACACCACTATATTAAAATCAAGATTCTAATAAAGACACATTTTATGATGACTTTTGGTTGGCATAAGTATAGTCAGTGATAGCCTAAATCAGATGGCAGTGAAATAACAGTGTTATAAAGACATAGATATTCTACAAACAGCTAGTTCAACCAAGAGCGAAGGACGTGCTACAACTTGAGTGACTTTTTGCTAATTTAGAACTATTTTCAAATGTTTTATTTATTTAAATGATGTATTTAAAATTTGATTTTCTTGAAAACTTTTCAAACAGAAAAGAAAATCTGTAAAAATAAATTGTAAATATTTACCAGCAGACTTACTTAAATTCTTTAAGTTAAGTTACAGTTCTTGTTGGTAGATAGATTAGTTAATACCCCTAGCAGAGCTAATAATAATAATAATAATAATATTAGCAGAGGAGGATCTGGAGAGGGGCAAGTAGGAACTTAGAGTAATATATTACCATCTTCTCTATGAACTTATACAGCTTGATCCTACCTTTGATGTCTATACACCCTTACTCTTTTCAGAGAAGAGGGTATTACTTGTAAGACCAGTCTCTCATCTGGCACTATCCTGGTATCACCTGAGACAACTTTGTGTCCAGGATCCTTATTTATTTCAATAACATCAACCCTCTCGTGACAAAAGGTAAAGGATCCCGTTACACGCCCATTGAGGCCTGTTGGTATTATGGTGTTAGGCACATATTTTTGTGACCATCGGCACACTAGGGGTGATGTGGTCAGCATTACGCCGGCCGCCTTAACCGTCCCAGAAGTTGTTCTGGTACCCAATTCATGAGGCTGGGTTGACCTCGGAGCCGTTTGCGGTCTAAAATGTCCCGCCTCAACTGGGGATTGAACCATGGACCACCGAGCTAGGAATCCGGTGCACTAACCACTGCACTACCGCGGCTCCAATATAATTAGTTAGTAATGTAAATATTTTCTTTGACCTTTGTCCAAGTAAGACTTATTTAGTTAGTAGTATAAACAACATTTTCTTTGACCTTTGTCCAAGTAAGACTTATTTAGTTAGTAGTATAAACAACATTTTCTTTGACCTTTGTCCAAGTAAGACTTATTTAGTTAGTAGTATAAACAACATTTTCTTTGACCTTTGTCCAAGTAAGACTTATTTAGTTAGTAGTATAAACAACATTTTCTTTGACCTTTGTCCAAGTAAGACTTATTTAGTTAGTTGTATAAACAACATTATCTTTGACCTTTTTCCCAGTAAGGCCCTTTTTGTTAGTAGCGTAACCATATTCTTTTACCTTTGTCTTAAGAATACATAGGTAGTAGAATAAAAATTGTCTTTGTAGTTTGTCCCACTAAGACCTACTTTGTTAGAAATCTATATATTTTATATATAATTTGTCCCGGTAATATTTAAACTACGTATTTTTACTCACGTCTCCTATTTTATTAATAGTAGGAACAACTCAGTGTAAACATTTTTAACATTTACAATATAATAATAACTTCTCAACGATCTTATATCAAGAAGAATAGAAAACAACACAGGCGATAAGTGATTCGCTCAAATAATCAAATCGGTGCTATCTTGCCATCACTGAACGTATAGCTTCAGATCTAGGGCGGGCGTGGTTAATCTCTGATTAAGAGATAAACCCTGATTCAAGAGATAATTGAAATGAAAGAGATCTTTCCCTTTGGCCAAGGTCATTAACTGAAGGGACATTGCTATGGCCTGTTCCTCTCGGTCTCCATACGTTGTTATGACCATGTGGTGACAGCTTTTAATATATGCAGCGAGTGGTATGTTAATGCGACTTAGTTTATTTCAGTACTTAATTCACCATTATATGATAATACTTCAAACCCATTAATATTTCTCTTAAAGCTTCACATCTAAACTGCGAGGTATTTTATTTTTGGGACACGCACTGTGGCAGAGGCGTCCTAAAGTACTTGGTACCCGTGGCGGATGTTACCTGTGACACCCCCTTCCCCAATAAAGAAACAAACTAGTAAGTAACATTTTAACAGTAAGTGCTAAATTAATGTCCGATGGCACCCCCTTCCTGGCTGTCACCCGGGGCGGACCGCCCCCTTCGCCCCCCCCCCCCCCCCTTAGTACGCCACTGCACTGTGGTATAAGCGACGAATCTTGCTAAAAGCTAACATTTTAAAAAAATATGGATGCTTTCCAACTTTTGTATACACACCCGCCTGTCAAGCCAGTAGTTTAATCTGGTAGCCTCCCCCTAGAAAAATATGGACTGACTATAAATAACCCCCCCCCCCCCCCCCACCCCAAAAAAAATATTACAAGCGTACCAGTGTAGACACAGCCGGCTAGCCAGTTTTCTGAACAATGCAAGAATCTGAACTATAAGTAAAATGTAAAAAGACCATCTAGAGGAATATTACAGCACAGATCATAAAATAAATACAATCAAGAAAAAATATCACATTAAAGTAAACGCGTCCTGATATAACCAACAGATCCATGTATTTAGTAGGTGGTTGAAAGGGGCATGCTACAATGAAAAGTAGCAAACACCTAATTTTGGAAAAAAAAAATAGGAAAAAACAGGTTGATCAAAGCGCGCCTTGCCAAAACGTTTGCTTAGAAGGGCCGCCTGACCAGTAGCGTCCCTAGGAGAAAGCATGGGGGCGGTCTGCCCCGGGTAACAGACAGGAGAAGGTGCCGTCGTACACTATTATGATTTTAATTACTGTTAAAAATATGTTTACAACTGTGTTTCTTTATGGGGGTGGGGGGGGGGGGTCGATGGTAGGATTCGCCCCGGGTACAAAATATTTTAAGTACGCCCCTGCTCCTGATTACTTTCAAAGATTTTCATTGGCTAACAGTTTTATGTAGGACTGACTTGACATTTGAGCTGAAGATTCTGTTATTCGTGTTGGACTTGATTTCTCTTGTTCTCCATATGTTTCCCAATGCAATGAAAGCTCCTCTTGCTTTTTGTATTCTTTTTGTAAGTCACAAATGTGGAATTGATGACAAGAACCAGACAAGTGCCAATGGAACAAGAGTTGAGAAGAAGACGCTGGCGATGGATAGGACACACATTGAGGAAACCTGTTGATAGCATTTCTTGTTCTGGAATCCACAGGGAAAGAGAGGCAGAGGTAGACCAAAAAAACACATGGAGAAGAGAACTGGAAACAGAGGTGAAAATGATGAGGAAAAACATGGAAAGAACTTGAGCGGATGGCACAGGACAGGAAGACTTGGCATGTGTTTGTTGAAGGCCCATGCTCCTCGGGGAGCTAAAGGATGTTGGTTGATTGAACAGTTGTATGTGCCTCGTGTAGTTTAAGAGGGTCTATTATGAGACAAAGAAAACAACAACAATATCTACTACTCCATCAAGTATGTCCTACAAGTCCACTAATATGAGGTTGTGGATGGAGCTGGCAACCTTATCACGCACAACACATTGCTACAGAACCCACCACTGCAAGAGCATGTTTCCTGCGATGGGGCCAGCTGCAGTGGCGCCCCTAGGGGTGAAGACCGCACCGGGTGACACCATCAGGGGGGGGGGGGGGGGACACCAAAATGACTAAAATTGTTGTGTAGTGTTTCAGCAGACATTTATTATTTTTTATAAAAAAATATCCCTGTATTTAGTTAAAACCACGTTTTTACTTCGAATTCTATTGTTTTCTTACCGAATTTTCACTTAACCACACGAAACTATGTAAATGTAAATACATTTCGGCTTTGCGTATGATATTGTAATTTAAAGGTGTAATTTTAATGTTGCTAGTTGTTTATGTCACTACTATTGCCATTACATTCAGTGATAAACGGAAATGTGAGGACAGCAAACCATAAGTCAGAAGAGTTCAGGACCACCACTGGTGTAAGACAAGGTGATATCCTGTCACCTTATCTTTTCATACTCCTCATGGACGATGTTATCAAGTCATGTAAGGAGAGAACAAGAAAGTATTCAGTATGGTACTGGAAGATGAGACAGGTATGTATTTCAGAGCTGGCATTTGCTGATGATGTTGCCCTGATTGCTAAATCAGAGGCACATCTCCAATCCAACCTGCAAGTCTGGAAGGAAGAGCTGGAGAAGAGAGGGATGGTCATACGCAGCTCTAAAACAAAATCCATGGTGATATCACGAGAAGAAACAAGACATCAGATTAAGCTGGGAGAACAGGTCCTTGAGCAGGTCGACCACTTTACATATCTCGGAGCTATTATAGACCGAAAGGGAGGCATCAAAGAAGAGTTGGCCACTCGAAAAGCAGCAGCTGGGAGACTTTTTCAGGCCATAAATCGAGGATTCCTCAGCAAGAGAGAGGTTGGCGTAGCAAAGTTTGATTTGCTGGGGAGGTTATGATGGTATCCTAAAAGAATGAAATCCGTGTCTGTATTAACCGTGTGAGGTCAAGCACATGTAGGCCCCTGACTCTATAAATGATGATGATGAATTATGTGCAGGGAACCTAACGCTACCTCCCTAGATCTCACACGGTCACTATTTTGGCTCTAGTGTCTGGTGTATGATGTACCTAGTGTCTAGGGCAGAAATGAAATGATGGTACACAACACAAAAACACTTTAATTTTCTATGAGGAAGTGAATAAAACCAGTGGTTAAGTTTTTCTTTAAAAGGAATATTTTTTTCTGTACAATTTAATCTGCCTGTCCAGTCATCTTTTTTGGACAGGTCTTTGAAAATGAGGACAAGATAGTTTACAGAAAAGATCAACTAAAATATCTGGACTCTTTGTCCACTAACTAAAAGTTAATATATATCTTTCCTGTTGGAATGTTCACAGCTTACACTTTATTCATCTAAGAGGGAGAGTCACTGTGTATGAGGGGCTGTAGTTTCATCATACCCCATCAACTTCCTGAGTATGATTTGAAATACCAGTGTTTATTAAGCGAAAATGTCAGATATACCCAGATGCTTAACATATCACCTGGGATTCCGTGTAGGATAATAATACACTATGAAGTTGCAGAAAATCTCGATCTCTCCAAATGCCCAAGCTCCTCCCGTTATCTTTTGACAGCATAAACGAATGGTCGGAGACTTGATGGCTTTACTCTCACTCAGCAGGTTTCCTGTTACCAGCTGGCAACAGGAAATAAAACCTCTGCAACAAAAGGATACCCTGGCCTTTTATATCTGATCACTTATTATATTTATTATTTTCCTACGGTGATATGGGGTCAGCCTCGCGTGCATTACAGGTGCACTCGCCCCTAATTTTACATGACTCACACCTTGCTGTGACCACACCTCAGGTCCCTATGGCAGATACGCCACTGTACGTTAACATAGTTTTCCTCAATAAAATAATGTGGAGTAACCACATTTCCTTAGGTATGATTTTCTCTTCTTTTCTTTTTTAAATATAAATGCTTCAGGCATGTTGAACAGTGTTCATGGAACACGGAGGCTTACTAATATATTCTAATACAATAATATGACAACACAATTATGACAACATATATCAGTTAGATACAGTTCAATGTGAGGACTCAACAATGTCTGCTCCCGGCACGTCCTTCACTTTTCCCAATAGCAGTATCTAACTTTGTAGTTGGATTAAACATATTAAATTCATAAAGCATTCTTACCACAAATATCAAGAAATATAAACAAATGACGCTGACTTGCAAAGAAATGGCCTCAGTTTCCTCTGCACTGTCCAGACTGTGAATACTTCTTTATTTAATTTTACAATTAACACAGCTGATCTCAGCGTATTTGAATGAAAAATTTTGTTCAACTGGCACTGAGCAGCGAAAGCTTTTTGCTAATATTTATTAGCACTGGCCAATCCAAAGCTTGCGACTACCAGAATTCAAATGTAGTTTTTGAAAAACAAAAATAATTCCAAACAAAAGTCTGCGTCTGGTAGTCGATTGGCCAGTCTGCTTTAGTTATGCCAATACAAAAAGATGTTTAGTTTTGGTTAACAATTTTCCTACCGCTCCCCTTTCCTCCTAAACTCTTGTTACCCAATCGAATTTGACTTTACCTCAATGCCTCTTTTCTCAGCTGGCGTCCCCACTAACGTTATGAAAAACAAGCAGGAACAACAGTCTGTCTGGTCATGCGTCCGTAGACATTTAGTATTTTCTCAGTAACTTGGCTAATACTTTGTACTATCATATTATATTAAAAAACATATTTTGGCTCAGAATGGACTAAGCTATACTACCATATATAATTTTTATGGTATATTTCATTTGGTTTAGATTTTCAATTTTTGTCACTGGCAATCGTCAAATAAAAATTTTTACATAAGTCTACCATCTTGTCCCCCTCCTTCTGTCTCACTTTTTAATTTTTCAAATAAACCAACTTGTTTTTATGACGTCACACACACTACCTTACTTACTTAGTCGTTCCCCTTCTACCGTGAGGTGTAGAGGTTTGGAAGAGAGAGCACCAGACCATTCTATCAGCTGTCTTCTTCCTGGCCTGGTTCCATTCTAGTCCTCGGTCCTTCAAAGATTGTCTAATGTTGCCCTCCCAGCAGACTCTGGGTCGTCCTGGAGGTCTGGATCTCTGGCTCTTTGTTTCCCATGCTTGTCGTGGTAGCCGATCTTCTCCCATTCTGCAGACATGGCCAAACCATCTTAGTTGGGACTGTTCTATTTGGGTCTGCAGCAGATGGGATTTTAGGCCTTGACGGATCGTCTGGTTGCGGACCATGTCTCTTCTTGTTACTTCAACCACTTTCCTCAGATACCTCATTTCTGAGGTTTGGATCTGGCTTTTGTGGGTTGTAGTCATTGCCCACGACTCGCATCCATATGTCAAGACTGGGACATAGGTGGAGTGGTATACAGCCATCTTTGTTTTCTTACCAACCTCTTTCTTGCTGAGGAATCCACGATTTATGGCCTGAAAAAGTCTCCCAGCCGCTGCTTTTCGAGTGGCCAACTCTTCTTTGATGCCTCCCTTTCGGTCTATAATAGCTCCGAGATATTTAAAGTGGTCGACCTGCTCCAGGACCTGTTCTCCCAACTTAATCTGATGTTTTCTTTCTTCTCGTGATATCACCATGGATTTTGTTTTAGAGCTGCTTATGACCATCTCTCTCTTCTCCAGCTCTTCCTTCCAGACTTGCAGGTTGGATTGGAGATGTGCCTCTGATTTAGCAATCAGGGCAACATCATCAGCAAATGCCAGCTCCGAAATATAGACCTGTCTCATCTTCCAGTACCCCACTGAATACTTTCTTGTTCTCTCCTTACATGCCTTGATGACATCGTCCATAAGGATTATGAAGAGGTAAGGTGATAGGATATCACCTTGTCTTACACCAGTGGTGGTCCTGAACTCTTCTGACTACCAAATTTTTCGTTACTGTTGACAGATTACGTTACTTCAGACAGCAGTTTTGGCGGCACACTTCTGCAAGATCGTTAATTATAAGGCTAGGCTGCATTGTGTATGCAGCAGATCTGGCAAAATGTTAAATATTGGTAGTACGTTTTCGAAACCGAAACTAAAATGCGTGTTAGATTTTTACCGTGGGATTGGTTCTAAGCCTGTCCACGGCACAAAATTCAGCGCTATGCTGGCGTGTGAGAGTATCACCGTCAGACACATGCGGGCTAGGTTTATTTATTATCCTTTTATGACTAAAATCTTACTGAAATGAGCGATTATTCTCGCAGATTTTACTACACACCTCCCATCCTAAAACATGCATTCATTTGCAGGTTATAATCTGTGAGATAATTTAGCTCAATGAAGTCTTACGCGTTTTTCTGATCTTCATCATAAGGATGTCTTCTCAAAAAGTCTGCACCTACATTCTGAGGGTCGGGGATATATTCAATCAGAAATGAGTATGGCTGCAATAATAAAGACCATCTCAATAATCTGGAATTTTCATGCTTGGCCTGTGACAGGAATACGAGTGGTGAATGATCCGTTTGGACCACAAATGTCCTGCCATATAAATAAATCTGGAATTTTTTTATAGCCCATATCAAAGCTAGACATTCCTTTTCACTTGTTGAATAATTTTTTTCCGCCTTGTTCAACTTGCGGCTTGCATAAGCGACTGGGTTCAATTCCCCATCTTGTGAGGAGGACCTTTGCAACAATGTAGCGCCCAGGCCCACATTGCTTGCGTCACTTCTCACGATAAATTCTTGATTCAAGTCAGGCAATTGCAACACTGGCCTGCTTGTAAGTTTCTCTTTTAACTCCTGGTAAGCCAATTCACACTGTGCGGACCAAATTATAGTATCAGGTTGACCTTTGCGAGTTAAATCCGTCAGAGGAGCACATACAGAGTTAAAATTTTTAATGTACTTTTGGTAGAAACCACACAACGACACGAAAAATCGCACATCTTTGTTTGTTTGTGGCCTAGGTGCTCTTTTCAATGTTTCCAGATTCTTGGGATCAGGGGGTCATGCTACCCTGATGTACAGTATGTCCCAAGAGTTCCAACTCTTTACAACCAATACAACATTTTGTTGGCCTAGCGGTTAAGTTAGCCTCTCTGAGTCTATCAAACAGCATATTCAAAGAGGTAACGTGTTCCTCAAATGTTTCCGTAGCAATGAGGATATCGTCCATAAAATTCGAAATACATGGATTTTTCAGGGGATCCAACAATTTTCGCATCATCCTTGAAAACACACTCGGGGCATTTTTCAACCCAAACGGTAACATGTTGAACTCATAATGACCTTCCGAGGTGCTAAAGGCTAAATAAGGTCGAACCTCAGGCTTTACTGGAATTTGATAATAGCCTTTGCTAAGATCCACCTTAGAAAAATATTTTGCCTTGTTCAGCCTGGCAAATAGTTGAGTAGTATCAGGTAATGGATCCACCTGACCTTCTGTGACAGCATTCAGTTTCCTGTAATCTTTGCACAATCTGTGTTCTCCCGAGGGTTTCCGCAACAAAAAAACCACACAGGAACTATAAGGAGACTCACTGTGAGAAATAATCCTTTCTTGTAACAAATAATCTATCTCCTCTTTCACAGCTTTTTCCTTAGCGAAAGGAATAGAATAGGGCCTCATACAGATAGGTGCTGGGTCTAGTAGTTTCATATCATATTCCAACAAGTTTGTGTGCCCCGGTTTATCCGTTAACACATCTGTATGTTTCTCAAGGACCTGTTGAACCTTCTCCTTCTGTCCTTTTGTCAGGTGATTACTGATCTTCACCTGGGCAAACGTTTCACTGGTTTTCAGTGGATATTCAACTGAGGAGAGAGGGTAATTTTTCATTTCGGTTGCGATAGACAAGGCCAATACTACCTTGATTTCCTTCCTGGATTTGTCTGTCCAGATATTTCTTCAAAAGGTTCACATGATAGACTTTTTCCTTTCCCTTTTTGTCTATCTTATAATTTGTTCTGGATACCTTTTCCAAAACTGTGTATGGCCCTTGCCATCCGATATGAAGTTTATTGTTGCTGCCGGGCAATAGAAGAAGTACCTTCTCCCCTACAGCAAGTTCCCTACCCTTAGCTTTCTTATTATAATAAGCAGCATGCTTTTTCCTGGCTTGTCTCAAATTATCATTTGCCAGTTTCCAACTAGTTTTTAAACGCGTGGTCAGTTCGTTCACATATTGATATGATGAGGTAACAGTCCCCTCTGCCTTCTCATCTGTCCAGGTCCTTAACAAATTACATATGGACTTTTAATTTTTCATACTTATTTTTCATGGCACCTGTCAGGTCCTTTACTCTAGAAGCTTTATAGCGAGGACTTTTCTTCCTAGAATCATCACTCACAAATCGTCCACTACCAATTCTTTTCTTGGGGTTTTCTCCCCACTTTAAATTCATTGTGAGAGATCTTCGCTCTCTTTTCGTTTCCCCCAGTTTATATAATTCTGACTGAGGGATTGTCAGCTTAGTCTGCGGTAAAACTACTCTTGGTGCCCGTCGCATGGTGGCCATTCTAATACATTCGAGTGAAGACTGTGTGTGAAAAGGGGACTACCATTCCACATTGTCTACTTTATTACCATTATTTTTATTTCCACGCCTAAGTTTGCCCCGTGGCATGTCTAGGTCCTGATCAATTTTCCCACTTGTGGGTGTTCCCTCATGAAATACGCCACATGCTTCTACAAAATTCTCAACGATGACCATCATATCTGGCCAATAATATTTTTGAGCTACTTTTTGGCAGATGGTACCTACTTTCTCGTGGTCCCCATCTTTTCCAACATGTAAACTCCGTATTACGTCTGCCCTATACATTTTAGGAAGAACCAGCTGTCCCTGACCAGCTGAACCAGTGCCGGCCTTCCTATATAACAATTTATTCTTTATATAGAATTCTCCTTTATTAGGAGGAGTATGGCTCTTTGGGAGTTTCTTATAGCACGGCTTCAGTGACCTATCTTCAGCCTGTGCCTTTCTCATCTCCTCTGGATGAGTATTTATAAGTTCATCTTCTTCCTTTCTGGATTGTGATCGGGTCTGGACTGCTGCCAAGACCACAGGTCTCTTGGGATTCCCCAAGTAGACATAACGACACCCCAATATCAGAGGGTAGATGGGTGCGTCTATCACTGCTGCTCTGATTATCCCTTCCACATAGCGAGTTTTCACTGTTATCCTTGCAATGGGAAGTTTCATGAGTGGTAGGTCCTTGGTCGCCCCTTGTATCTCCACTGTTTCTGTGGTATACTGATCTGGGTTCACCAAGTGCGAGCTCACGACAGCATCAAAATCTAAACCTGTATCATAGAGGCACCTTATGGTGACATCATTGCATACAACATCCTCACAAACTGGGGGGTGATAAGGTTCCTGCTGTCCAGCAGGTTTGTCCTTTACTTCCTGGTTCCCCTTTTTCATAGCAGCAAATCCAGCAGGTTTACTTTTACAAAACTTAGAGTCATGTCCCTCCTTCCTACAATGTTTACAATACCATCTACCTTGATGAAAAGGTTTTCTTTCATCATTCTTTCTGTCATTGAAATGTGAGGTTTTATTTTTAAAATCATTTCGAGGCCTATCAAAGTTCTGCTTACCTCTGTTGTCAAATTTATTATGCTTTTGAGGAGCCTTATACTGATCTACTGGTTTCTTCTTGATGCCAGCTACCTCTGCCTGGGCTGCCTGATACCTCTCAGCGACATTAATTATCTCACCCAGCCTCTCCGCGTCCTGTTCCATGAGAAACTTTCTCATGTCTGGAGCCATGGACTCTCTCATCTGTTCTATGAGTATCATCTCTTTGAGATCTTGAGTTTTCCCCATAGAAGCCCATTTCTCCATATACGTTTCTAACCGGGCGGAGAACTGGTGATAGGTCTCACCCAACAGTAGCCTGGCATTCCTAAATTTCTTTCTATAAAACTCTCCGTTCTTTTCGTATCTTAACAGAAGAGCTTGCTTCAAACCCCATGGCTGAGTTGGAGGCCCCCTGACTAGCAGTAGCATCAGAGGTAGAGGGGCTGTGACCATTTTCCGGAGCAGGGCCTTGCAACTCTAACTCCCTTAGTCGCAACTCATGCTCCCTCTGTAATCTTTTATCTTCTGCTTCCCTTTGCTGTCGTTTTTCTTCTGCCTCCCTTTCGGCAGTCAATCTCTTTTCTTCTGCCTCCCTTTGCAGTCGTTTTTCTTCTGCCTCCAATTTTCTCTCCTCTAATTGGAGCCTCTTTATCTCAGCCTCTCTATCAGCCTCTAAGGCCTTAGCCTCCTTCTCAGCCTCAATCTGTAACCTTTTAATTTCCCTAGCCTCCTCTAACTGCATTTTCCTTTCCTCAGCTAACCTATGTTCTTCCCTAACAATAAATTTATCACATTCTGAGGTGACATAGTCAATCAAGATTTGTCCCTCCATATTCATTTCCCTGGCAGTCTGCACAGCCGCTGAGCGAAACTTGGCCAGATCTGCCATCCTGATAAATACAAAATGTGCTAACTAAGTTTCTAACTAATTACAACTTTATTTAATTAATTCTGGGTACGCAACCACCGTCCTTTTCAGGACGAACGAGGAAGAAGAAGAAGAAAAATACAATCATGACAACATACATCAGTTAGATACAGTTCAATGTGAGGACTCAACAATGTCTGCTCCCGGCACGTCCTTCACTTTTCCCAATAGCAGTATCTAACTTTGTAGTTGGATTAAACATATTAAATTCATAAAGCATTCTTACCACAAATATCAAGAAATATAAACAAATGACGCTGACTTGCAAAGAAATGGCCTCAGTTTCCTCTGCACTGCCCAGACTGTGAATACTTCTTTATTTAATTTTACAATTAACACAGCTGATCTCAGCGTATTTGAATGAAAAATTTTGTTCAACTGGCAATGAATAGTGAAAGCCTTTTGCTAATATTTATTAGCACTGGCCAATCGAAAGCTTGCGACTACCAGAATTCAAATGTAGTTTTTGAAAAACAAAAATAATTCCAAACAAACTCGGTGTCTGGTAGTCGATTGGCCAGTCTGCTTTAGTTATGCCAATACAAAAAGATGTTAGTTTTGGGTAACAATTTTCTTACCGCTCCCCTTTCCTCCTTATACTCTTTTTACCCATGCGAATTTGAAACCACCTCAATGCCTCTCTCTAAGCTGGCGTCCCCATAACGTTATGAAAAACAAACAGGAACAACAGTCTGTCTGGTCACGAGTCCGTAGACATTTAGTATTTTCTCAATAACTTGGTTAATACTTGTACTATCATATTATTTAAAACATATTCTTGTTCAGTGGACTTTAAGCTATACTACCATATAATTTTTATGGTCAGTTTCATTATGGTTTAGATTTTCAATTTTTGTCACCGGCAATCGTCAAATAAAAATTTTACACAAGACGGCCATCTTTCCCCCTTGTCTCATCTCTCGCTAGCATGTATTTTTCAAATAACTACTTGTTTTAGTGACGTCAGTAATACTACCGCGAGGAGGAAATAAAATTGTCTGCGTGTTTGCCTCTGTTGGCTTTGCCACATCGTGTATATACTATTAGTCTCGCGTGCAGAACGACGCGGGTTTTGGCATGCGTTGGTAGCATTTTGCGTTAATGTATTACAGTCGTCTCGTTATTGCTACTTAGAAAAAGTCCAAAAGACTACCAAATTTTGTGTTACTGTTGACAGATTACGTTACTTCAGACAGCAGTTTGGCGTTACATTTCTAACAAATCGTTAATTATAAGGCTAGGCTGCATTGTGTATGCAGCAGATCTGGCAAAATGTTAAATATTAGTAGTACGTTTTCGAAACCGAAACTAAAACGCGTGTTAGATTTTTACCGTGGGATCGTTCTATAGGCTTTAGCACTGCACAAAATTCAGCGCTATGCTGGCGTGTGAGAGTATCACCGTCAGACACAATAGGGCGGGTTTATTTATTATCATTTTATGACTAAAATCTTACTGAAATGAGCGATTATTCTCGCAGATTTTATTACACACCTCCCATCCTAAAACATGCATTTTTTTGCAGGTTATAATCTGCGAGATAACTTAGCTCAATGAAGTCTTACGCGTTTTTCTGATCTTCATCATAAGGATGTCTACTTAAAAAGTCTGCACCCACGTTCTGAGGGCCGGGAATATATTCAATCAGAAATGAGTATGGCTGCAATAATAAAGACCATCTCAATAATCTGGAATTTTCATGCTTGGCCTGTGACAGGAATACTAGTGGTGAATGATCCGTTTGGACCACAAATGTCCTGCCATATAAATAAATCTGGAATTTTTTTATAGCCCATATCAAAGCTAGACATTCCTTTTCACTTGTTGAATAATTTTTTTCCGCCTTGTTCAACTTTCGGCTTGCATAAGCGACTGGGTTCAATTTCCCATCTTGTGAGGAGGACCTTTGCAACAATGTAGCGCCCAGGCCCACATTGCTTGCGTCACTTCTCACGATAAATTCTTGATTCAAGTCAGGCAATTGCAACACTGGCCTGTTTGTAAGTTTCTCTTTTAACTCCTGGTAAGCCAATTCACACTGTGCGGACCAAATTATAGTATCAGGTTGACCTTTGCGAGTTAAATCCGTCAGAGGAGCACATACAGAGTTAAAATTTTTAATGTACTTTTGGTAGAAACCACACAACGACACGAAAAATCGCACATCTTTCTTTGTTTGTGGCCTAGGTGCTCTTTTCAATGTTTCCAGATTCTTGGGATCAGGGGTCATGCTACCCTGATGTACAGTATGTCCCAAGAATTCCAACTCTTTACAACCAATACAACATTTTGTTGGCCTAGCGGTTAAGTTAGCCTCTCTGAGTCTATCAAACAGCATATTCAAAGAGGTAACGTGTTCCTCAAATGTTTCCGTAGCAATGAGGATATCGTCCATAAAATTCGAAATACATGGATTTTTCAGGGGATCCAACAATTTTCGCATCATCCTTGAAAACACACTCGGGGCATTTTTCAACTCAAACGGTAACATGTTGAACTCATAATGACCTTCCGAGGTGCTAAAGGCTAAATAAGGTCGAACCTCAGGCTTTACTGGAATTTGATAATAGCCTTTGCTAAGATCCACCTTAGAAAAATATTTTGCCTTGTTCAGCCTGGCAAATAGTTGAGTAGTATCAGGTAATGGATCCACCTGACCTTCTGTGACAGCATTCAGTTTCCTGTAATCTTTGCACAATCTATGTTCTCCCGATGGTTTCCGCAACAAAACCACACAGGAACTATAAGGAGACTCACTGTGAGAAATAATCCTTTCTTGTAACAAATAATCTATCTCCTCTTTCACAGCTTTTTCCTTAGCGAAAGGAATAGAATAGGGCCTCATACAGATAGGTGCTGGGTCTAGTAGTTTCATATCATATTCCAACAAGTTTGTGTGCCCCGGTTTATCCGTTAACACATCTGTATGTTTCTCAAGGACCTGTTGAACCTTCTCCTTCTGTCCTTTTGTCAGGTGATTACTGATCTTCACCTGGGCAAACGTTTCACTGGTTTTCAGTGGATATTCAACTGAGGAGAGAGGGTAATTTTTCATTTCGGTTGCGATAGACAAGGCCAATACTACCTTGATTTCCTTCCTGGATTTGTCTGTCCAGATATTTCTTCAAAAGGTTCACATGATAGACTTTTTCCTTTCCCTTTTTGTCTATCTTATAATTTGTTCTGGATACCTTTTCCAAAACTGTGTATGGCCCTTGCCATCCGATATGAAGTTTATTGTTGCTGCCGGGCAATAGAAGAAGTACCTTCTCCCCTACAGCAAGTTCCCTACCCTTAGCTTTCTTATTATAATAAGCAGCATGCTTTTTCCTGGCTTGTCTCAAATTATCATTTGCCAGTTTCCAACTAGTTTTTAAACGCGTGGTCAGTTCGTTCACATATTGATATGATGAGGTAACAGTCCCCTCTGCCTTCTCATCTGTCCAGGTCCTTAACAAATTACATATGGACTTTTAATTTTTCATACTTATTTTTCATGGCACCTGTCAGGTCCTTTACTCTAGAAGCTTTATAGCGAGGACTTTTCTTCCTAGAATCATCACTCACAAATCGTCCACTACCAATTCTTTTCTTGGGGTTTTCTCCCCACTTTAAATTCATTGTGAGAGATCTTCGCTCTCTTTTCGTTTCCCCCAGTTTATATAATTCTGACTGAGGGATTGTCAGCTTAGTCTGCGGTGAAACTACTCTTGGTGCCCGTCGCATGGTGGCCATTCTAATACATTCGAGTGAAGACTGTGTGTGAAAAGGGGGCTCCCATTCCACATTGTCTACTTTATTACCATTATTTTTATTTCCAGGCCTAAGTTTGCCCCGTGGCATGTCTAGGTCCTGATCAATTTTCCCACTTGTGGGTGTTCCCTCATAAAATACGCCACATGCTTCTACAAAATTCTCAACGATGACCATCATATCTGGCCAATAATATTTTTGAGCTACTTTTTGGCAGATGGTACCTACTTTCTCGTGGTCCCCATCTTTTCCAACATGTAAACTCCGTATTACGTCTGCCCTATACATTTTAGGAAGAACCAGCTGTCCCTGACCAGCTGAACCAGTGCCGGCCTTCCTATATAACAATTTATTCTTTATATAGAATTCTCCTTTATTAGGAGGAGTATGGCTCTTTGGGAGTTTCTTATAGCACGGCTTCAGTGACCTATCTTCAGCCTGTGCCTTTCTCATCTCCTCTGGATGAGTATTTATAAGTTCATCTTCTTCCTTTCTGGATTGTGATCGGGTCTGGACTGCTGCCAAGACCACAGGTCTCTTGGGATTCCCCAAGTAGACATAACGACACCCCAATATCAGAGGGTAGATGGGTACGTCTATCACTGCTGCTCTGATTATCCCTTCCACATAGCGAGTTTTCACTGTTATCCTTGCAATGGGAAGCTTCATGAGTGGTAGGTCCTTGGTCGCACCTTGTATCTCCACTGTTTCTGTGGTATACTGATCTGGGTTCACCAAGTGCGAGCTCACGACAGCATCAAAATCTAAACCTGTATCATAGAGGCACCTTATGGTGACATCATTGCATACAACATCCTCACAAACTGGGGGGTGATAAGGTTCCTGCTGTCCAGCAGGTTTGTCCTTTACTTCCTGGTTCCCCTTTTTCATAGCAGCAAATCCAGCAGGTTTACTTTTACAAAACTTAGAGTCATGTCCCTCCTTCCTACAATGTTTACAATACCATCTACCTTGATGAAAAGGTTTTCTTTCATCATTCTTTCTGTCATTGAAATGTGAGGTTTTATTTTTAAAATCATTTCGAGGCCTATCAAAGTTCTGCTTACCTCTGTTGTCAAATTTATTATGCTTTTGAGGAGCCTTATACTGATCTACTGGTTTCTTCTTGATGCCAGCTACCTCTGCCTGGGCTGCCTGATACCTCTCAGCGACATTAATTATCTCACCCAGCCTCTCCGCGTCCTGTTCCATGAGAAACTTTCTCATGTCTGGAGCCATGGACTCTCTCATCTGTTCTATGAGTATCATCTCTTTGAGATCTTGAGTTTTCCCCATAGAAGCCCATTTCTCCATATACGTTTCTAACCGGGCGGAGAACTGGTGATAGGTCTCACCCAACAGTAGCCTGGCATTCCTAAATTTCTTTCTATAAAACTCTCCGTTCTTTTCGTATCTTAACAGAAGAGCTTGCTTCAACATGTCATAGTTGTCTTGGTCGTCCCTGCAGCAGGGCCTTGCAACTCTAACTCCCTTAGTCGCAACTCATGCTCCCTCTGTAATCTTTTATCTTCTGCTTCCCTTTGCTGTCGTTTTTCTTCTGCCTCCCTTTCGGCAGTCAATCTCTTTTCTTCTGCCTCCCTTTGCAGTCGTTTTTCTTCTGCCTCCAATTTTCTCTCCTCTAATTGGAGCCTCTTTATCTCAGCCTCTCTATCAGCCTCTAAGGCCTTAGCCTCCTTCTCAGCCTCAATCTGTAACCTTTTAATTTCCCTAGCCTCCTCTAACTGCATTTTCCTTTCCTCAGCTAACCTATGTTCTTCCCTAACAATAAATTTATCACATTCTGAGGTGACATAGTCAATCAAGATTTGTCCCTCCATATTCATTTCCCTGGCAGTCTGCACAGCCGCTGAGCGAAACTTGGCCAGATCTGCCATCCTGATAAATACAAAATGTGCTAACTAAGTTTCTAACTAATTACAACTTTATTTAATTAATTCTGGGTACGCAACCACCGTCCTTTTCAGGACGAACGAGGAAGAAGAAGAAGAAAAATACAATCATGACAACATACATCAGTTAGATACAGTTCAATGTGAGGACTCAACAATGTCTGCTCCCGGCACGTCCTTCACTTTTCCCAATAGCAGTATCTAACTTTGTAGTTGGATTAAACATATTAAATTCATAAAGCATTCTTACCACAAATATCAAGAAATATAAACAAATGACGCTGACTTGCAAAGAAATGGCCTCAGTTTCCTCTGCACTGCCCAGACTGTGAATACTTCTTTATTTAATTTTACAATTAACACAGCTGATCTCAGCGTATTTGAATGAAAAATTTTGTTCAACTGGCAATGAATAGTGAAAGCCTTTTGCTAATATTTATTAGCACTGGCCAATCGAAAGCTTGCGACTACCAGAATTCAAATGTAGTTTTTGAAAAACAAAAATAATTCCAAACAAACTCGGTGTCTGGTAGTCGATTGGCCAGTCTGCTTTAGTTATGCCAATACAAAAAGATGTTAGTTTTGGGTAACCATTTTCTTACCGCTCCCCTTTCCTCCTTATACTCTTTTTACCCATGCGAATTTGAAACCACCTCAATGCCTCTCTCTAAGCTGGCGTCCCCATAACGTTATGAAAAACAAACAGGAACAACAGTCTGTCTGGTCACGAGTCCGTAGACATTTAGTATTTTCTCAATAACTTGGTTAATACTTGTACTATCATATTATTTAAAACATATTCTTGTTCAGTGGACTTTAAGCTATACTACCATATAATTTTTATGGTCAGTTTCATTATGGTTTAGATTTTCAATTTTTGTCACCGGCAATCGTCAAATAAAAATTTTACACAAGACGGCCATCTTTCCCCCTTGTCTCATCTCTCGCTAGCATGTATTTTTCAAATAACTACTTGTTTTAGTGACGTCAGTAATACTACCGCGAGGAGGAAATAAAATTGTCTGCGTGTTTGCCTCTGTTGGCTTTGCCACATCGTGTATATACTATTAGTCTCGCGTGTAGAACGACGCGGGTTTTGGCATAAATAACACATAAGGAAGGGAAACCCGAGGCCTGTAAACAGTAAATTAATATTAGTAAATTAATATTAGACAAACATAAAGGTATGTTTTCAGGCACTCGTAAGAAATAAAGAAGTAGAACACTTGGACAACAGAAAAACAACAGACGTGAGTGGCTTACCCAGGGTTCGAACCCCGTAAGCCACTCACGTCTGTTGTTTTTCTGTTGTCCAAGTGTTCTACTTCTTTATTTCTTACGAGTGCCTGAAAACATACCTTTATGTTTGTCTAATATTAATTTACTAATATTAATTTACGGGTTTTGGCATGCGTTGGTAGCATTTTGCGTTAATGTATTACAGTCGTCTCGTTATTGCTACTTAGAAAAAGTCCAAAAGACTACCAAATTTTGTGTTACTGTTGACAGATTACGTTACTTCAGACAGCAGTTTGGCGTTACATTTCTAACAAATCGTTAATTATAAGGCTAGGCTGCATTGTGTATGCAGCAGATCTGGCAAAATGTTAAATATTAGTAGTACGTTTTCGAAACCGAAACTAAAACGCGTGTTAGATTTTTACCGTGGGATCGTTCTATAGGCTTTAGCACTGCACAAAATTCAGTGCTATGCTGGCGTGTGAGAGTATCACCGTCAGACACAATAGGGCGGGTTTATTTATTATCATTTTATGACTAAAATCTTACTGAAATGAGCGATTATTCTCGCAGATTTTACTACAGTTGGTAAGAAAACAAAGATGGCTGTATACCGCTCCACCTATGTCCCAGTCTTGACATATGGATGCGAGTCATGGGCAATGACTACAATCCATAAAAGCCAGATCCAAACCTCAGAAATAAGGTATCTGAGGAAGGTGGTTGAAGTAACAAGAAGAGACATGGTCCGCAACCAGACGATACGCCAAGGCCTAAAATCCCACCCGCTGCAGACCCAAGTAGATTAGTCCCAACTAAGATGGTTTGGCCATGTCTGCAGAATGGGAGAAAATCGGCTACCACGACAAGCATGGGAAACAAAGAGCCAGGGATCCAGACCCACAGGACGACCCAGAGTCCGCTGGGAGGACAACATTAGACAATCTATGAAGGACCGGGGACTAGAATGGAACAAGGCCAGGAGGAAGACAGCCGATAGGATAGTCTGGCGCTCTCTCTTCCAAACCTCTACACCTCA
Source organism: Oreohelix idahoensis (assembly GCA_024509875.1). Lineage (NCBI taxonomy): Eukaryota > Metazoa > Mollusca > Gastropoda > Stylommatophora > Oreohelicidae > Oreohelix > Oreohelix idahoensis. Next base: position 138,902 of record JAMPIV010007407.1, on the reverse strand, counting down.
CGGTAGAAGGGGAACGACTAAGTAAGTAAGTAAGATATACGGGAATTACGATTTACGAGTAACACTAGTCCAAAAAACATTACTAAGGATTCTATATGGTCTGGAACGGGAGGAGGTCCATGGGGGTGACATCATGAGTTACCGCATTGGGTGACACCAACCATAGTGACGCCACTGGCGTCCAGTGTTGGTTTCATGCTAAATTGTGAGCGAAAAAGAAAATGTTGAAATGAGTAGCTTAAAGTATCGAACCCTGCATTTCTCGATCACTAGTAACTATTGAATACCGCAACCACAACATTTGTTATACTTGGATATGCACAGTAAAATAACCGATGAACCTAGTGTCTATGTTGAACTGAGCATGCCTGTACAAAACGGTTAAGCAGTTAGAAAGCTTCCATCTCGTGGCACAGTTACTGGATGAGTCAGGGAAAGCAAAGAGAGTTAGTATAGCGAAGTCTCTAACATTTGACTCTCCTACGGCAGTTTATGCTTAGGGATTACCTTTTAACCGATAAAGAACAGAGGACATGGAATGGTTTTATATATATAAATTCTTTCTTACACGTCAACCGTGAGCGCAGTCAACAGTTTTCAGTTTTACTGTTTCCCCACGACATACCTGGACTTGGAAATCAATTTGTTATCTCGGTCAGACTGTACTGTCATGTCTGCTACCATAAATGCTCTAGCACCATCATTAACTGTCACGAAAAACCGCGTGTATACAGATAGGAAACCACACTTGCATACACAACTTTTTAGATGTCCCATCAATCAAAATTTTCAATACCCATGTATTTTCCTTTTATAGTTTTTCTTTGTATTTAAAAAAAAAAAATTATTTTGTCTTTCATGTTCCATCCCAAGGCATTCCTTTCATATGTTTCACTCTCGCATCCTGTCTTTTCTACGTCTGTATTATCTTCATGGTAGAACATTCCTGAACCATCAACAGAAGAAAATAGAGCGACTAGCTAACCCAGCATGTACCACTTACTATAGCCTTGGGCGGTGTGAATTGTTGCCAGGTATGACCCGTATTCACAGAGAAGCCACCACCAGTCATAAAGCTACAGGTTGTCAATACTTATGACAGCCTAGGTAGTATATACCAAAATTGATGTCTTTATAAGCCTGGCTCACCCCGTTCTTTTTCTCTATTCCTGTCCTCAGATTGTTCCCATACAAGATTTGAGTGGATGTACTTTGATTAAACGCTCTATTTTGAATACTAAGCTCTTTAAAGCTAGTAGTGAATTACAAGTCTGAATTTTTCATCTATCTATCTATCTATCTATCTATCTATCTATCTATCTATCTATCTATCTATCTATCTATCTATCTATCTATCTATCTATCTATCTATCTATCTATCTATCTATCTATCTATCTATCTTTCTGTCGTTCTGTCTGTCTATCTTTTTTCTTTTTGTTTGTCTTTCTTTCTTTCTGTCTGTCTATCTTTCTTTCTTTCTATCTTTCTTTCTGTATGTCTATCTATCTTTCTGTCTGTATGTCTATCTTTCTGTCTGTATGTCTATCTTTCTTTCTGTCTGTCTCTCTTTCTGTCTGTCTCTCTTTCTTTCTGTCTGTCTGTGTCTTTCTGTCTGTCTATCTTTCTTTCTTTCTGTCTATCTTTGTTGAGGCGATGGTTGTTGGTGCAATTGCTGCAGGCTGGCTTCTTCTGTTAACACTTGCTAAGATCTGGCCATGTTTTATATTGCTTCAATTTATCCCTTGTTTTCTTAGTCAATTATGGTATCGTGCTGTTGGTAAGTTACGCGAAGGTGGGATGAACATTTGTCAACATCATAATATTTCAATTCCCAACGTTCATAGACTTGATAAGTCGTTCCTTGAGTCCATCACAATTTAATACATCAAATCCATACATAAATAGTTCACACATGGTCATCATGAAGAAAATACATATTAAGTTCTGTTCATACTTCGTATATGATTTATCTGCAAATCAGTCCTTGTCAAAATAGCAGGAATTATTATAGGCAGAACGTCATAACTATATGTACGCGTGGTTGGTGATCCCAACGACCGACAGTGAGATTATGGGTCTGGCAAAATATAATCAATAAGGACTGTTAATTCATCCTGACTTAGGTTTAGTCCATTACTAACCTGGACATTTCATCTCTTTTCATAGTAACAGTGGACTGACCCATGTCCATACTTAAATACAATATAACTGTTTGGCACTCCATGCCTGACACTATAAGAATACAAGGACACGTCTCTTCAGTTCGACGGTATACAAGAAAGGGTCCCGTCTCTTGGTCACGGTGCGTGACCTACCAACGCTCACACGTCTTAATTCGATCGTGTGTATAGCGTTCAATAGCCTAATAATACTTTACATTATATTAAATGCTGCAATCCCCAAAACTGCACGCTCTAGCAGACGGCGTCTATAAAATACCGTAACAATTCCCTGTCCACCGGGGGGGGGGGAAAAAATCTATTCGATAGATTTTTTTTTTTTGTTTTGAAAACCTATCTGAGTGCATAATCTCAAAAATTTAACAAAAAATGCGACATATGGCCTACGATGTTCTGTCTAGAACAGTGTCGTGGTCATGTCGACTAACTAACAGTCATATAATATACTAACGATCATGTTATATAGAATTGTGAAACAAAAATGTGTAATGTTGATATATAATTACTCAATAAATTTAAAGTCTGTCGTAATGAAATGTCACGTCAAGACTAATCTAACTAATTAAAATTAAAGTAATTAATTATACTAATTGTGTATTAAGAATAAAGTTATTGAAAATCTAATGCAAGAAAATTAAAGACGATGTTATGAGAAAAGAAAAGAGAGAAAAAACCAAATGAGAAATAAAGTAGAGAAAGAAAATAATGTATAAATTCAACTTAGTTATGTGTGTGACATTAATTATCTGTGTTAAGTGGGTAATATCTATCTAACTTAACTAACGAAATAATAAACTAGTATGTAATGTGTCAACATAATTATTAAATATGCAATATGATTATCTAATTCTAAGAATATTATATCTAAGAACATTACTTAGAATTGTGTGAGATTCTTTTCTTTCTTTCATTTTTTTTTTCATATTTCATTTTTTTATCTTTTTCTCACATTTCATTTTAATTTCCATTACTTTAACTACTAAGTTAAAATTAATCAACTTTGGACATGACGATCCATCCGTAGTATTGATCCTTGTGAATTCCCATTAGAAAAATTGTTCTGATTCAGAATAAATATAGATATTCTTAACGTCCAAGAATTCCTATCACAAACTGCAATTAGTTCGAAATGTCATCAAGTATTATTTCTGACATTGTCTCAACTAGTTTCATCCGGAACGGACACTAACCAAAGTCCCGGCGTAAATACGAATACATTGTCTCTTGATTTCGTACATTTTGTATAACTTATGTCTCTAGTAAGCAGATACTGGTTTTGTAGTCAATGGTTCATTTCCATGTCGAAATGTACCGTTAGTACTAAGTCTCTTGGGTAAGTTTCTGCGAATAGTATCATTGTTTATGAATCGACATCAGAAGGGTTTCTAGAGAGGGTATCTGCCAAGATGTTCTCTGATCCTTTAATGTGTTCGATAAAAAAATCAAAAGGCTGAAGGAGGATGGCATATCTTGTCAGCTTCGGGCTCTTGTGATTAGCACGACGTAGTGATGCCACCGCTTTTTTATCCGTCTGGACCACAAAGGGTGCTCCTAATAGGAATTTTTCGAGCTTTGTGATCGCCCAGATGACGGATAATAACTCCATGTCGACTGTTGAGTACTTGACTTCTGGTGGCTTAAGTTTCCGTGAGACGTACAGTGTGGGATGGAGGACGTCGTCATGATATTGGAGCAAACATGCGCCAATTCCGTAATTACTCGCATCTGTACAGAGTATAAGCTTTTTGGAAGGATCAGGTAGTCTCAAAACAGGTGGGTGTGAAAAAATATATCAATTATTTGACGGAATATTCTATCACATTCACCAGTCCATGTCACCTTCACCGGCATGTCTTTTTTTTTAACAAAGATGACAAGACAGCCGTGATAGATGACAAATAAACCTATGCTGTATGGGGCTGAGCATAGTTGAAACATTTAAACAACTTACTGTCTCTTGTAGGCATGGTAAAACAAATAAGACAGAAAAGATGCATTCAAAATTACAGATGTCACGGGGAAAAAAAATGTTTTTCGAGAAGAAAAAATCACTAACTCAATCTATATCAGGATAGATGAATAAGAAAGATAAGAAATGATGACTGACAATGCTGAGTCATCAAGAAATAAGACAAAAGTGTGAGCGTACACCATTATCTGCGTGGCGCAGAATCAGGTACTAATTGTAAGTGTAGATGATGGTGACGAAAATAGACACCGTTATCATGCTCGATAACCAAACGAGCGTCACGATTGTTACGAAATGTAACCAAAGCCTGACTATTCTGACCATCGACAGATGGTAGAAGACGAACAAACTTAACGTTTGCTGTAAAATTAAAGAAATTTCTAAGTGCCTGCCAGGTAGTATCCTGCGGCAGATTTCGCACTAACACTGTGCGAGAATACGCACTTTTCCCAATATAAGTAGTATCATTGTCACGAAATTGTGCACAATGACGATATGTATTATTTGTCCTATAAACAGAATTAACTTCCTCCTTTGCCATAGACACAGTATATTTCTTAAATGATGTATCATCCTGACTGGAGTTACGATGATACCTATCAGTACCCAAGGTAGTAGGTTTCATACATGTCGTACATGAATGCTTGTTAGGCAGAAGTAATACCTTGCTGACAGATTTATGTGTCTTAATTTTATTATGTAGGTTCATATTAACCCTAACATTATTATTTTCATTAGGGAAATCATTTCCCTTTTTCTCAACTTCAAAAGGTTTCTTAGGATCAGTTTCAATCTGATCCTTCAGCCAAGATTTATTCCCAGAATTGGCAGTATTCTGTTGTCGAGGGAAGGTGTACTTGCCTCGAAATGATTTCCTAATCTTCGCTGGGTGTGTTGATACCTTAGGATCACCCATAATATTGACGGCATGTCGTGTAATAGGTTTATTATCACTTCTATTGATGTCGCAAAATGGTTTCAAGTCATTGCAAACGGGTTCAATTAGATTTATAAACCCGTCAACGATCGATTGACCGCTTTCAAAATGGCGGCGTATCAGCGAAATGTGTATCAGACAGAGGAAATCGCCAAGGATAAATAAAAGCAGAAGGGAATCAGTATGAAAAGGATTTTACATCTCAGTACAGGGAAGGATTGTGTATAACTGCACAATAGAAGGAACGGTAGGAAGTTCTCATTTACGGAGATATATGCGTATTTCGGCTGCCCACAGTTACGCGGAAAAGCATGTAAACCCACTTCTGTTCTAAATATTAAAATCAACAAATAACAGTTTGGGAAATTACATGGATAGGAAGGTAGAGAATTATCAACTGTATAAAACTAGATAAGATGGAACAATATGGATATTATATATGCCGAGAATGAGAACGGCAAAATTTCAGTCGACGCACAGATCGGCTGAAATCACTGTTCGGGAAGGATTTTTCAGGCTTAGGTTTAAGCTGTGACGTCGGTACCCTCCGATACGTCCGCGCTATACGTATATATAGCGTATCGGTAAACTGAGACACAGACAACGAAAGAGGTTTGAGACAGACTGGAGGCAGAGTTTCGCCACTACCCATGAATTGTGAGCGGATCGCCAGAAACATTTTTAAGTCCAGTATCTGAAGTCTGAGGGTAAGCGAAATTATGATAACTACCGTGTATAATATTTGTTATTTCAGGTTCATATAGAATTCACAAAATATGCCTGTATAATAGTCATTGATATAATGTATTGTATTTTTAATATGATCTAAACATGTGCATTGTGGATGATGGTTGCTTGTACAAAAATTAATCACATATAGCCCCACAGCCTAATGAAGATATATTTATCATATTGCTTTATCGCTTACGAAGATAAAGGCAGTCCCATGGCAGAGATTGTCATAGGGAAATGAAGTGTTAGAAACTTCTTCATGGAAGATCCCCGTTTATGAGGTTAATGTGACTAGTCCCCTTCCTCGCTGCCTTTGCCTTCCCTAGTTCGAGCGCACAACTGTGTACCCATTTACAGCTGGTAAACTGGAGTGTTCTACAGCCAGTTTCAGTAGAAAGCAACCTGATCACGTGGTCACTCACTTTATTTATTTTATGTATTAATTTTGTGTAGATGCTAAGAATAGCATCAGTATTTGAATTTGTACTTGATATGATTTAGAAGGATCAAGTTATAGATCAGAAAAGGATGTATAGGAGCAGAGTAAACCAGATGATGTTTATTACGGATATGTTAATATTAATTCTGTATCATTGAAATGATGTTACTTGCTATGACTGTATAACTTTGACACCTGAGGACTGACTAGTCTGACTTATGTGCTAGTCAGTTACGCTTAATTGAAATGTTAATATTAATGCTATATCACTGAAATGATGTCCTTACTTACTATGACTGTATAACGGTGACATCTGATGACTGACTGGTCTGACATCTGTGCTAGTCAGCTACAAGTCTAGCCAGATACTAGCCAAGGCTGATGTGATGTTTCAGGTTCCATGAAATAACTCAAACCAGACTGTCCAGTATCAGAAGCCTGTGTCGTTCATCAGAGGCAATCCCACAAAAGTGCGGGACCCCAAAGAGTGAACTTCAACTGGTCATTGGCATCCCTACTGTTGGGCCTACCAAGTCTGATATCAGCAAAGGACAGTTCAGTTTCAGCATTGTCAAGTTGAAAGATAAGTGTCCTGTTTGACACTGACCACCTATACATGTGAAACAGCCAATAGTTGAAAATAATAATTAACCATACAGAAACTCAGTCAACTGATGACAGTTATCCTTAAATTCAAAGGACTAATAACAGTGATTTCAGTAACTTTATTATTTAAGATCTTGAAGTCTAAACAGACAATAATAGGAATTGTGTGACTTAATTTTCTATATATTTATATATTTCAATGCTCTGTTCCAACTAGCAGTAATAGAATATTAGTGTAATTATTAAACTATTTTAACTGTACCTGAGGATTTATTCACTTCTTCCATTTTGTGGGTTTAGTGAATGTACATTTTACTTATCCCCTAGAATATAAGTAATCATAAGATAGTCACAGGGAGGAGACACCTTAAATCCTGGTACTACTTCTTACCAACTGGGCCAGGGTTTTCACAGTCTGACTATTTTTATGATAACAATACACCAGTGCTTATTTCTAAGACTGGGGTATTACTTGTAAGGTCAGAACTCTTTACTGGCATACTCTTACATAAATAATTTTAAATAACCTCCCGCTACAATTGAACACTATTTTTTTTACTCAACACGACATCCAATAAACCATCAATTCTTTTTCTCAATCTAACAGATTCCGAATTCAGCAATGTAATCTGCTGCCTCTGCCTTTTATTCATTTTATACAAGTTAGTGTTTATATTCTTCTCATTGTTCCATGAAGAATCGAGTGTGATCAATGCTGTTGACAGTTCATAGATCTGTTGTTGTGTTTCTTTTTTCAGGTCAGCATATCTCTGTTTCTCCTCTAGAAGTAACGCTTCTAATGCAGTCACTTTGTCATCAATGAGACAGTCATCACTCATGGTGGAAACAGAAACACTAATACCCGATTCTGTATTCCCTTCTTCGTTTTCTGATTGCACTTCATCCATTAATTCCTTACAAGTCTCATTACTTCCATGGGAATTAACCATAAGTGTCTTATTATCTTCACGCAATAATGCCAAGTCCTGCGTGACAGATTTCCCGTTACCTATCTGGTTGTTCAGTATCAGTTTCACTGAAGTTACATCGTCATCACACTTTTGTTCCTGTCTAAGACAAAAGTCATAAATTTTATCATTATATGAATGACATACATCCAAAATATTATTGTCATCAAATGATATACTATTATTTTCCCTTTTTTTCACTCTCTAATTTCAACGTAACATACTTCGAAAGCAAAGAGTCATAATCTGACCTTAGTTTTTCACATCTTGCTTTCACTTCATCAGTTAATTTCTTACATGTTTCATTATCTCTATGAGAATCAATCAGAAATTTATCAAAGGCAATTAATTTTTCATCAGCAACACTCTTTGATTGATCAAATAATTTTCTTAATGAACTAACTTCAGACCTTAGTTCACTATTTTCCTCATTGAGTTTATCTAGTTTTATTTTGTTATCAGTTAATTCTACCTGATATCTTTTCACTTCTGTCATATCACCCTGTGTGTGAGTTTCCCGCCTTAAGGCTGCGGCATTGTCTTGCAAAATTTTCAATTTAAGTTTCTCAACCTCAGACTCCAACGTTTTATTGTTTTCCATCGTGGATTCTAACGAGGTCCTAGAATTTGCAAGCTCCACTTCCAGTATCCTCAATCTCGAATTATCAGTATTGGTCTGACATTTTAGTAAACTCGCCTCATTTCGCAAGTCATTTATAGTCCTTTCTTGACTGGCAATAATCTCCAATTCTTTCTTCTGCCTAAGAGAAACTTCATCCAATTTCTTATTATCCTCCATTAACACGGTTACTTTATTTTTCAATACAGCATTATCAAAATCCATTGCTGTCAACTTCTTCTCATATTCCCCTTTTTGCTGTCTCAGCTCATTAGTAAGGGTAATCTCCCTACCCTTATGCTTTGTTATGGTTTTCTTTAACTCGTTCTACTCAACACTACTACAGTCCTGAGTAGTCATTTTACTTTCCTCGTGTCTATCTATCTATCTATCTTTATCTGTCTATCATTCTTTCTGTCTATCTTTCTTTCTGTCTGTCTTTCTTTCTATCTGTCTATCTTTCTGTCTTTTTTTCCCGTCCTTCCGTCCGTAAAAACCCTACTGGCTAACTTAACAAAAGTCATGTTATTCGTGACCTACACAAGATTAAAACGTGATCTTTTCCTGAAAGTGAATCTAACAATGTGCTAAATATCAAGTGGTTTGACTAGAACCTGCCAGAAATTTGTGTGAACAGCCAAATGAATTCATCAGTATTACTAGCCGCGCTAGCGTAGTGGTTACAACACCGCTCTGGCGACCGGGTGATACAGGATCAAACCCGGGCGACGGCATTTGAGGATTTTTCGTCGACCGGGATTTGGACTGGATTAACTCGAGACCTGGCGAGCACATTTGAAGGAGTGTCGTCGACCAGGGACTGGCGGCTCCTGAGCCGACCCAGCTGCAATGGGTACCTCCGAAATCGGCGAGTATTTGCCTGAATGGCGAGGGACACCTGTCTCTGTACAAGAAATAAAGGGATACTCACGTAAAATCAATGTCAGGTTAGACATTAAAAAAAAAAAAATAATAACCTGAGATTTCGCCTCGAGTATTAGCGGGCGAACGCAAAAAAAAAAAAAATCATTATTACTGTATTTACACATAACAACTGTTTCATTCATCGATTCACGAACCTAAATATATTACACGCCAAGTTCTAGAATAGAAGAAAATGCAATTTCGGCGTTTATTCCGAGCAAGGCCCCTTTTGTTTTCTTAAACGATAGCCATTGTTTTATATTGCTGTACAAAAATAATGGGTTTGTGTGCCAATGAATAATAATGGCTTGTCGTCTGCTGAAACTTAAATGAAGCTCTTCTATCTATGATGAAATTTCCTCACAGCGCATTCTAAATGACATCAATGTTATTGTGTGAGGAAAGAGGCGGGAGAATAGGAAAGAGGTGTAAACATTTAGTCAGGGTTGTCACAGTTTCATTCATTATTGTCATACGTGTCTGCAGCAGCAGTAATATCTTGATTATTATCTTCACAGATAGCAAACTTGTATCGATAATAACATGATTATAACAAGTCAATCTTAACATAACATCATTTATAATTAGCGCCCCTTGTAAATCCCAGAGGTCTCTGGTGATACAAAGAAATAATTAGACTACTTGTCACCTTAGTACTGCCTTATTCAATTTCCACTTCAGATGCAGTTTTGAGAAAAACGCGTTCAACGTTTTTGAGTTACTATCTGATCAGAAGGATATATTACATTAAAATGAAGGTTTTCACGATGATTGAAACTGTTAACTGTAAGATAGTGTGTAGAATGATAGATTAAACTATTTTATGTTAATTTATCGCTCGAGCTCTTTTTGTCCAAAAGTGGAAAAGGAATAAAGCAGTACTGAGGCGACGTATTATCCCCTTAGGCATGTCGTAAAATGTGACTAATATGATATCGTACATGTGGATGGCAGCCTCATCATGTAAAAAAACTAGTTGCTACAGAAACCAATGCTGCAAAAGCATGCGAATGCTTGATACTGACTTCCGGCATGGGAACCAACTGTAATGGTGGCTCCGTATCCTATAAGGAGCGCAAAGGAAAATGATGATGATGATGATGTTGATGATCTGTAGTCAGTAGATTCATCTCCACATTTGTAGTCAGTAGATTCATCTCCACATTTGTCGTCAGTTTGGATGACATGAGATCCACATTTGTAGTCAGTAGATTCATTCCATCTTTCTAGACGCCCACATTTGTAGTCAGTAGATTCATTCCACATTTGTAGTCAGTAGATTCATCTCCACACGGATTCGTGCTCAACAAGGTAGTCAGTAGATTCATCTCCACATTTGTGTCAGACATCGCCACAAGATGTCTAACAGATGGTTTCTCTCCACATTTGTAGTCAGTAGATTCATCTCACATGGCGAAGGAGTGTTTCGTCAGTAGATTCATCTCCACATTTGTAGTCAGTAGATTCATCTCCACATTTGTAGTCAGTAGATTCATCTCCACATTTGTAGTCAGTAGATTCATCTCCACATTTGTAGTCAGTAGATTCATCTCCACATTTGTAGTCAGTAGATTCATCTCCACATTTGTCGTCAGTAGATTCATCTCCACATTTGTAGTCAGTAGATTCATCTCCACATTTGTAGTCAGTAGATTCATCTCCACATTTGTAGTCAGTAGATTCATCTCCACATTTGTAGTCAGTAGATTCATCTCCACATTTGTAGTCAGTAGATTCATCTCCACATTTGTAGTCAGTAGATTCATCTCCACATTTGTCGTCAGTAGATTCATCTCCACATTTGTCGTCAGTAGATTCATCTCCACATTTGTAACAGTTGATTCATCTCTTGGCGCCCACATTTGTAGGGTCAGTAGATTCATCGGCCATTTTGGCCTGCACCCTGGAGACATCCTAGATTTGTCGTACGTTTAGTAGATTAATCTCCACATTTGTCGTGGATGCATTTATTATTGCCTACTGGCAGTGAGAGCTTCCTATTGGTAGCGTGGATTAGAACGTTTGCGTCTCACGGCAGGTTACCCGATTTTGAGGCCGAAACTTGGTAGCGTCAAGCTCCAATCTACCCAGCTGTAAATGGGTACCCGAGTCAGGGAAAGTAAAGGCAGCAATGAAGGGACCAACTGGTCACCCCCACCCCATCAAGCTGGACATAGTATAGTTAAGTCTCTAACACTCTCCCCAGACTACGGAATCCCCTTCTGAAAATTTTTGCTGATGTACAAAAACATGAACACCTCCATCATCCGGTGTAATGAATCCCCATTGGCTTAGAATGACACGGCTGTTGACATTATATGAGATTTAGGTAAAATCCTTGTAGCCTGTTGTGCAAGTGAAAACCTCTAAATCACTGCATGCACTATCAAAAAACAGAATTTCGGACTAGTTCCAATTCCCACCTTGGTTCACTCTAAAGGTAATTACACAGGCTGGGTACGTTTTCTGCGTTCCCACTGAAAACACACGGATTAACTAATTCGTGAACTACGTAATATAGGGCACGATCTTTACCGTAAAGTAAATCGAACATTCGAATAACTACCATTTACAGTGCAGTCATTCTTACACTGGCTACTCGCACTGGTCGCATTTCGCTTTTTTGACCCCAAAGAAAATAGAGAATGCAGTCAGAGACCCATAACTTGACTAAATGCATCAGGGTCAGCGAACCTTTAGCTGACATGTTCCTTCACAAATGTCCACGTGGTGGTCCTGGAAACAGGCTGCATCAATGCATTGGCTGACTAGGGATCGCTGGGCAATAAACCCGGTCCCAAAATGATCTCTGAGCATGGATTGGTCTGCGAGAGCCAAGCCTTTCTTCACGCGGTTGCATTCAATCTCAGTGTTCATGCAACATGTGACCGAAAATTGCCTCTTCCTCCGATAAGGTGGCCCCTGTCTCATGGGATAGTATAAGTGTCATCTCATTGACTAGTTGTCTTCACTGAATAAATTCTTCCGATAACGCTTGCACTTGTAAGGCGGGCGGGGCTCCAGCCACGATCCGTAGAACTTCTATCTGGGTACTGGTTTAAATTATAACCAGGTGAATAGTGTGAGAATCCTTGATCTGTCTACATTTAAGAAGGGGATACTTCTATGTATCTGGATTTACCTCTTTCACCTAATCTCAAGGAGGATGGGGATGATTTTTTTTAAACGGCTACTCTTGCCTCCGGCACTGCACATGTAAACTCACCTTCACTCGCATTGCTCAACTGTCTCCTGGTGTGGGGATTTGATATCACGGGAGCCACCCAGCTGTCGAGGTGCTCCTGGAGGCTCTGACCGGCATGTTTCGTCTGCGCATTGAGTTGACATCTCTGCTCTACCCTAACCTAGTACAATACAATGCAAAAACAGATGGTCGAAAACACTGGGGATCAGGTACAATAAATAATAGAAAGTGTCATTTTTTTTTTTTTGCTTGCTCTTTCTATATTATATATAAATATGGACGTAGACAAGTTTCAGGTGCTCCTGGTGATCCGATTGAGTCAATCCTGGCGAATGTCGAAATGAAAAGATCGGTCACTGTTTTGCATATACACACTGGCGTAGACGTAGCTGACCTGTCAGTTTTTGTTCGGAGTAGTATCATTAGCGAGTCGATAATGAAGTCACTCGTATAATGTTTTATTTCCTCTCTCCAAACGGCACGTACGCCTGGCATGTGACGGTAAGATAGACATGGATGTGAAGGAGAATAAGGATTTGTGTGTAATGTTGTCGTCACTCTCTCTGGCCTACTTTCACACACGTTCCGCAGTCACAGAAAAACTCTTGATGACAGGTCGGAAAAACCCACTTTATACGCCATAAAATCATGTGACGGTGCTAGGACGATGTGTGAAGGAGAATAAATGGGTTTGTGTGTAATGTTGTCGATACCCTTTTATTAATGATATATCAGGTAGCACATGAATCATACAGAAACAATGTTGTCCGCAAGTTTACTTTGAAGACAATTGGTAAGCAATACTTAACAATGGTATTTAGGTAACACCATCTAATAACCCAGCACGACTTTGCTGGGCCTCTGAAATAAAATGCAATCTTCACTGAGGGGATGTACTGGGCAGATGTGCTGCTCCGTCTGTGCTGGGAGTGTTGTAATACTCTTGCAAGGTTTAACTCAGGATCCTTGGTGCTCACTGGTTCAGTGCTCTGTTGCAGCATTGAGGATTCCGCGTATGACTCTATTTACACTGTCTGTCAGTATCCTGTCGACGACGCCATTTGTGACGGTGCGAAGACGATGTGTGAAGGAGAATAAGGATTTGTGTGTAATGTTGTCGTCACTCTCTCTGGCCTACTTTCACACACGTTCCGCAGTCACAGAAAAACTCTTGATGACAGGGGTCCCACTTTTATTAATGAAACCCTATCAGGTAGCACAAGAATCATACAGAAACAATGTTGTCCGCAAGTTTACTTTGAAGACAATTCCTAAGCAACACCATATAACCAAGCTATTTAGGTAAAAACATCTAATAACCCCGAACAGACTGCTGGACTCTCTGAAAAAAAAATGAAACAAAAAAAAAATCGTACTAATGGACAAACATCATCTACTTAATAATACATACATATGTGTGAAATTATGCAAGTACATGCACTTAAATGACCATGTGTGTGTGTATGTGTGTGTTCATGCAAGTCTGTATGTATGTGTAATCAACAATAAACATATCTCAATCAACAACAATGCCTTCATACGCATATTAGATACTAACTCCATCATCACGCGAGATAAAACTTAAATGAAGCACTTCTATCTATGATGAAATATTCCACACAGCGCACTGGTCTAAATGACATCAATTTATCAGTATCTTAGAGGTCTAGCTGCTCTAAAGAAAAAGGAGATATATATACTCTATTCTTACAGCTCTGTACTAAATGTAATAGGCATAGGCTACTCACGGAGCTAGAGGGTACGCTAATCTTTCTCTCACAATAATCACTGATGTAACATTAACCACACTTACGGCTCACAAGAATGCAATATAACCATTATTTAACACTACACAACTAATAATAATAATGGTAATAAATACACACTTGTATACAGCGCAATGCGACACTACAATTCCTCTTATAAATTCACTTAGTACTTTACACATTTAACACACAGTCTCACTGTTGAAAATAGCGATGAGATATACGTGAAATTACACTTAAATACACATAAATCGCCAGTCAGCTTCTATCAAGCTATAGACAGACAAACGCTACAAAGCATTACTTTTTAAACCTGAAAGTCTAATATTACTAAATCTAAAGTATTGTAAAAAATGTACTTATATGCAAGCATACCTCTATGTCGTTAGTTCTCTTAGCACAGACGCAACTATGCAAAAGCCCAAACCTCAGTTGGTTATCGTACGAGGGCGCATTTTGCACAAGAACGATCTTGCTACTTCTCAGCTCTCTCACTGAAGCCTCTCACTGTTTCAGTTTAAATCTGCATCTCCAACAATGCACCACATGATAGCTACGTCAAAATTTCAGGAAAAACTCCACCCATCTCTCTAGGGAGCAAATCAGGAGTCATATGCTCAGTTTGGATGACATATCACATTTTAGTAAAGATTATCTTTCTAGACGCCCACAATTGAAGTTCCACCCAAAGGTGGTTACATTCCCACGATATTTCTTGCCTGGAGTCACACCTCACGGTTTCGTGCTCAACAAGGTGTTTTCCCTCTGGTGTCAGACCGCGCCAAGATGTCTAACAACCGATGGTTGTCTCCCACGTTTCACACGTCTGTCTTCTTCACGGATGGCGAAGGTGTGTTTCGTTAAAATCGCCCATTACCGGGTGAGAATGCCAACATGAGCACAAATTCACACCGTAGACTAGATCGACAACTAATTACTCAGTCTAACATTACACCTTTCTGGCCACACGGTCACAATCATATATCATTTAGTTAATATTAAATCGTCGGTGTCTGTTACTTTGTCGTATTGGCATTTAAAAATTAATAGATGCTTTAATAACAATAATTACAAATGAAATATAACATGTCTTCTTTTCTACCACTGTCAGTCGTCTAACGCCTCTAAGTCCGGTCTGGTTAACAGTCGTTTTTATTTCTCTCTCTCCTGGAGCGTTAAGTGCCGAGTCGGTCTACGCTGTAAACATAACTACGGTCTCGTCTCAGTTATAAAGCAGTCGGGTGGCGCGGTCTAACATTTTTACTTGTATATCTGTTTAAGAAAAATCGCTACGCGTTCTTTTATTTAACACGCCTTGCCAGAAAGAAAAAATCTAAGTGAAGTATAAGGGTTTAACTTTAAATAGCTATCGCCGTGAAATACTTCTAATACTTAGAACTATTTTCCTGTTACCAGAAATCCATAATGAAATCTCCACGAATCACTTATAAACAATATTCCAACAAGAAAAATGGTTCTAGGACTGCGCGCTAGACTCTTCGAATTCTGAGTGACGACTGATGATTGGGTTTTAGAAACAGCAATATATATCACATATTGCCCTTGATCTCTGGTGGCTTTATTTCGCACTCCTGTGTGGGGCAAATTCAGGAGCTAGAGTTTCCCAAGATGAAAGGCTTTACGTCACGGTCTCTCAGAGTTTTTCGTCTGGAGCTTTGACCGAGATCAAAAGACTTTTGTTCTTCTAGCGGGTTTCCCGTTAGAATGACCGTGCTCAAGATCAAAGGGTACCGGGGGATTTTCTAGATTTTCCCTGAATGAACTTTAAAGGTCTGTTCCGTTACTTCTCACGTGCTGTCTAGCAGTCAAGTATTATATGATTGACAGAAGAGCTCGCGTGAATGGAACGAAGTATAACCATAGCTTGATTTGTTTCCTGCTATGACTGACAGGTCTTAGAAGATTGTAAACACCGCGTTTCCCAGTGTGTATAGGAGAAGAGGGCGGGGACAAAAGGGTAAGCTGCAGAAGACAGGACAAGTAGTTTAATGTATGCTTTAGCTAGCAAATCAGAGAGCAGCTATTAGGTTGCAATAGGCTGTTGGATTACTGTAGACTCTTTTCCATTACACGTCACAATGATAAACAAATACTGAGGCGTGAGGTCTGTGAATAGTAAGTAATAAACATAAATCAGTATTTGGCAGGCACTCTTAGGAAAGCGGGAAGGAAACATTAGACAACAGGGAATTCTTACATCGGCTTACTTGTTCAACATTATTCATTGCCCTAGGAATATGTGCAGAAACCACTAACAGAGCACGCAAAAATACTTGGCCAAAACGCGGTTCGAACGCTTTTACACTTGCTACTATGCTACTTGGTCTCTCGCGGCAAAAGTACCGGGTTATATTCACGGTATCGACGACACGCTTCAGTCTACCCAACTGTAAATGGGTACCTGGTTTTACATTTGAGTTATGGAAGGAAAAGACAGCGAGGAAGAGAACTTGTCACCCCACCTCTCGATGCTGGACCTAGTATTGTGAAGTCTCTAACACTTCTCCCCTAAGGCAGTATCTTCTGTGGGACTACCTTTTTTACTATACCACTAGCAATTAACTTGACACTACGTTTCAGGCTTCGCTAAATTGCTTTTGAAAACCTTAAAAGATGCGCAACTGAAAATTTAAAATCAAAATAATTGTTTCTGATTGGTTTGAATAAATGCATCATGCTTTACTTCATATCCTTACGAAAGTGCCCATCTTTGAGCAGAGTTCTGGTAATCAGAATTTCCGATAAATAGATGTACTTTAGATCAGTGGTTCTCAATGAGGGCAATTTGGTTCCCAGTAGCCATGCATATTTCTAGGGGGCCACAGTAAGTAGGTAAAGTATCTATTTTCCAGCTAACAGCGACTATGAGGGGGGGCACAGAGGTAAATGAGGCTCACAAGGGGACTATGAGCAAAAAAAAAAAATTTAGAACCTCTGCTTTAGATGGTCCCAGTATGACAAGATGGATTTGAGGCGACCCCTTCTTGATCACTCTTTCACTCCGGAAGTACTCATTTTAAATTGTTTTACTGACTTTTTGGGTGATTTTCCATGGTCAGCACTTTTTTCTTTCTTTGTTATGTAGCAGATATTTGATATTGTCAAAACATTTGACACTCATTGTTAGTGATAATATATCACATTTGCTAGGCGCGGCACAGCTTTGCTGAGATTATCGCAGGTAAAACCCATATTGGTCTGCTTAGTTTTCGCGTAGAGTTGTGTGCTCAAGTGACAGATAACAAGATTACTCGTCTGTGCAACACATTTTGGACAGACACAAACGACATAGTCGTTTCCTATCCCACTTTCACGTAGACATTACTTTATCTGAAAGTACTATGTTGTTACATCTGAAATACATTGTCTTATGAGTTTACAAATGTGTTGGTGAGTTTTCCTGCCAGGCAATCGAATGTTTTATTACAATATATGGGAGACGTGACCTTTGCATCACGCGCAAAATTATTCCATGTCGGAATATTTTGAAATTACCTCACCCAACAAGCATGTTTGCAATGATTGGAGCCCTGAATAGCTTCATAACAAACAGGTGCGGGGGTATGACAGGCAATATAACCTGGAACGTATCGGTGTTAAGACACTGTGAGAAATCGCTTGCCAAGACGACACAGGCAGACTGCCAGAAGTTAGAATTCAGAATTCCATTTATCAGACTGGATACCTTTTCTTGGAGAACCTTAAATCCCTATCATTTTAACAATGAAACCGGAATCGGAGGAAACTGAAAAACACGGAGTCATAGAGGGAATTATCTTATTAAAGTAACGACCCCAAAGAACACGTGTAAGAGGCCGATTCAAGTGCCTTAACTTTATTCATCTGAGCAAAACGTCAGTGAGCCAGGATTGGCGTAAGTTGTCATTTTACATTTTATATTTTTTCATTACTAACATGTGAACTAATATGTATATATTGCCATGGGAATATGAATATGTGAAAATCGCTAGTGGGTGTCCAAGTTATTTGAGGCTGGCAACCTCAGCATATAGAATGATGATTTCATGAACCACCTCTGCAAGGGTTGGTGACTGCTTTATCGCTAGTTTCTTAAAGAGAACTAAAAGCCTAGGTAGTCCCAAGTTCCAAATGGAGCAGGGAGGGAAAGATGAAAGAAATGATGTACATTATAAGTAAAATATTTACATTTTCAAACCAGTGTAAATGTCTATGTAAATATATTCACTTTAAAAATAATTAAAATTTCAAACTGTTCAACATGTGTAGATATAAATGAAAACATATTTATTTATATTGTGAACACTTTTCAGTCAGTGGAGATGTAAATGTAAACATATTCTACCTGTACTATTAACCTTTTCATTTAAATGTAAAATAAAGATAAAGCTATTCAATTTAAATGTAAAGAACGTTTTCTCTCGAGGGGTTAAGTTTAATTCTCATCGAGGGTAAAGTCTGAGTAGATGAGTTTGTGATATAGGAGAAAGGGGACACATAAGTATATGTCGGGAAACGCAATACTCAGGAGAGCGTTTCGTTTATATTCTTTTACCATAGTTGTTGGTAGTGGTACCAGATGAGGGTACTATCTCTGAAACAAGAAAGGAACAGTGGTCTGAGCTTTAAGACAAGGACCAACTTTGTAGACACTTCCTGACACTTCTGGGAACGTGATTTGCCCTACGTCCTTGACCAGCGACGAGCGTTATCAGTGATCAATCTACCGAGAACCAAACGATCAATTGGAGCAGAACCTACCAGTGGCAGATAAGTGAAAATTATAAGCTGCCTCGTGAACTCCTTTATAAACTTTTATCCCATCACAACCGTGATGATACCTTTTCTGAAAAAAAAACATTATTCATTCTTTTAAACCCTTGTTAAAACTAAATGATAATTAAATTTGTTATTTGTAATTATACAAATTTATCTTCGATTTAATCATTTTAAATATACTGGATGTTTGTCTCAGTCAATTTACTACATACACTCTTAACAGAGCTATACCATAATAACAAAAATTCCACTGAGTAAATCAGGGTGGGGGCTTAACGAGCTAAAATAATAATTGCTTAAACCTTCACAAAAGTTGTCAGCAGATCATAGAGTTTAACGTGCTCAGCCAATGCAGCGTTGTTCCCGCTTTTCTGAATATCTTGTGAATAATCCCTTGAGATAGAAGCGTCATTATCCTTCTATCTACAACTCTGCCAAGAGTAATCTTGTGCGAAGGTAGACACCTTTGACGACGCATATTAGATACTCTTGAGTTTTGGCCACTGTTGGAACACTACTGCAAAGCAGGAGAGGCAACCAGTGACACCCAGCAATTTCCGCATATCAAGACTACACTGTAGTTTGAATTGTCCACCGTTCTGTTGATGGAACTATAAGAAGTAGATCGCCCGGCAGTGATGAATGGTGCAGTGTTTAAATTTTGAGGCAGTGGTGTACTAAGGGGAGTGCGAGGGGGGCGGACCGCCCCGGGTGACAGCCAGGAAGGGGGTGCCATCGGACACTATTATTATAGAACTAACTGTTGAAGATGTTCTTGCAAGTGTTTTATTAATTGGAGGAGGGGGGTGCCAAGGGTATGATCCGCTCCGGGTTCCAAAATGCTTAAGGGACGCCTCTGCTTTGAGGTACACTGCATGTTTCTGCTTGAAGGTGTCATTTTTTTTATAGTGTTTTTAATGCACACTTTTTTCTTCCTGTCTTCTGTCTTGCGTTCGTGTCGCAATCGAGGTTATTTGTGTTTTGACATGATATCTACATGTGAATGTGTGTTTGTGTGTTTTGACATGTCTACATGTGTATGTGTGTTTTGACATGATATCTACATGTGTGTATGTGTGTTTGTGTGTTTTGACATGTCTACATGTGTATGTGTGTATGTGTGTTTTGACATGATGTCTACATGTGTATGTGTGTATGTGTGTTTTGACATGATATCTACATGTGTGTATGTGTGTTTTGACATATCTACATGTGTGTTTTGACATGATGTCTACATGTGTATTTGTGTGTGTTTTGACATGATATCTATATGTGTATGTGTGAATGTGTGTTTTTACATGATATCTACATGTGTGTATGTGTGTTTTGACATGATATCTACATGTGTATATGTGTTTCGACATGATATCTACATGTGTATGTGTGTTTTTACATGATATCTACATGTTTGTATGTGTGTTTTGACATGATATCTACATGTGTATATATGTGTGTATGTGTGTTTTGACATGATATCTACATGTGTATATGTGTGTATGTGTGTTTTGACATGATATCTACATGTGTGTAGGCCTATGTGTGTTTTGACATGATATCTACATGTGTATATGTGTGTTTTTTTGACATGATATCTACATGTGTATATGTGTGTATTTGTGTTTTGACATGATATCTACATGTGTGTATGTGTGTTTTGACATGATATCTACATGTGTATATGTGTGTATGTGTGTTTTGACATGATATCTACATGTGTATATGTGTGTATGTGTGTTTTGACATGATATCTACATGTGTATATGTGTGTATGTGTGTTTTGAAATGATATCTACATGTGTATATGTGTATATGTGTGTTTTGACTTGATATCTACACGTTTATATGTGTGTATGTGTGTTTTAACATGATATCTACACGTGTATATGTGTGTTTTGACATGATATCTACATGTGTATATGTGTGTTTTGACATGATGTCTACATGTGTATATGTGTGTATGTGTGTTTTGACATGATATCTACATGTGTATATGTGTGTTTTGACATGATATCTACATGTGTATGTGTGTTTCTGTGTTTTGACATAATGTCTACATGTGTATGTGTATGTGTGTTTTAACATGATATCTACATGTGTGTATGTGTGTATGTGTGTTTTGACATGATATCTACATGTGTTTATGTGTGTTTTGACATGATGTCTACATGTGTATATGTGTATGTGTGTTTTGACATGATATCTACATGTGTATGTGTGTATGTGTGTTTTGACATGATATCTACATGTGTATGTGTGTTTCGACATGATATCTACAAGTGTATTTGTGTGTATGTGTGTTTTGACATGATATCTACATGTGTATATGTGTGTATGTGTGTTTTGACATGATATCTACATGTGTATGTGTATATGTGTGTTTTGACATGATATCTACATGTGTATATGTGTGAATGTGTGTTTTGACAAGATATCTACATGTGTATATGTGTGTATGTGTGTTTTGACATGATATCTACATGTGTATATGTGTGTATGTGTGTTTTGACATGATATCTAAATGTGTATATGTGTGTATGTGTGTTTTGACATGATATCTACATGTGTATATGTGTGTTTTGACATGATATCTACATGTGTATGTGTGTTTCTGTGTTTGACATAATGTCTACATGTATATGTGTGTATGTGTTTTAACATGATATCTACATGTGTGTATTTGTGTATGTGTGTATGTGTGTTTTGACATGATATCTACATGTGTATATGTGTGTTTTGACATGATGTCTACATGTGTATATGTGTATGTGTGTTTTGACATGATATCTACATGAGTATGTGTGTATGTGTGTTTTGACATGATATCTACATGTGTATGTGTGTTTTGACATGATATCTACAAGTGTATTTGTGTGTATGTGTGTTTTGACATGATATCTACATGTGTATATGTGTGTATGTGTGTTTTGACATGATATCTACATGTATATGTGTATATGTGTGTTTTGACATGATATCTACATGTGTATATGTGTGTATGTGTGTTTTGACATGATATCTACATATGTATATGTGTGTATGTGTGTTTTGACATGATATCTACATGTGTATGTGTGTTTTGACATGATATCTACATGTGTATATGTGTGTATGTGTGTTTTGACATGATATATACATGTGTATATGTGTGTATGTGTGTTTTGACATGATATCTACATGTGTATATGTGTGTATGTGTCGCATAGAGATTTATGATCAATAAATTTTCTATATTCTTTTCTTTTCTACCCGTGTCCTCTACTTTATTATCGCTCTTTTATCCTTTTCCTGTATTTTTCGTATTCGTTCGTTTGCGAAAAATATATTTCTTTCCCATTCTGACTTTACCGTTTTTCTCATACACTGAGAACGCATTAATTACGTCAGATGTCAGTCCCGGGATGCGAGCGAATGGTGTGAGAAAGTCGTCTCGATAGACATGGAATGGCAGATATTCGACTCGTTTTTCCATGACACTCACGTTTCTTCGGCCAAGTTTCTAGGCGAGGTGTGGAAACTGCCATCTGCCTCGACCAGAAATGAGACATTCGTCTAGCATTTCCATCTGACACGGCACTCTACGGCCAGTTTCTTAGACGGAGGTGTCAAAGACGCGAAGTGGCAGTTTATGGCAGTTTCTTGGTTTAACTTAAGTGTTAAAAGAGAGGGGAAAGACAGGGGGGGGGGCGGGGGGTTCGAAATATGTGGGATCCTTTGTCTGTCTCATATATCTTAACCGGAGTTTTAGATTTCATTCACTCAGTAACTTCGCAGTCAAGACTAGAACAACCTACGTTCGATTCCTAAGAATCTCTGTTGATAGAAGATGGCATTTAGTTGGTCGAAGTGAATTTCGATTCCTAAGAATCTCGGTTGATAGAAGATGGCATTTAGTTAGTCGAAGTGGATTTAGTTCTTAGTAGTTCTGTGTTGAGTGAAAACTGGGGTGACCCAACTCTACCAGCGTTGAGTACTGATTAGTATCTGTGAAGAACATAAACATGTTATTCTTAAAGACGTGGGTGTATCAAGTAAAACCTGTCTGGCATTGCATTGGCATCCAGAACGACAGAGTACCCATTCCATAAACTTTAAGATTTAAATAAAGTAACGGGCCTATCGCGCCAGATTTATTTCTTCATGAGAAAAACCTCAAGTACATTTCAGCCCTTGTGGCAAGCAAAGTATTAATATCAGCAACATTCCGACGAAGTTTTGACTGGCGGTGGTGCGACCAAATAAAGTCCTATACTGAGAGAAGGCAGTTACCTGACATTCCTAATTACTAGAAACCTAAGCTATTGACACTGTGCTCGCTGTTAACGTTCGTGCCTGGACAATTTTAATGTGACAGAACCAGATATCCTAAAATAAGCATAACCAAGAAAACGTTCCCTGAAGCATTGAATTCAACCCGTCTTTTTGGAACTGGGGTTCTCTTGGCCAAGTTTAGCATTGGAGAGTCTGTATGTGCATGTCCTAAAAATTGTGTTTCCAGAAGTTGCTACCAAAGCTGTAAGTATGCATGAAAGCACGTGATCACGGCTGACTGAATAGAGTGAATGCAGGACTGAGTGATTCCTTTATTGTTGTATTTTGGCACCCATTTTGCTGTCTTAAATTTCTTTATGCAAGTTTTGTTGTTTTGTTGCTAACAATGTTCTTCCTTAGGGTAGATCAGAGTATCCAAGTCTGTTCATACCTTTAAAGGGAAATCTTAGACTAAATCATATGTATCCGTGACTCTTTGTGGCTATCACTTCTCTTCTAACGGGACTGTGGGCTATACATTGGGGGAAAAGATCATACCAATGGGTCTATCATTCTTGTAGCAATTCTTTGTATATGCTTAAATGTAAATTTTTTTATGTGTTGTGACGGAATTTTAGTCTGATAATTAAAATTCAATTAAACTTAATCAGTGTGTTGGTCAGTTCGTTCCCAAATATCCAAAATTTTTCATTGTCATAGTTTCACGTTTGTGCGTCTATTGTCGTCACTTATGTGTGTGGGTATGTGAGGTCCTATATATATTAATATATATTATATCAGATTTGTCTGACTAATCTAACTCTGTTGTAGATGTTAGGCTGACTGAGAAGAGCTTCTCGAGTGTCAGAGACAGAATCTAATATATTTCCTCCATCTCACTCGTGAAATCTATTTCTATTTTATCATCTCACTGAGCTATCACCTATTTCTATGTCTATTCAGAAGGGTCCAAACTAAGTCTTAATCACCTATCACAAATCTACGACAGTATGTGTGTTTTGACATGATATCTACATGTGTATATGTGTGTATGTGTGTTTTGACATGATATCTACTTGTGTATATGTGTGTATGTGAGTTTTGACATGATGTCTACATGTGTATATGTGTGTATGTGTGTTTTGACATGATATCTACACGTGCATATGTGTGTATTGACATATCTACACGTGTATATGTGTGTTTTGACATGATATCTACATGTGTATATGTGTATGTGTGTTTTGACATGATATCTACATGTTTAAATGTGTGTATGTGTGTTTTGACATGATATCTACATGTGTATGTGTTTTGACATGATATCTACATGTGTATATGTGTGTATGTGTGTTTTGACATGATATCTACACGTGTATGTGTGTATGTGTGTTTTGACATGATATCTACATGTGTGTATGTGTGTTTGGTTTGGTTTTTAGGACCACTTTCATTGCATGGGAGCCGCGCTGGTGTAATGGTTACCACACTGCGCTGGCGATGGGGTGATCCAGGTTCGAGCCCTGGCGAAGACATTTGAAAGAGTGTCGTCGACCGGGACTTGGACTGGATTAATTCGAGCCCTGGCGAAGACATTTGAAGCAGTGTCGTCGACCAGGGACTGGAATAACCTGAACGGCCCCTGAGCCGACCCAGCTCCAGTGGATACCTACGAAATCGGCGAGTATCTGCCTGAATGGCGAGATGACACCTGTCATTGTACAGGGAAAAAAAATGGATACTCGCGTAAAATCAGTCTTAGGTTAGACATATTAACCGGAGATTTCGCCTCGAGTAATAGCGGGCGTACGATTAAAAAAAAATTGCACATGGACTACTTCATCAGTGCTCCTATCTCCTCCTTCCTTCCTTAGATCACACAAGAAGGATCTCAGCACAGTGCACGAACTCCGTAGCACCGGCGAGAATCCCAATGTGTGTAAATAGGAATCACACATTATATAAATTATTTTGTCGTGGGTAGGTTTCTATTTTTTTAAATTTTTGCCAGGGCAGCGGCCTGATCAGCCTACTCTTTACGATTTCCCCTGTCGTGGGACATTTTAATGTGCGCAACTTGGGGACCTCCTATTTTTTCACCCTTATCCGAAAAGGCTAGGCATCCGATCTCACTACCTAGGAGACCCGGTACCTGTAGAACTCGAGGCAGACGCCATACCTTTTAGCCACTCCGATCCCCGCATGTGTGTACATATTATATATGTACAATCAAGAGAGATCTCAGTTTTTCTCAAGTAGATCCCGATATCTTTTGCGTTGCCTACCGCTCGTAAATAGCATAAAATTTACGGTCGTCAGGGTCTCGTCCATTACTAGGATCATTAAGCAATGCATAGTTTCGTCTATTGGACGTGCCAAGGGGGCGATTCTGAGCTCAGGTAAACCATCGCTGACCATAAATTTGTAAATCGGGGGGGACTGCTTGGAAAAACAGCATCAGTGGGCGGGGACGATAACTAAACACATATTGTCCATTCGTTCACTCTTGAAGAAAGAGAAACGATCTGTGGTTGGTTCACTCAGATGTAAACAGAAGGTGAAAACCATCCCTAAATAGTGCTCAATATGAGCTTTGGCGTTGGAAAGGTGTGTCCGAGTGTACTTTCCGATGGCATGGACGAAATTATATACCCGCTGGTGTTTCAGAAAGTACCAACTTTGCTTTGTTGCGGATTTTATTGTCTCAGTATTTACGGGGGCTAGTGGTAACGAGATATTCGCAGTACAGTAATAAATAAAAGAGAAGGTTCAAGAGAGCAAGTTTTTAACAGTACTTGGCAGTAGAATTCAGTCTTTGAACCTCTGAACCGGCTTTCCTACTTTACATTCAGACTTTCATAAATCGACTGGCATGACGTACGTTTCTCATCAATTGCAACTTGGCGCTGCCTATGAGCAAAACCAACAAACTTTCTCGGCTCTTCTTGAGAACAGTAGTTTCAAATAAGCATGTACTGGGTATTGTCGTGTGGTGAGTATTAGGGCAACTGCGACAGATATTAGGTAGAAGGTCTCTAGAAATTGGTGCGTTAAGAAAGAATAAAGACCTATTCGAGATAGGGACCAGAAGAAGGGAATGTGAATGCTTTCCACTGGACAGTGTTTTCTAGTTAATTATGGAAAGAGTTCTGTTTCCCCACGACCTTAGCTTCTGCCCTTAGATCCCGTAACAGAAAAAGCCCCCAACCTCATCTGAGTGTAGAAATTTATCTATATGTAAATACTTAATACCGACAGCACGAGTGATACATTAACAAACTAGATAATGATCAAAAGATTATTGGGTTTATTACTTAAATATCTACACATCTAGAATTAGTAATGGTTAGAACGTGATGATGGTAAAAGACGATTCACACAAAACACACAGATGAGATATTAATATTGTAGTTAATTAAGTAGTAGTACTAAATAAGAATGAGCTTGTGTAAAGCGAATCGATGATGATGTGATATGATATGATAAGTGTTACCAAAATGGTGAGTAATCTACACAGTCTATGTGTCTCTAAATGCTTCACCCGGATAGGATGATTCACATGTATGCATAGAATGTCCCAAGTTCTTATAAGTTATGTCCAGTGGGGTATCTCTAAGTCGAGGACGTTCTGATGAAAACTGTTGTTGTACTGAGAACGTTGACGATATAAATAAATATAGTCCTTCACTGCTTGAGTATATATCTGTAGCGTTGATAAACAGTTAATAGTTGTCGTATGAAAATGTCTGTAGTCTAATCTCCGGAGGGTACTGGCCAGACTGGATATCTTCACGAAATGTTCTTGATATGTAGACTCATTATCTTGAGTATGTAATCGTGGTTCATAAAATATACTTTGGAGTCTGCTTCATAGAATGCGCTTAAGAGTGTGTTGCCCTTGGTATAAATATGAGATTCAACTTTTGAGCTCTTTAGCATGACTTCAGATAGTACGCTTCCGATGAAGCTGAACTTGATACGAGTAATCAACTGTGAGCTTTAGCTTGACTCCTGTAGTAAGCTTTCGAGTGATTTGAACTTGTTATAACTATGTGTTGAACTTGTGCGCATGTGATATATGTTGACGAAAAATGCTGCGTCCACTGTTTTTATCGTGGGCGAGAAATATTCCTTTTTAACCGAGGAACGAAGAATGTCCTATGGCGAATTCTGCAAACCAAATGTCCGTTTTGATAACTTATCTCTAGTTAGACGTCAGACAAGTAGCGTGTAGACTCAGACTTCTGATGGACTGAAGACACACACAAGTCTTAGTAAGTTTTCACACTTAATATATACTGGTTGATTTTCATTTATTCTACATCTCACTCTTGATCTCTTTGAGTTCGATTCTAATGATGTTGAATATATTGTGCATGAGAGTGTGTGCGTATGGTACATCTCTATGGTACATCTTTCACGGTGCAAACAGACCACACTCCATTAGCATTTCTTGGTGCCAATAAAGAATTTAACGCAAGGATCATGCGTTGGGATTTCTTTTAAGCGTTTATTCTTTCAAAGTGAAATACATTCCGGGAAGACAGAATGTCGGGGCTGATTTCCTGAGTAGAAACTGGACTACGGAAGAAGAAGAGGAAGTTGAAGATACCAATCATCTTAAAGCTACCGATCAGGGCAGCTTCATTGTCATAAATCAAACATGAAAACAGGTTTTCATGTCTCAAAAGAGGGGACGATTGTGACAGACAACTCATCCGTCCCTGAATTTGTTAGATGATTGTAGAACCCTCTCATAACATCGGTACCCCTGAAGCGTTGGATGATATAGTACGACTTTCGTAGCGACCCCTCGGATAACATCAGTGCCTCCGAATTTTGTAACCTTTCGTCAAACGGGATTTTTCTTTTCACCTGGACTCATTAGCTATGCAACCGTTCCACACGTTTGCTGATTAATATGTGGACAGTTTACCTATCGTTCATTCTGGTCATCGCATACGGACTGGGGGATTTCAGGAAGACTAGCGCCACGATCAAAGACAGTAGTGGTCCCTGAAACGAGCGACGCAAGTTCCTGCAGGTATTTCGCATCTCGGTGTTAAACACAGAACCGATCGCGCAGCGAACGGAGATACGAAGACCAGGGGTGGCATCTCTCTTTAGTCTGGTGGTCAGATCCCCAAAAGTGTCCGGAGATCTAAAAAGGTGTCACGTTTCTCATGTCCCACTCATCTTACAATTAAGTTAGATATATACAGACCACGTAGAAATACACTTTATCACTCGTTGGCCAGACCTTTACAGAAGCACTAGCTATATTTGAAATCCTGCTAGATTATTTCCTGGATTTTTATATATATTAGCAGTGAATTCTATTTCTGTGCAAAACGGTAATATATATATATTGTGTAAAGTGATCAGTGGTCTAGTTCATTCATTCTATTTCACTGGATTTTGTGTTAATTTAAATCTATTAAATTAAACCATCTCAATAGTTCCAGTTGTAAATGTAATGATATATCTGCTATATTATTTCCAAAAAAAAAAAGATAATAGAGGCTGATATGCTTTAATTAACTTTTAAAGTCGCGAAGGAATTTATAATTAATAAATTTAGTTAAGTCCTATATTTATAGATGTGTGTTAACCATTAGAACTCGCGCAGTGTTTATTAAATACATAATTAAATACGCGAATATATATATATATATATATATATATCTATATATATATATATATATATATATATATATATATATATATATATATATATATATAGATATATATATATATATATATATATATATATATATATATATATATATATATATATATATATAGTCTTAACGGGAAATTCATCGCGCTTTAGAATGTTACTTGATGTTTCGGTATATTACATGTCTTTTTCTTTCATTCAGAGTGATCGTAACCTTTGCAATCCCAGCAATAAAGAAATCATCTTAAAAAACTTCCAGACATATTGATGAAACATTTTTTTAATTTAATCTTGTGGCGGTTGAATGCGACCTAGCTATCATAATTACATGAAAGAAAGCCTACCCAAGACTATTTAAAGGACAATCATCACATTATAATTACAAGTCTGTAAGATAAACTGGAAGTTGAACCGTGCCAGTAGCGATACTTGATTTACTGCCCTACTGTGACAGAGTACATATTTTCCTGAACTGTGACGGCTTAAGTTTTTCCTCACTGGATTAATAAACTTACCGGTCAGTTACTATCATCACGCATTGAAGGAATTTTACCATAGCGGAAGATTAAAGAGACCACTTCATTTCACCCCTGTATCGAACTGTGTCAGTGCCATCCCATAGACTCCTTTTATATAATAAAACACAATAACTCTTAGACTTCAAGTCCGGCGATAAGTGAGAATAGTTGCTATTAGCAAACCTCGCAACATCTGGGGCGGGACACGGAAGTACCAGACCTTTTCATGGGTCAAGAGTGTAATTGCTGTTTATATAATTCTATTGGAGTGTCTGATGCTGTAATCGGTAAGTGTGTGAATATATGAGTGTGGATCCTCACGTGCGTGTATGAATGACAGGAAATTTAATATTTTTTGTAACCCTTTTGTTAACTTGCTTACCTGGTAATATAATTTTCTGTATACCCTGCATTGTTCCTTTAAGTGGGATAGTTGATAATTTGTTAACTCTGTTTAAAAACCCCTCCTTTTCATTTGCTTAGTAAAGGGAAGAACAATTGGGAAGAACAGGATTCTTTCTACCACCCATACCTAATTTTGAAACACCTCTTTCAGAGTAATTAACTTCACGGTTAGGTTAACGTACCTATGTTCCTGATAACTATCTATCTTTGGACTGGGTTTACCTTTGTCTAATAAGCGGGACGGGCTTAGTCGATACCAATCTTCTTCACCCCCTCCCTACCTTGTTATTTGCATTTTTCTGTACTTATGATAATTTTTGCTGTAAACACATGATTATTGTAGTGATTGTTTTTTTTTACTTTAATAAACAACATAAACTTAACTGTTACTGTGTTGGAATACCCAAAGCCCAAATTTTCCCCTATTTGTTTAAGATAGTTGTATCCACGTCGTCTGTGTGATTGAAGCACCAAATCGGTGTGAGCGCAGATGTGTGACTGGAAACTGGCAAATAATTGTTTGACCAGGTGAGCCTGAAGAGTAGATTGAGAGAAACGATTTGTCGTAAATAAGTCTGTCTTTACTCTCCTCCAGCACTCTGTGAAGCAACTATTTACTCTCTACATTTCTATCACTGAGCTTTTTCACCATCATTCTACACTCTAAACCGGACTACTATTTCTAAGACTCTTTCTCTCAAAATAAATTTACGACAGTTACTAATTTACTCTCGCATACTGCTGTTTGTTATACTGGATTAAGTAATTAAGTTTTTCTTTTTAAATTAAGTTAATAAATAAGCGTATCTATAGCTTTATATTATAATGTAATAAACAGAGCAATTAGTTGTTACTGTATTAGCAGTTGCTCTTATTTTTCACTCTTTACAATTTCTTTTATGTACCGGTACTGTGGGGAAATGCAGGGGGCGCTGGGGACATGCCCTGGGAGCCAAACCCGAAAAAATTAGGGAAACACTGGTCTATAGCGTCCAGCTCAAAACTGGACAATACCAAATTTGTGGTCTTTTTCGTCTGGTCGGTAACGCAATATCAACTTTGTGGGGTTTTTTTTTGCGTCTGGTTAGAAACTCAATACCAAATTTGTGGTCTTTTGCGTCTGGTCAAAAACTCAGTATCAAATTTGTGATCTTTTGCGTGTGGTTAGAAACTCAATACCAAATTTGTGATCTTTTGCGTCTGGTCAAAAACTCAATACCAAATTTGTGGTCTTTTGCGTCTGGTCAGAAACTCAATACTACATTTACAGTCTTGAGTTTCTAATCCAGTACTCATTTGCCTTAATGGGCGGTTCATTTTACTGAAATCTTCAGAATTAAAAGTTAGAAAGCAATTTCTGTAACAATATCATGGTAGAGACACTTAGAATTTTTCAGGCGCATGGAGGCGTTACATTTTTGCGTCTCATTTATCACCTTAAACTTCGGCCTTGTTTTGCTAAAGAAGAAGCTTAGCACGAGTGTTCGGAGACTTAGATATGGGTTAGTGAAGTGCAAGAGCTCCAGATAAACAATTAATCTGTAAGACTCGATCACTGGCCAGGATTTCTCCTGCGTTTCCTTTCCAAAAAATCGTGTCGTTCCGAGCCAGTGTGCCGACGTAAAAATAAAATTTATTCTATTGCTAAATCGCTGGAGCGTAAAAGTAGTTTTCTATCATGATTAGTAACTGATATGCCGTCGGCATTTGTGATCGCGCAAATGATTTTTTTCCCTTGGGTTCAGATTTGTCTTATGCTAATGTTCTCTGGTTCGAGAAGACGAGAAACGAGTTGCCATTTTCCAGCTGAAGCCGTTGTTAATCTCTCCAAGCCCACTCGTCCCGGCCTGCTCTCTAGGGGTTGGACTAAAGCATGCACATCTGACACGCGCCTTTCACGAGGACGGAGCGCTCGGAAGAGCCTAAAAATACCAACTGAGAGCGTTCGTCTGCCTTCCCCTGTCCTCCAAATCAAAATAAAAAAAATCTGTATTTTTATAAATCACAATTGTGTATGTGTTTTATTTTCAGATTCAAGGATGTTACATTTTTATAACCTGCATTTCTCTTTGCTCATTTTAGCAGAAGAGGGATTTCATTGATGACACATTTTCTAAACTGTATTGCTGGCATTTCTTCTTCTTTATCGTCTGCCTTTGTTTCAGTTCTTGAGAGTTTCTCTCTTAATGGAAATACCGAGACTAGGTTAGAGTGAACTCTGCTTTAAAATTGCCGGAGCGTAACTTTCTTTTTTCTCCTCGTGTAAAGCTTTACTATCATAAAACCAATGTGGAAAAAGGCATATTTGAAATATATAGAAACATTTAGCTCAAGGATGTACTATCCTGGAAAATCACTTAAAACGATATCCATTAAAGACAGAGAAAAAAATTACATTATGCAGTATTAAAAGTACCGGTACTTACTTACTTACTTAGTCGTTCCTCTTCTACCGTGAGGTGTAGAAGTTTGGAAGAGAGAGCGCCATACTATCCTACTTATGACATCATCGACTTACGACAAGGTCTTGAAAACATGACCATGGCAGCCTGTAAATCATATATATGTATTTCATGAGTCTCCGTGAACGTTTTCCCGAGCTTGAAGTAAAACTTGATTCGCTTCTCATGAAATTCAGACATCTCGAAAAATGCAAAACACAATCTCCACGCAAGTAAACAATCAGCTACAGGAAAATAAACATTCACAACAGAAAAATCGCGGGAAAGGGTAGGTTACTCAAGAAAGTAATCACTAGGCAGCGCCACTGACCAGAAGTTGCTATGACATCGCATTGACGCGCAATTTCAAAAGTTCCTGAACTTTTTGAAACAGACCTCGTTAATAAACAAACGAAGCTAACACACACAGAGTCCTTAACAATAACTAACAAAAGTTGTTTTTTAAAGCACCGCCTGGAGAAGTAATTCAAAATATTAGATGCAGCAAATACAGTCTGAAAATAATTTACCGTTCACAAAAAGGTGTCCTGATCTGAATGATCTATAGTTGATGAATGAAAGGACCTGCAACGTGGAAAAGTAGCGTGTATCTAACGAAACAAATAGACACAATGATGGACAGCGCCAGTGAGGGAACATGAAAAAAATCTAAAGGATGAGGTCATTTAAAAAAAAAAAATCAATGTTCATTTAACTCTTCGTGGGGTTTAAATGTTTGTGTGGTGGTGTACGCTCAAGTGTTAAGTTCAATTCATCGCATAAAGCTGAAACTATGAATGTAGCTATCTTTCGTGGTACACTTTAATCTTTCGTGTTGCGATTGGCATGGACACAGTCGACTTATTATTTTACCTATATATATACTGAAGCACATTAAAAACGCACCACCTGTATAATCCAGGAACAGAGTGTGAAATGTAAATATAAGTGTGTACAAGTTTACATATTTGGAATCTTTATTCATTTTCCTATGAATCCATGCTGGTCATTAATTTGTACATTTGATTGTTATGACATTCATTGCATTCTGTGCAGGCAAGGGAGAAAACCAAAAATACAAAAAAATGCACGTGCGTTATCCTGCTGGAGAAGCTGCAAGTCTGGATAAATTGTGAACGCAGGAGCAACCAGTGCATCCAGAACCTCATCTCGATATGTCACAGCATTAACATTTCCACGGAAGACGTGAAGAGGCAAGCGATGGTGAAAACTGAATCCTCCCCAAATGGGAATACTGCCACCTCGAAATCGGTTGACACAGCAATCTGCAAAGCGCTCTTCACACCGTCGCTAAATCCGCATACGTCCATCTGCAAAGGATATGTTGAATCTGTTCTCGTCTGTGAATAGGACAGCATTCCACTGCAGTCTAGTCCATCTGATATGTTGCTCTGCCCATTGCAGGCGCTGCTAACGATGTCTGTGAGTCAAGTTTGGCCCAACATAAGGTCGTCTTGCAGTAAGGCCTGTATCTCTGAGTCGTCGTGTGACTGTCATTCGAGAGACTTGGCCATGTCTACCCACTATTGCTCTTGCTGTTTACTTGCCGGGAGAGTACGATTCCTTAGGTGACTCAGCACAATATGACGATCTTGCGCAGGGGTAGTAACTCGTGGTTGGCCACTCCGAAGTCTATCCCGGGCACTGCCAGTGGTTCCGTAACGTTCATTGAGACGTACAATAGTGCTGTGGTGGCAATTCATCCTTCTGGCAATGTCCCGCGAGCTCATTCCGGTCTCCAACATACCAATGGCTCGTTGGCGATCGTTTTCAGATAGTCGTGGCATTTCAAGCACATGTACTGGGTGTTTTGTCTCAACGGCCTTTTTATACCGAGTATACTGCCACAACGCGTACACATTTTCAGGGTCATAGCTGTTGGGAATCGTGTTGCACGTGTAACTTTCATCGTTTTCATGTAGTCTGTACACACACCCGTGGGTTGAATCTTGCACTTTCCATTCCAGCAGCCATTCGCTCTCTACCTCATGGCAAACACGGGGAAAATCCATTCACACACTTTTTTTTGGCCAGCTTCTCGGCATCAGTATATATAATAGTGGTGCGTTTTTAATGTGCTTCAGTAAATAATATTTTTTAAAAAAAATGAAAATAACTTCATTAAAGTAAAGCAAATGGTGAACTGAGAAATGAAAGGGACAGGTGTCGGATGGTGAACGGTGATGTGCCGAGTTAATCATTGTGAATGTGTCTTTGTTGTTGTTGTTTTTTTTTTTTACAACTAGGTCATCCCCGATGCCTAGAAAATAGGGAGTCCTTTTGTTAGTTGGTTTTTCTAGCGTGATGCAAATGTTGATGTGTAATTGGCCAGGTATGCGTGTCGATTTCACCTGAACAGTGTAATGGTGCGGTGAAGATCTGGGTCACTCACGCTGACAGCATACATGGTCCTTGTACGATGATGATGATGATGTGAGACATGGGTGTGTGCAGACGCAAATGCGTTTAGGATCATATATGGTATACAATGCACCCAGTCACACTCGTACAGAAGCCAATGATGGTTGCAACTACTGGTAACAGTTCATACATTTATTCACAGGACTAACAGTAGTATCACAGGAACAGTCAGTGTAAACAGGTTCATGTACATCATGTTAATTGAAATCGCTTGGTACATATCAGGCATTCTAAGGCTGGTGAACATTCAAATATGTGGGCATGGTCAATAGTGGTATGTCCTTTAACGTACAGTTCATATGGCCGCTTTGGTATCCCTGACTGAACGCGTCAGATACCTTAATAACTCCATTATACAAAAGACGAGCCCTTAACTCATGTAATCCTATTACCAGGGCCGTCGTTCAACTTGGCATAACACGCCAGTTACCTCTTTTCATGCGGTAGAATAGTGGCCATTACACAGGCCTCGATATGACGTCAGCTGTGTACTCTTCATAAGCAGGTTGCCTAAACCCTGCTATAATGTTTGTATAAATATACCGCCAATCTGCGGTTTCCACCATATATAATTTCGTCACTGGACTTCTGATCATATAAAGACGAATAGTCTTAAATGGCTACCTTGAGCACAAAATATAAGTTCTGCATTACAGGAACTGTGAGCTGTTCTCACAGGCTAGGTAAGCCTTTAACAAATTCTGCAACCGAATGCGTAGTAATGATAAAGTCGGTGTTACCTTGAAACGAATCCTCAGAACACAAGAAATAACACTGTCGTCATTCCTGACGTACAGTAAATCACTGGGGAAAACTGCCAACGCAGTCACTTCGAAGATTTTCCTTCCCCAGGAAACAACGGTCATTCACGTCCTACAGAAGCCAGTTCGCATCTCTACCTCACGGAAGTCTAATTTTGCCCTCAACAACTGCGCATGGCACATAGCTCAGAACTGTTTACCTTTGACCCTAAAGGTCAAACACAGTGAATAAACCAAAAAGGGAGATAACCCCTAATCAACCTGACACAGCAAAGTTAAGACATAGTTCCCCAACTTTGACCAGGGTGAAAACATACAACCAATAAATCGACGTTTGAAACTCCATCAAAATGACCGCAATACCTTTGTTTTAAACAAAGTGGTACATTTGAATTGACCCTGTGTTGACCAGCATTGATTTTGAATTTTCACATTTTATCCAAATTTCAGTGAGTGCAGTAACGGATAAAAGTGGGTCCCTGTCACGAAACGTTTTGTGCATATACTTTTGCGCCCTTCTCTCTCTCCCTCATCGTCCTATTAGTTGACATATTTCATGCCCTTACATTTTTTTGCTCTGAGCCGCTCCAAGACTTGTTTATGTTTCGCCCTATGGCAAGGCTAATTCGACAGGTCAGCGATAATACTTTTATCACGTAAGTCGTCTAGCCTCCTTTGATAGAGTCGATTTTTATTGCCACAAGGTGGTAGCGCACGATCGATGAAAAGAAAGCCATATTGTCTAAGAAATCTTTCTGAGGGATTTACGCAAACACGGGTGATAATACGTAATCGCTTCAAGATGCAATCGGAAGTATTACTGCCTTATTAGAAAGAGGTCACGCGTTGGAATTTCAAAATTTGATATTTTAAAACACGCGGGGGATATTATGATTTAACACCCCGACCCATATAGTTCTAAAGCGCTTACCATTCGCTTGATTTGAGAACTGGAACAGACTTTAACTTTCATTGGCAAGTTGCCAGGGGGCCAGAGATTGGAAGTGATCACTACCTGCTAACAATCAAACGAACAACTGAAAGAGTTGCTCAGCCTAGGAACTGCTCAACATCACGCAAGAAACCAAGTAAACGAGCAGGAGAAATGAGCATTAGGACCTACAAGCTGAGAGAGCCAGAAATTAAGACCAGATATCAGGGGCTTATTGCTGCAGCGGTGAGCAACACAGAAGAACAACCTGATGACTTGGAAACCCTCTGGATTAAATTCAAGGATATCATAAAGACAGCTGCTGCAGAAGCATGTGGTGAAGTCCGACTTGGGAACCAGAGAAAGAGGACACCTTGGTGGACAGAGGAAGTCAAAGAGAAAATAAGAGAGAAGAAAATGGCATGGAAACAATACTTAGGAGCTAAAAACACAACAGGACAAATGGAAAAATATAGAGAATATGTGACACTCAGAACAGAAGTAAAGAACAAAGTGCTAGCAGCAAAACAGAAGTCCTGGGAAGAATTTGGAGAAAAGCTAGAAAAAGATGCACAAGAAAACCAGAAATTGTTCTATAAGACCCTAAAGAACATGAGGAAGGAAAAACAATGCCCTCTCAAATTTATAAAGGACAAGCAAGGCAAATTGCTTACTGCCCCGAAGGAAGTAATGGAAAGATGGAAAGAATATTTCTCAGAACTCCTTGATGGTGAGCAAGGTCAAACATCAGAAATGTTAACCACTAGCACAGAAGAGGAAACCAATGGTGATGAAGATGACATAAAGATGGAAGAACTGAAGGCAGCACTGGAGAAAATCAAGATGGGCAAAGCAGCAGGGCATGATGGTATAACACCAGAAATGGTTAAGTACATGGGAGCATCAGGCGACCTGTTACTCCTAAGGGTCCTACAGGCAGCATGGTGCAACAAGACCATACCAAAGGATTGGGAGATCGCCATCATAACACCAATTTTCAAAAAGGGTGACAATCGACAGTGTGGAAACCATAGAGGCATATCCCTTCTCAGTGTCCCTGGAAAAATCTACTCTAGAATCCTAGAGCAGAGACTCCGACGCCTAGCTGAGCCACAATTGGATGAGGTCCAGTGCGGATTCCGAGCAAACCGAAGTACTCAAGACCTAATCTTCACACTCAGA
The DNA here is from genome assembly GCA_024509875.1 of Oreohelix idahoensis. Taxonomy (NCBI): domain Eukaryota; kingdom Metazoa; phylum Mollusca; class Gastropoda; order Stylommatophora; family Oreohelicidae; genus Oreohelix; species Oreohelix idahoensis. Next base: position 101,169 of record JAMPIV010007407.1, on the reverse strand, counting down.
CAGCTGAGTGAAAAGGCCCTTGAGTATAAGAGAGAGATCCATCTTTGTTTCATAGATCTGGAAAAGGCGTTTGACAGGGTCCCTTGGAGCAAACTTTGGGACTGTTTGGCAAGGAAGAATATTCCAGCACCTCTGATTCATGCTATACAGAGCTTCTACAAGTCTTGCAGAAATTATGTGAGGACAGCAAACCATAAGTCAGAAGAGTTCAGGACCACCACTGGTGTAAGACAAGGTGATATCCTATCACCTTACCTCTTCATACTCCTTATGGACGATGTCATCAAGGCATGTAAGGAGAGAACAAGAAAGTATTCAGTGGGGTACTGGAAGATGAGACAGGTCTATATTTCAGAGCTGGCATTTGCTGATGATGTTGCCCTGATTGCTAAATCAGAGGCACATCTCCAATCCAACCTGCAAGTCTGGAAGGAAGAGCTGGAGAAGAGAGGGATGGTCATAAGCAGCTCTAAAACAAAATCCATGGTGATATCACGAGAAGAAAGAAGACATCAGATTAAGCTGGGAGAACAGATCCTGGAGCAGGTCGACCACTTTAAATACCTCGGAGCTATTATAGACCGAAAGGGAGGCATCAAAGAAGAGTTGGCCACTCGAAAAGCAGCAGCTGGGAGACTTTTTCAGGCCATAAATCGAGGATTCCTCAGCAAGAGAGAGGTTGGTAAGAAAACGAAGATGGCTGTATACCGCTCCACCTATGTCCCAGTCTTGACATATGGATGCGAGTCATGGGCAATGACTACAACCCATAAAAGCCAGATCCAAACCTCAGAAATGAGGTATTTGAGGAAGGTGGTTGAAGTAACAAGAAGAGACATGGTACGCAACCAGACGATACGTCAAGGCCTAAAATGCCACCCCCTACAGACCCAAGTAGAACAGTCCCAACTAAGATGGTTTGGCCATGTCTGCAGAATGGGAGAAGATCGGCTACCACGACAAGCATGGGAAACAAAGAGCCAAGGATCCAGACCCCGAGGACGACCCAGAGTCCGCTGGGAGGACAACATTAGACAATCTTTGAAGGACCGAGGACTAGAATGGAACCAGGCCAGGAGGAAGACAGCCGATAGAATAGTCTGGCGCTCTCTCTTCCAAACCTCTACACCTCACGGTAGAAGGGGAACGACTAAGTAAGTAAGTAAGGCAAATTGCCTAAAAGTACAATCTGGGACTTGACCTAAGAAATGGCAATATAATCTAGCGAAATCAGAGTTATAGATCATACTGCTTCGCAACGTCAAATTAGCAACTCCCAGGAGCCAGAGAGACATCAGATTAAGAATTCCAAAATTATAAGTGACAGATCAAAGTATTTGGGCAACTTTGAAAATTAAAAGTAAACCCGCATTTTTAAAAACAAAGACTGGAAACTTAAAGGACCAGGACAGAGTATTTGGGCAACTTTGAAACTTAAAAGTAAACCCGCATTTTTAAATACAAAGACTAGAGACCTAAGGAACCAGATCACCCGTCATATGAGGAATACTAAAATTTCCCAGACCAAGTGATTCGAAATCACCTAGCCTAAGTTGATGTGTCCATTCCAACTGTGCCAGAAGATTGTAGATCCCATTTGGGGTAAGTTGTGAACCTATATTTTTTTAATGTAACATGTCTGTACTTGTTAAGTGGTTATATATGAGGCTGGTAACCTCAACATATGAAAATAGTATGTTCATAAACCATTACAGCAAGCGCTGGTGTTTGTTTTTGCTAATCCGCTCAGAAAAGTGAAAGCAGCAGCAACCCCAGACTCAAAATGGCGCAGTGATGAGTGATGATTACATCCAATGTGCATCAAGTGTATTGTATGATTTTGTGAGATATGTAAATTGTTAATTTTAGTTCAGGCACAAATCATTGCATTCGCGCTGTTGAAGCACATATTTTCCCAGTTTAATACCCAGAAGAATATTGGTGATTTCTAATCATCTTCCCTGAATTAAGCTGTGTATACTCAAAAGAATGTAAGTATTCAGCGAGGCTAACATTGGTGGTGAACAGTGAGACAATGCGCCTGTTAATCTTCCAACCCAGTATACTTAGCAGAGGCATTTGTTCTTTTTATTTTGTCTAAAGTTCCTGGAACGAAGCTATCAGACCGTTCATGGTACGAAGCTGCAAGACTAAAGTTTCTACGCCACTAGTGTGAGTAAAGAGCAGGACTCACTTATACTAGCTAAGTTCTTGTAAAAGGAACCAGCAAAAGGACAATTGTTTTTATCAATCTTCAAACCAAGTCTCAGTGAAGGCAATTTTATTTACATCTAAAATTCACCATCATTCCATCGCTATTTTAACCTGTTAATACTAATTAATTATTAAATTTGTTACGTGTTATTTTAAAACAAAACAATCATAGTTGATTCAGTTATTACAGGTATGAAAGCAAACTTATGAGCAAGATTCTTTAATATATATACATCTAGATATATATTTACATCTATAGAGCAAATACGTATACAAGAATTTAGCTGGATTTACACCAGCTGGGGGCTTGCGTGGGCTAAAACCATTGCTTAATTCTTCACAAAAGGCGACGGATCAGATATAAGTTAATAGTGCTCTGCCCTATGCAGCATTGTTCTTGACTTCTGAAAACATCTTGTGGATACACCCTTGAGATAGAAGCGTCATTATCCTTCTATCTACAACTCTGCCAAGAGTAATCTTGTGCGAAGGTAGACACTTTTGAAGACCCATATTAGATACTCTTGAGTGCTGGCCACTGGTGGATCACTACTGCAGAGCTAAGAGGAGACAATCCGTGACAGTCCCTAGCAGTTGTGTTTTCCTTTACTTGCGATTATACTGCTTTGTCGCGTAATCGCGCTGGTTTAGTCAAATGTGTTGCCATTCAACAGATTGGAAACTTCCTATGTTGTCGAACTCGAGTCGATGGACTGGAACTCGTGTCGGACTTAAGTCACGACAATGACTCGACTCGAATGTGTGTCTGTCTGTGTGTTTTATTTTTTTAATTAACGACATGGCTCGACTTGGGACTTTCCAGTTTTGGCGAACCAACTTCTCCGACCTTATTCATTACGCACTTATACGAAGAAACCGAAAATTGTTGTTGTTGTTATTTTTTAATTTAATCGATAAAAAATATGTGCCAACAGAGTTTGAGCAAATGAAAGTAGTCAGTAAATAAAATACTTAACACTATTTTTCATTATTATTTATAGTCATTTGATTTGTTTGATTGTTTGAATACAAGCAATTGTGACTATAAACAGTTGTAGATCAAAAACGAGATTCAACTGTATAGCTACTGTTAGGGACTTGAGACTCAACTTGACGCTGTACTTATAGACTTGAGACTCGACTTGAAGCTTGTACTAAGATACTTGAGACTCGACTTCAGAATTGTGCTAAGAGACTTGAGACTCGACTAAAGACTTGTATTAAGAAACCTGAGACTCGACCTGAGACTTGTACTAAGAGACTTGAGACTCGTACTAAGAGACTTGAGACGACTTGAAACATGTACTAAAATACTTGAGATTTGTACTAATATGCTTGAGACTTGACTTAAGACTTGTACTAATAGACTTGACATGAGACTTGTACTAAGAGACTTGTACTAAGAGACTTGTTCTAAGAGACTTGAGACTTGTACTAAGAGACTTGACTTGAGACTTGTGCATAGAGACTTGACACGTGTACAGATTTGAGACTTGACTTGAGACGTGTACTAAGAGACTTGAGACTTGTACTAAGAGACTTGAGACTTGTACTGAGATACTTCAGACTTGTACTAAGAGACTTGTACTAGAGACTTAGACTAAGAGACTTGAGACTTGTACTAAGAGACTTGAGACTTGTTTTAAGAGACTTGAACCGTACTAAGAGACTTGACTTGCGACTTGTACTAAGAGATGTGAGATTCAATTTGACGCTTGTACTAAGAGACTTGACTTGAGACTTGTACTAAGAGACTTGAGACTCGACTTGAGACTTGTACAATGAGACTTGAGACTCAACTTGAGACATTTTAGAAAAGACTTGAGAAAGATCTCGAAACCTGTGAGTTAATCTGCCGAAAGCAGCAAAGACATAGAATATTTGAATAGACTTGCGATTAGATGGGGACATTTCGGAAGAAGATAGATGGAGTGCCAAACAATTTAAAAGAAATACCCCAAAAAGCAGCTTCAGGTTGCAGATACAGGAAGTAAAACAGAAAAATGGAGGCTAAAAAAATAAAAGATCACCGGTTAACTACCACCAACCATTGTTAGGTAGCTCTTTGTTTTCTGAAGTTTTATATATACTTTCGGGTTAAAAGATGTGATACGTACGTGGAAATTTTAGGCAATATCCCGTAGTTGATGTGTTTTAAAATAGTTTTGCGACGTACACCTTTGCCACAGCAAGGTAAATTGTTGACTTTGTCGCAACTTTTTTCTTCACATTTTTTCGCAGATTGAGAGACAGAGACAAGCAAAAGTGTGCTGCAAAATAAATTTTGCTGTTAAGTAGTGCGGAGGGTCTATGTCAAAATGAGAAAACGACAACTTTGATTATTAGAAAATCGGGCAATAAGCCAACATTAAATATAAGAATAAATAGAAAAATCATGGAATAAATCCAGAGTTTCTCATATCTTGGTCATATAACAACAGAAGATGGCAGATGTGAAACAAATCAAGAAGATAATAGAACTGGCCAAAGCTACATTCAACAAAATGAGACAAATGTTGACATCTAAACAATTTACTCACAAACTAAAACTTGGAATCATCAAATGTTATATATTTTTTCGGTTGAAATGAACAACAGTGGGCCGCGTTCCTCGATGTCATCCTAGTAAGTCACCAACGTCGTTCGGATTAAAGGTTGGGTTTAGAATATGAAACCATTATCCTACCCCTTTTTACTGTCTCTGAATTTTTTTTTTTTTTTAATGCCGTATCGAATAGACGGCCCACTGTTCTTCATTGCAACCTTATTTTTTATTACTGTATGGTGTAGAAACATGGACAATGAACAAGCAGTTAGAAGAAAGAATTGAGGCTCTCGAGGTGTGGATATTTAGAAGAATGGGGCACATCTCATGGAAAGAGAAATAAAACAAAGAGGTCCTAGAAAAATCTAGGAATAAAAAGAGAATTAATGAAGGAAATCAAAATGAGATAGTTACAATATTTTGGCTATATAAAAAGACATAACAGCTTGCTAAAGACCATAATGAAAGGAGCATTTGAAGGCAAACGTGCAAGAGAAAGACAGCTGTATAAATGGGGGGATAACATCAAGAGATAGTCAGGAAAGAATCTGTCAGAGTCCACCATCAAGACATTAGACAGAAGACTTTGGAGATCCTTCGATGTGGAGATGGCAGCTGATGATTATGTCACAAATCAATTATGTTGACTGTTGTCTAGATTTTTCATATAGCATACCTGTCAACCTCCTGAGACAAAAACCTGTACGCCGGACCAGTAAAAACCAGTACAAACACCTAAAAACCTTACGCAAAAAAAATAATAATATTATATGCAATATGGTTTAAATGACAAACACAAATTCATTAACATTTGAAATACAGTAGAACTCCATTTATCCGAACCCCATGGGACCGAGCATCGTTCGGATAATCAAATGTTCGGATAATTGGATTACATAATGTATCGAGTACATGTACACATATTTCTAAAAATAATTAACCATCACAAGGAAAACACACTATAAAACATATTTACTTGTACTGTAATAATAATACCCACACTGTATTAGATCACTGTATCACCAAAATCTTTCATTACACTGCAGTGCATGTACTACTTGTATTAAATTTTTTTTTTTTTAAGAAGGAGAAATGTTTTCAAAATAACATTACAAACGATTCAAAACCAGGCGCAACTTACGTATACATGTACTTGCACAGATGTAGCCCACTATTTAAAATAATGAGGAATCCTCTTTTGCACCAAACTGGATAGTCTCCTTTTGGCTGCTAAGTTCCGCATTCTCGTCAACAGCAGAAGCTGTGTAGGACAGCTGTCATCTTCTTGCTCGTACCAAGCCATCGCTAATTCTAGTGCTATAAAGGCCTCTTCAGGACTTGGTCGACGTTTTGGGTTTTCTTCATAATCTACAAGTACATCATGTACTTCTGAGGAGTCTTCGTCATCGGTCACTACATGTATTTGGTTTTCTTCTTGCACAAAAGACAAAATTTCTTCGTCATTCAAAAACTGAAAACCAGAATCATTATCATCTTCTAGCCACATGTGTGCATCATCTTTGTCACAGTCCGAAAATCCGGGCATTGAAACAGTTCCACAACTTCATTTATACAATCATCATTTGTGTCCACTGCAGTAGTTTCATTTCCTCCTTTTTTCCCAAGCAATCTATTCCAAGCCTTGTTGAGATTATCTTGTGACAGGGTGGTCCAAGCATCAGCTAACATATAGCAGCAGTCTTTGAGATTAAGCTTTTTAGAAAACGCCACCACACTTTCTTCATCTTCAGCCAACAATAAACGACGCAGGACTTCCTTCTTGTACATCTTTTTAAGCTTTGCTATAACACCCTGATTCATTGGTTGAATCAGTGCTGTTACATTGGGAGGCAGAAAAATTACTTTAAAATTTGCATCAACTGCATTCAATGTATCCTTCTCTGGATAAGATGGTGCATTGTCCAGTAGAAGAATTACTTTTCCAGTTTTCTTTTCTTGTTCTCTCAACCTCTTCACATTTGGGATGAACTGATTTGTATACCAATCAAGAAATATTTCACTATTCATCCAAGCACTCTTCTGTGCTTTGTAGCACAATGGGAGACATGTCACATTCCTTAAACAACGTGGTTTTTTGGCTTTGCCGATCATTAGCACCGGTAAACGATGACTTCCACTGGCATTCGCGGCTACCAAAATTGTTACTCTCTCTTTGCACTTTTTAAATCCAGGGGCAGCTGCTTCGCACTGAGATGCAAGTGATTTTTGAGGCAATGATTTCCAGTATAAGCCAGTCTCATCGGCATTATACACATCATCGAGTGAATAACCTTCTTCTTCCAAAAAAGCCAAGAATGTTTCTTTAAAATTTTCAGCGGCAGTTGCATCGCTAGATAAAGATTCCCCTTGAATCTCCAGTTCTCATATGCCATGACGAGATTTAAAGTTTCTTAACCATCCCTGGCTAGCCTTAAAGTCAGGAGGACCGTCAAGTTGACTGTTGAATTGAAGTGACTTTTCACACAATAGAGAGCCAGAGATAGGTTCCGATTTGCTTTTTCTTTGCAGACACCATATATACAAAGCCTCTTCCAATTTCAAATATTTCGCATTTCTCGTGGTTTTACGTTTCTTCGACCCATTTTCACTATCCAATTTCGATGCAAAACTCATAATTTTATCCTTATTACTTCTGATGTCAGAGACGGTAGCTTTCCCAACATTGAAAATCCTCGCAAGTGAAGACACAGTTTCACCTTTTCCTAGTCTCTTGATAATTTCTGTTTTCGTTTCAATTGACAAAACATTGCGGTTTCTTTTATATGCTTTAGGCCTACTGGAAGATGCCATATCGCACAGAGAAATACTTGTACACCAAAATTATTCTGCTGTAGTAGCAGGACACAATTATTTTAAGTTGAACTGTCTGTTTAGCCAGTGTTCTGCCTAGAACGCACACGTACACTGGAGTGGTAAACCAGATATTAACTGACTTTATGATCTAACTGACTTCCTGTACGTAAGCGACCGACCATTACCCCAACCCATCCTCTACAAATTGTTCGCACACATTTGAAGCTTGCCGCATGAAAAGATTCAGAAATGTAGTCTAACGTGACTGGTGGCGATTGATTTTTTTTTTCTGGAAAAAGTGTTCGGATAATTGGATGTTCGGATAATTGGGGTTCGGATAAATGGAGTTCTACTATAGTATGATATAAAAAATACAAATAAAGTCTCATGCTGTTCTTTATGAATATTAGAAATGCTGTGAGTGAAAATAATTATAATATGTGTTATATCCCTTAAAGTTATCACAGAATTCATAACGTGGTGATGTTTGTGTTAGTTTTGTAAAATACACCAGAAAATCAATAACTTTATAACAGATGTCATATTATAACTATAATTGTAGTGATGATATACATAGGCCCTATATATAAAAATGTAATAAAAATGAAGATAAAACACTGGCATGTTTAAAAGCAAAAATATCCTAGTAGTTGTAAATTGATGTGCTCTGAGAATATACAGTCCTACCATTATTTCAATGAAGAAATGGTATTTATTATTAAGCATCTCCCTAACTTTTTTTTCTCCAATTTAAATAATGTCAAATGCCATAGTTTTTTCCATATCCTTTTTCTCACATGGAGTGTCTAACAGTGAAATGCAGAGACACTGAAACTTATCCGTGTGGACGAAACTCTAAACATGACATTTTTCATACTTGTCAGACAAGTAAGCAGCGAGGTGTGCTTCAATTTTGCTAATGTTACAGAACTGTAATACACAGACAATAAATAAACACATCACATCATCGTTACTGGTACACAGAGCTTTAATTAGTGCACCTATAGAAAATTATGGGCTAATGTTAAATATGAAAACAACTTACTTACTTAGTCGTTCCCCTTCTACCGTGAAGTGTAGAGGTTTGGAAGAGAGAGCGCCAGACTATCCTATCGGCTGTCTTCCTCCTGGCCTGGTTCCATTCTAGTCCTCGATCCTTCAAAGATTGTCTAATGTTGTCCTCCCAGCGGACTCTGGGTCGTACACTAAAGTTAACAAAATGTCAGCAATTTATTTTTGTTAATGTCAAAAACTACATTCATTCATGACCAATCAGCTCCTCAAGGAGCATAGACCTTCAGCAAACTTAATGCCAGGTTCTCCTGTCCGGTACCATCCATCAACTGAAAGTCTTTCCATGTCTGTCCTCATCCCCTTCATTTCTGTTTTCAGTTCTCTTCTTCATATGTTATTTGGTCTACCTCTAATGAGAGCCACTGTAGCACAGTGGTTAGTGCACTGGCTTCCTAGTTCGGTGGTCCATGGTTCGATCCCCAGTTGAGGTGGGATTTTTTCAGACCGCAAACAGCTCCGGGGTCGACCCAGCCTCATGCATTGGGTACCAGAGTAACTCTGGGAAGGTTAAGGCGACTGGTGTGATGTTGACCACATCACCCCTAGTGTGCCGATGGTCAAGAAAATATGGGCCTAACAGCATATTCCCAATATGCCTTAATGGGCATGTAACTGGATCCTTGACCTATCTACCTCTAATACTTGATGTGGTCCAAATAAAATGCTTAAAGAAAAGAAACATTTCAGTTTAGTTCACTTTTTCATAATCATCATTGACCGTCAGCTCCTCAGGGAGCATTGACCTTCAGCTCCTCAGGGAGCATTGACCTTCAACAAACTTTCCATGTGTCCTTCATCGTTTTTATTTCTGTCTCCAGTTCTCTTCTCCGTGTATTTTTTTCAGTCTACCTCCATTTCTTTTACGCTGGGAATTCCAGAACAAGGACTGCCTTGTCATGCCGTCAGCAGGTTTCCTTAACTGCACGACAAGAGTAATAATAAAACACAGTACATTCTGAATTATTAAGATAATTAACTAATGTCTAAAAGTCACATAATAATAATACTAAATAAAATTAAGAGCAGTGTTCGTCACTGTAACTTTGCACGACATAACTCTGTAATATTCCATGTGTGGTGGACGAAACTTCCTGCTTACAGATTTAAGCGAATGCAGGACATTGTTGTGTCCTATGCATCGCCAGCGTCTTTTTCTCATGTCTTGTTCCACTGGCACTTGTCTGATTCTTGTCATCAGTTCCATATTTAGTGATCTTCGCTTTTTTGCTACTTCATTTAAACTGCTAACAGTGTACATTAAACCAGCAATTTTGTAGGTCACGAAATAAAGTTTAAATTATTAATTTGATTTACAGCCTTCACCTTGACGTTTTCTCATCCATTCTCAGGTACAGAATGGTAAGAATACTATCTAATGGGGAAATCGTCGCTGACGATGATCCCAGAGCACAACAGGCCTAAATGAAACTTTCAACTACGTCATTTTTGAATTTCATTTCTTTCTGTCTGGAATTTAAGTCTTTTCAGCAAAACTAGTTTGTTTGGATGCCATTCAGTTTGTTGCTAGCACCAAGCCATTGCAGTCTCTAGTGTTTGATGGAAACTTGAAAGTTTTTTTAACTTGTTTTAATATCTGTTATGGCTGACTTCCATTCGTGCAAAATTTTGCTAATGAAGGCAAGCTTATTCCCTTTATTTAAAATCTCAATCTACAGTTTATTTCTGCTTCTTTTTAGAAGATGAAGAAGGTACCATAACTGCAGGGTGGTACAATGAAACTAAGTAAACACAAAACTGTCAAACTTGCACTCAGCAATCTGATGAACTGACCGAATGCTTGTGAGAGATACAAGTAGATACACTTCTCCACTGTAACTCTCACTGCCAAGGACACGTTTGGTTTAGCTCTGGCACACTCCTCACTTTCTGGTGCCAGCATTAAATAGCTAGTTCAGATTATTGACATTCAGATTATCATTCTACTGTAGTTCAGATACATTACTGGGACCGAAGACGCAGCAAAAGTGATGAATGCAGTCAGCGACCCATAGCTTGATTGCTTGCGTTAGGGTCAGCGAGCAAGAACTGACCAAGACCCTTCTACGCCTCCAAGTGGTGGTCCTGGAAACAGGCTGTATCACTGCAGATTGAGTAGGGATCAAAGAGGGAAGGCAAACCCGGTCCCAAAAAATGCTGTGCTGAAGTTGGATGTGTTGGCCGAAAGGCGCAGCTTCGCTGTAAACAGACACAATACAACCAACGTCCTTTTCAGGATGAAAGAGGAAGACGATACATTACTTTAGAAGCATGCTTACAGAGTGTGGTAGAATGGAAACAGATATAAGATGCCTCAGTGTCAGGTATGATCACTATTTAAAGCAAATGAGAGGAAGATCTCTAAATGCAAGATGACATTGCCTGAGAAAAGCTACAAATGCCACCATTAGAAACAGAAAGAGAATCTAAAAGATCAAATGTCGGATGGAACAGCACCCATGTATTGTTATGACATGAGTTTTCTTACTTTATTATTTATCAGCATGTTGAGTCAGCATGCCAACAAATTATTTATGCCAAAATAAGCCTGTGACTTGATAATATAGGGAATTTTATACAGCAGTCAACTGCTATAAACATGACAGGAAATAATTATATTGTGCTCCGTCTACTGCTGCTTGTTCTAATGGCGGCACTAATTCTTCTGTGGTCATTTTATTACTTTCCATTCCATGTCAACTTCATTGGATCTTTGTAGTCAAACTGATCAATGCACCATGAAAAAATTGAATGGCCTGCATGCTCTGTTAATGGGTGTTAAATTTAGCTTTCACGGTACAGTGCACACAATTTCTGTATTTTTCCAGAAAAGTATCACAAGAAGATTGCAAGGCATGAGCGTTCTTTTAATGGGTGTTCAAATTAGCATTTACTGTACAATGCAAACCTTTGACAAATTTTCCTGAAAAGCTGACTGGATTTTGTTATTGTTGGTTACAGATATTTCAGTTAAACACTTAGTATATAGGGGATTACTGGAAGAAAGTTATGTTGGCAGTTCCTCTTCTGTGGGTCCCCCCCCCCCCCGCCCCCCCCCCCCCCCTGAAATTTATGTTCAACATGGGGAGCTGTGAAAAATGTTAGAAATATTTTTTTCTTCCTTACAACCTCAACTTTTTCATCAAAACTGTGTATAGGAAACTAGGGGAAGTTATTTTGACTACTGCTTGCAAAACTAAATATCAGTTTATCATAAATAGTTGTTCTATTTTACTTTTTAACCCAGAATTGAATTGGGAATGTAAAGAATCAATCTTTTCATATCAGGTTGTCATGAGTGCATCTCCACTGTCTGTATTTTGCCCTGGTGTAATATTCTGACTACTTCCTGTCCATGGATGATTCCCACCTCAGCTGTTGCCTTCTTCCATTATGGGGTTTTCAATAAAGCATTACGTTTCATAGTAGCTATATGCATTTCATAGTAGCTATATATATTTTTTTTCCCCCTCTATAGGCTTCACAGAGGAGACCCCAGACAGCTGGAAACTTTCAGCAGGGCAATGAACAGCAAGTGAGCATTTTCCAGGCTTTAAACCAGCGGCTAATAGGATTTGGAATTCCACGTTTTAACTTCGGTGACATAGTCATAGAGCCCCTCGTATCAGTGGGCTTGTTGGCTGCTTTGTTAATGTTTGGTATTCATGGACTCATGTTTGGGCTCATTTTATTTGCTGTAAGTAGATGGAGCACACATGGGGCACCCGAGATAGTGTCTCGCTTTTTCGGAAGAGGAAATGATAGGAATGATGACAGTAGCAGCGGTAACAGAGGCCAAGGAAGAGCTGGTGGTGGGTATAGATTAGGCAGATAGAACATGGTTCAATATGACTGATATCACTTCCTTTTTTTTTTCATTTAAATCTTTGATTGCAAACTACTGAGATCTACAAATTTTGCTAGTTACTTTTGATAGCTTTATTGTGTGTTAATCTGAAAGATACAGAATTTCATAAATGGATGCTTGTTTGGAATAGGATTGAAATGGTATGAGGTGATCATCAATGTGGAACTGATGGTAAGGAATTGAAAGGTCTGATAAACTCACTTGAAAGCTTGGCCAAATGCTTCAACAGACACAGTCCAGTGGATACCAGCCCAGTGCAACATTCCAGGCAACGAAGAGACAGACAAACTTGCTAAAGAAGGGAGAGCGCTAGAACAAAATGATATAGGGACAACTTACGAAACAGCTAAAACAAACATCAAAGCCACATTCAAGTTCTAATGTGAAAAAGGGCACCCAGGCCATATTAAAAAAATTATGCATATCACCAGCTATCTCGGCGAGACCAGGTCATAATTTCTGCTAACGCACCTATTCCTAAATGTTGATATGTCACTAAATGTTAAACCCAATTATTTTCGGAGCCAGGCATTTAATATACACTGTCATTAAATATGCATAACTAGGGTTATGTATGTTAATAATATCTCCATCAAAGCAAAGTTCTCCGGCTGACAAAATCTTAAAATGTGAACATTTTGTCATTTAGCATCACAAGGCAGCCGGTGCTGACCACATCACCTCTAGTGCGCCGATGGTCAAGAAAATACGGGCCTAATGCCATATTCCTAGTATGCCTCAATGGGTGTGTAACGGGATTCTCTTCCCCTCCCCCCTCCCAGTATCACATATTGATAAGCACTTTCAGAGCTACTACTGCTTATTGTAAACAAATATTTATTCATAGTTGTATTTATGCAATGGCGGCTGACGTGGCCTTATTGGACTGGACACATGTACAGCATGTGTAATACATAGTAATTTAATAATTTAAAGCTTTTTTTTAAAACCAGTAAATTTTAACTTGCATATTGTCCGTAATGAGGTAAATTTTAACTTGCCTATTGCCCATAGTGCAGTAAATTTTAACTTGTCTACTGTCTGAAATGCAGTATTTCTTTTCAAGTGAATTTCTAGGTTTTTTGAACAAACTGGACAGGCTTCAAAACCCCATTAACATTTTACTGTGTATGTGTCAAAGGAGATCCTTTTACAGAGAATTGAGTGAAGACAAATGATGATGATGAGGAAGATGTGGAAAATACTGTGAGCTGATGGCATGTGACTGGAAGACTTGGCATGTGTTTACTGAAGGCTTATGCACCTTGGGGAGCTAAAGAGTATTGATTGATTGAATATGACAGCGTTAGTTTCAGTTCTGTGTTATGAGAGCTAAAGAGTATTGATTGATTGAATATGACAGCGTTAGTTTCAGTTCTGTGTTATGAGAGCTAAAGAGTATTGATTGATTGAATATGACCGCATTAGTTTCAGTTCTGTGTTATGAGAGCTAAAGAGTATTGATTGATTGAATATGACAGCATTAGTTTCAGTTCTGTGTTATGAGAGCTAAAGAGTATTGATTAATTGAATATGACAGCATTAGTTTCAGTTCTGTGTTATGAGAGCTAAAGAGTATTGATTGATTGAATATGACAGCGTTAGTTTCAGTTCTGTGTTATGAGAGCTAAAGAGTATTGATTGATTGAATATGACAGCATTAGTTTCAGTTCTGTGTTATGAGAGCTAAAGAGTATTGATTGATTGAATATGACAGCGTTAGTTTCAGTTCTGTGTTATGAGAGCTAAAGAATATTGATTGATTGAATATGACAGCGTTAGTTTCAGTTCTGTGTTATGAGAGCTAAAGAGTATTGATTGATTGAATATGACAGCGTTAGTTTCAGTTCTGTGTTATGAGAGCTAAAGAGTATTGATTGATTGAATATGACAGCATTAGTTTCAGTTCTGTGTTATGAGAGCTAAAGAGTATTGATTGATTGAATATGACCGCATTAGTTTCAGTTCTGTGTTATGAGAGCTAAAGAGTATTGATTGATTGAATATGACAGCATTAGTTTCAGTTCTGTGTTATGAGAGCTAAAGAGTATTGATTGATTGAATATGACAGCGTTAGTTTCAGATCTGTGTTATGAGAGCTAAAGAGTATTGATTGATTGAATATGACAGCGTTAGTTTCAGTTCTGTGTTATGAGAGCTAAAGAGTATTGATTGATTGAATATGACAGCGTTAGTTTCAGTTCTGTGTTATGAGAGCTAAAGAGTATTGATTGATTGAATATGACAGCGTTAGTTTCAGTTCTGTGTTATGAGAGCTAAAGAGTATTGATTGATTGAATATGACAGCATTAGTTTCAGTTCTGTGTTATGAGAGCTAAAGAGTATTGATTGATTGAATATGACCGCATTAGTTTCAGTTCTGTGTTATGAGAGCTAAAGAGTATTGATTGATTGAATATGACAGCATTAGTTTCAGTTCTGTGTTATGAGAGCTAAAGAGTATTGATTGATTGAATATGACAGCATTAGTTTCAGTTCTGTGTTATGAGAGCTAAAGAATATTGATTGATTGGATATGACAGCATTAGTTTCAGTTCTGTGTTATGAGAGCTAAAGAATATTGATTGATTGAATATGACAGCGTTAGTTTCAGTTTTGTGTTATGAGTATGTTTTTTTTTTCTTCCCTTCTTTTTTTTTTTAATGAAAGTTTTCCAATGTAAGTTATAAAGTATGGCCACAAAAGAACATTCTCCAGTAAAAAATATAACTATGATATAATCTTTTTGTTCCTAAATACATTTTAGTGCCATTCAGCAGCTATCATGCAATAATGTATTGCTTGTACCGTTTTCATTTGATGAGCATAAATATTTGAATATTCTAGAAATAAGTCCAGTAAGCTTGTTCCATCAATGACTAATGTGTGTTGACTGGAATATATTTTCTGTGGTTTTTTTTTCTAATGTATAAAATGTGATTTTTGAATCTTAAGTTGTGATACATTTGTTCATACTTTGTATGAATAAAAATACTTTCAGGATATCAGAATGAAAATGTGAGTGTAGTCACTTATATTTTTAGTTACATGATAATGTCAAGATAAAAAGAAAAGTAAATGCCCATTGTGTATAATGTGTTTATTTTAATTCAGCTCTGTTGGTCTACAAGCATTGGTCAGTATGCACTTTAAAAATGTATGCATTGTATAACACATGCAAACAACATTCTATAATGTTATATCTGTTGTATTATTGATACGGGTATCTTCTATTGTTGAGACATACCACGCCCTGAGCTAGGGGTGTAAATCATAAACATCAACAGATGAATGGCCAAACTCGAATACTGAACGAATAGTTACAATCCTCAGGCGTGTGGGTATCATTTTTATCGATAGTCACTTTATTACACATAGAATAATTCTCCCTGACCATTCATCACTTTTATCGTGTTGAACATAATCATCTTAATATCATAACATCAGTTTCACTGAGCAGACATCCATTCCAAGATCCAGACGGCATTTTAAATATTTATAATCCTTGTACAATTAATATACATATTTTCCATATAATATTTCAATCATCTAACTGCTCATGGTTCCTCAACAGTCATATAAGTCTAGTAGGACATGATCCAATATTCAGATATGATCCAATATTCAGATTCCTAATATTATAAGTCCATTAAGACTTACTTACTTAGTCGTTCCCCTTCTACCATGAGGTGTAGAGGTTTGGAAGAGAGAGCGCCAGACTATCCTATCGGCGGTCTTCCTCCTGGCCTGGTTTCATTCTAGTCCATTAAGACACGATCTAATAATTACAGACACAGCCGTTTTG
Source organism: Oreohelix idahoensis (assembly GCA_024509875.1). Lineage (NCBI taxonomy): Eukaryota > Metazoa > Mollusca > Gastropoda > Stylommatophora > Oreohelicidae > Oreohelix > Oreohelix idahoensis. Next base: position 84,852 of record JAMPIV010007407.1, on the reverse strand, counting down.
TAGACACTTTGTAAACACAATGCTCAATGTTGCTATTACAAACTTGCTCACGTCATACGTGCTACCGCACATACAAATCAATCTCAATCATGTCTATTTGTGCAGCACATGATCTACCAATATCATGACCTATGTGGTGCGCAAAAGGACCCTCAACAATTATGCAGATAATACGGTGTGGTACTATTAGCGAAAGTGAGTAAGAATTGCAAGAACAAATGGAACAAGTAAATAACAAAAGTCATGAATATAGACTTGAAAGTAATACCAAGAAAATGGGAATAATTAGTACAAATGTAGGCTAGTAAATAGAGAGATACTGAAACATGAATCGTATCTCGGACAGAGGATGGCAGATGTGAAAGAGAAGTCAAGAAGAAGAATGACCTAAAAACATGCAACAGATATTAACATCCAAACAGATGACAAACAAAAATACGAGAACCATCAGATAAAACATAATTAAACATACTCTTTATTTCTGTATAGTGCAGAAACATGGACAACACTGAACATGCAGTTAGAAGGAAGATTTGAGAACCTTTAAGTGTGGAGGAAACAGCAGTCACAGCATATGTGATTGATCAAATCAGGGTTGTGTGATTTTCCTCTTCTGAGCTCTAGACAAGGGGGGACCATATTTGGCTATGGCCTTTTCTGGTTTAGACTAGGACCGTTTTTTTTTAATTATTGACAGCAAAATAAATGTGTGAACTGCTCATGGTTCTTCAACACAGTCATATAAGTCCAGTAGGACATGATCCAATATTCAGATTCCAAATCTTGGTTTTTAATTGTTTCGGTAACAATATGTTTGACATGATAAGGTTGCCAGCCCCCCCCCCCATATTGCACAATCTCATATTAGTCACCTCGCTCGTACAGAATGACTGAGGAAGCTGTGATGTTATTCTTTCTTTGCTTTCTCACCCCCTGCCCCCCCAGGAACAACCACTGTAAGAGCACATGAATGCTTTAGTGCAAGCAAGGGAACAGCAGCGGTGGGGGCTACATGCTCCATAAGCAGTAAAAGGGGAGATGATAATGATCTTGGTTTTAGAAAGCTACTGACTGCCAATATAGTGGATTACATTTTTTCACCCAGACAGCCAAACAATGTCATGCTTTTCTTTTCAACAAAGTTACTGGGTTCTGGGATCGAAATCTGGAAGTGTCATGCTCCAGTCTAACCCAGTTGTAAATAGGTAACTGACATTGCTGTAGAGTTAGGGAGAGCGAAGGCAGCAAAGAACTGAACAGGTCACAAACTGGACCTCTAGTATAGTCAAATCTATAACACTTCACTCCCCTACCGCACTTTTCTGCTATAGGACTACCTTTACCCTTATGTGTGGCTAATATCCAATATTTTCCACTCATTTATCATCTTGGTTGCTTTCTTTAGGCATCCAATGAAAGGATAAATCCACTTCCAAGGACCAATCTCATGAAACAGTTTTTCACAAAAGGTCCATTATAAACTTTATTCATCTTGCACAACATTTACCGCAAACATTAGCAGTCTATTATCTTTTAAGCTTAATAACAAACAGTTGAATGATGTGATGGTTGTGACCATCAAATGAACTTTCCATTGTCTCCATGCTGGGAATTTCAACCTCCTCTCCATGAAGCTGCCAGCTGTCCAGCAAATGCTCTATTGTTCTCTCAGAGCTGCAATATAAAACAGATTATCAGAGTCAGCAGATGGTCCAAACATTTTCTGTGTATCAGCTATTAATTATCTCCATCGACATGCATTTTTATTTAACGTGATGTGCTTAACAGAATGATAATATTGGATATCAGCTGAGAGTATTACAAGGCCATTAAAAACATGTGGAGAAGAATTAACTGAAAAAGGTACAAAGACGACATGGAGAGAACTTGAGTGGATGGCACATGATGTGAGAATACTTAGAAAACAAAAACTATATATGATCTTCCCTACTAGTCATTTCTGACCAAAGGAGCGTACCTCCCGAAATAACTTTCGGTGGCACGAGGTTGGGCAATGTTAGATCAAGCTGTTGCCCATGCAGCATGACCCGGCCTGGACGTCAGAGGAACGGTCTAGCCGATACAGTCTGACACCAGTAGCAACAGCCTAGTCACTAGTAGGATACGGAACTTGCCCTCATGTATTTATTAGCTCTAGAATTGCCACAGTTATCCAAGTAGGATCGTGTCATCTAAGGAACCTCGACTGATTTAACACAGATGAGAAGCAAATGTTAAACATAGAGAGTAAATGGAAAGATACTGAAACATGTAAAAGAGTTTCTCATATCTTGGACAGAAAATAATAAAGGATGCCAAATGGAAAGAGAAGTCAAGAGAGACGGTGGTGAACTGACTGAAGGCCTATGCTCCAAAGACAGCCAAAGGGTAATGAATGAAAGAATTACAGAAACAACCAAACAAGTTTAAGAAAAAAGATCATGTCAAACAAAACTAAAAAAGTCTGGGAGAGAGAGGAAATACCGGCAGAATGGAAGGAAGGTTATCTGGTCAAGTTGCCTATGAAGGGAAATTTACAAGAGTGCACAAATTATAGAGGAATAATGTTACTATCAGTGCCAGGAAAAGTATTAAACAGAATAATCCTTGGGAGATTTAAAGAGTCCATAGCAGTGGCGGTTCATTCATTTAAAATACTATATGGTACATAACACTCACAAATTGTGACCACCATGTAAAATATCAACCCAGACACAAATGATTAGTGTCTTATCTCATCTAAAATCTGTCAAGAACATCTGAAAAGTTATTTTAAAAGTTTACTGCAACTAGGAGTAATCCTTGTCAGTCGAAGCAGTTTCCCCGAGTTTCAAACCAGGTTACACAGACATTTATGCTGCTTTTTCTCGTGTTTAAAATTTTCATTGTAACTTCCCTTTAATTACAGTTCATTGCACTTGGAGCTGTCTTTTCTTGCAGCACTTGTTAACTCTTTGACTCTGCAATTATTTTTCACCCTGTGCCGTAATTTTCATTCGTGATAGTCTAAAAACCACGCTCAGAGCGTTGTTCCGGAGTCAAAGAGTTAAATAAATTCAACCCAAACGCAGCTGGCCTTTATATATAACAAGCATTCGCTTATAAGAGGTCAAGGTCACTTGAACTGAAATCGTTTGCAGCTCCACACGGCTGTTTGTGCCCTATCCATAATAAGGTGTTAGATAATTTTTTTTTGTTTTGTATTCAACCCTTCCGGTGTAACCTCAATTTTTTGGTCTGTCCGTATTATGTATTATAATGTAGTAGAGACAGCAGTTTGCAGTCCTTTTCTTAGGGAGTGCTGCAGCTCAACAGCTCAATAAAGAAAGCCACCACTGGTCCATAGACAAGCAACTAAGAGATGAACAAGCAGGTTTTCGACAAAATAAATCCTGTACAGACCAGATAGCCACATTGAGAATAATAGTTGAACAAAGTCTAGAATGGAATTCACCGCTATACACTGGATTTTGCAGATGACTTGGCTCTTCTGTCCCATAACCATAATAGATGCAAGAGAAAATGAAAATTCTCGATGAGAGGTCACAACAAGTGGGCCTGAAAATACACAGGGAAAAGACAAAGATTATGAGAATAAATATGAGAATAAATGCAAGAAATGATAACAAGGTTGAACTTGAAGAAACACCACTAAAAGATGTAGAATCGTACACATATCTTGAAAGTAATATAGACAAAGTTGGAGGAACAGACAGTGATATCAAAATAAGAATACAAAAAGCAAGAGGAGCTTTCATTGCATTGGGAAACATATGGAGAACAAGAGAAATCAAGTCCAACACGAAAATAAGAATCTTCAACTCAAATGTCAAGTCAGTCCTATTGTATGGCTCTGAGACATGGAGAGCAACAAAAACAACAACCAAAAAGCTACAGACTTTTATAAACGGGTGCTTGCGTAGAATAGAAGGACTGAAATGGTATGACAAAGTCACAAATGTGGAATTGATGACAAGAACCAGACAAGTGCCAGTGGAACAAGAGTTGAGAAGAAGACACTGGCGATGGATAGGACACACATTGAGGAAACCTGTTGATAGCATTACAAGGCAGTCCTTGTTCTGGAATCCACAGGAAAAGAGAGGCAGAGGTAGACCAAAAAACACATGGAGAAGAGAACTGGAAACAGGTGAAAATGATGAGGAAAACATGGAAAGAACTTGAGCGGATGGCACAGAACAGGAAGACTTGGCATGTGTTTGTTGAAGGCCTATGCTCCTTGGGGAGCTAAAGGGTATTGATTGATTGAAACAAAACTAAGAGTTGAAGCAAGGCAATACAAGAGTGTAAAACAACAGTTGTTAGGACTGTTGTTAAAAAATGTCTGCTCTGGTTTGCTGAAGCAAGTCTTATTGAAATAATGTCAAATATGATTGTATTTGTTGTTTTTTTTAAATATCACTCCATGCTTAGAAACTAATTATCATTGCGCCCCCCACCCCCCCCCCCCCCCCACCCCCCCCCAGGAGCATAGGCCTTCAACAAAATGCAAGCCAAGTTCTGTCACATGCCTTTGGCTCAAGGTTTTTCCATAACCTCTCAATTTTCATTTCTGTATGCATTCATTTCTCTGTTCCATGTGTTTTTCAGTCTTCCTCTACTTCTACCACGGAGATTCTAGAACAAGAACTGGTAATGATATCAACAGGCTTCCTCAGTGTGTGTCCCAACCGGTCTTCTCATTTCTTGTTCCATTAGTACTTGTCTGCTTCTTGTCATCAGTTCCACACTGATGACCTTCTCATACCATATCAATCCTTCTACTCTATACAGGCACCCATTCATGAAAGTCTGTAACTTCTTGGTTGTCGTTTTTGTTGCTTCTCTTGAGAAATAAAGAAGTAAAAAAGTAGACAGCAGAAAAATAACATAGGTAATAGGCTTACTGGGAAATCGCCTCGCTACAGGAGTGAACTGTGACTAACCATGCTGCCAACTCTTACTTACTTAGTCATCCATCTTCTACCAAGAGGTGTAGAGCTTTGGAGGAGGGAGCGCCATACTATACTATCACCTGTCTTCTTTCTGGCCTGTTTCAAATCTAGTCCTCGGTCCTTCAGAGATTGCCTAATGTTGTCCTCCCAGCGGACTCTGGGTCATCCTGGAGGCATTAGTAATGCTTAGCTGGCAGAGTGGATAGTGGCGATTCGCTCCCGTGGCTAGGTGGTGGGTGCCGTTCGGAAGGTCCTGGTTCGATTCCTGGTAAGCCTATCACTTCTGTTGTCTGGTCTTCTACTTCTTTATTTCTCACTGAGTGCCTGATAAAATACCTTTGTGTGTTGTTTGTTTATTTATTTGTCGTCCTGGAGGTCTGGATCCCTGGCTCTTAGTGTCCCGTACTAGTCGATCTTCTTCCATTCTGCAGACATGGCCAAACCATTGTAGTTGGGACTATTCTACTTGAGTCTGCAGTGGCTGGCTTTTGAGGCCTTAGCTTATCATCTGGTTGCGGACCATATCTCTTCTTGTTACTTCAACCACCTTCCTCGGATACCTCATTTCTGAGATTTGGAGCTGTCTTTTGTGGGTTGTAGTCATTGCCCATGACTCGCATCCATATGTCAAGACTAGAATATAGGTGGAACGGTATACAGCTATCTTCATCTTCTTGCTAAATTCTCTTTTGCTGAGCAATCCTCGATTAATGGCCAAAAAAGTCCCAGCTGCTGCTCTTCGGGTAGCTAACTCTTCTTTGATGCCCCCCTTTCAGTCTATAACAGCTCCGAGGTATTTAAACTGGTTGACCTGGACCAGTTCTCCCAGCTTAATCCGATGCCTTCTTTCCTCTCTTGATATCACCATGGTTTTTGTTTTGGAGCTGCTGATGACCAGTTGCAGAGGCAAGACTTTTGGATACACGCTTATACACTCAGGCGGAGAAAAACATGAAAGAGGGGTAGGAATGTTGATAAAGAAGGAGTTAGAAAAATACGTATGTGGATACTGGACACACAATGACAGAATGATGTTACTAAAAATGAGAGCAAAGCCATTCGACATATCAGTCTTACAAACTTATGCACCAACTAAAGATTACAGCGAGGAAGAAATAGAAGAATACAATGAAGAGCTACAACACACACTTAAACCAGTCAAATCAACAGATGTGTTGATAGTAATGGGTGATGTGAATGCAAAAGTAGGAAAAGGAAAATACAAGAAAATAGTAGGACAGTATGGATTAGGGACAAGAAATGATAGAGGAGACAGACTTATCCAGTTCTGTGAAGAAAACCAGCTGGTCATATGTAACACCTTTTTTGAACACCACCCAAGGAAATTATACACATGGAAAAGCCCAGGAGATATAACACAAAATCAAATCGACTATATCATGATAAAACATAGATTTAAGAACAGTGTCACAAGTGCAAAGACATATCCTGGCGCCGACATAAATTCAGATCACAATCCAGTCGTCATCAAAGTAAATATAAAGCTGAAAAGAGCAGGAAACAGAAGACAGGAGGAACCCCAGATAGAAATATCAGCGCTGAAACAACCAGATATAAAACAGAAATATTTAATCGACGTCAAAAATAAATATCAACAGTTATTGACAGAAAGCATGGAGCAGTATAGAAGAGAAAACCCAGAAGAAAAAGCAACCGCAAAATGGGAATGCTTAAAAACAAGCATACAATCAGCAAATGCAAATTTACCTAAAAAGGAGTCTAAGAAAAATCAAATTTGGATGACAGATGACATCTTGAATAAAATGACCGAAAGAAAGAAAGCAAAAAACACTCCAGAATATAAAACAATAGACAATGACATACGTACTATGTGTAGAGAAGCAAAAGAACGGTGGATAGAAACAAAATGCAAGGAAATAGAAGACTTGGAAGCAAAGCACAGGAAAAGAGATATGCATGAAGAAATAAAGAAATTATCAAATCGGTCACGGTTTGCACAAGGAGGAAGCTGTATCAAGAACAAAAATGGTGTAATATTACTTGATGAGAAAGACATATCAAACAGATGGGCAGAATACGTAAAAGAATTATTCGAGGACAACAGAGGTAAAAAACCATCACCAGATTCTAATGAAGGCCCAAACATTCTCAGATCAGAAGTAGAGAATGCCATTCATATGATACAAAAAGGAAAATCAGCAGGCATGGATAACATAAAAATTGAAATGATAGAAGCTCTGGAGAGCTTTGGTATAGATACAATCACAGAAATATGCAACGATGTATACAATATAGGATATATACCACACGACATGAAGACATCAGTTTTTATAACATTGACCAAAAAACCAAATGCAACAGAATGTTCAGACTTCAGAACAATCAGCCTGATGAGTCATGCAATTAAGATACTGCTCAAAATCATACAGGAAAGAATAAAAAGTAAAGTAGACAGCGAAATCCAGGAAGAACAGTTTGGTTTTAGACGGAACAGTGGAACAAGAGAGGCAATATTTTGCCTAAGAATATTAGCAGAGGTCCAAAAAAGTATGTATATGTGCTTCATTGACTATAAGAAGGCTTTTGACAGAGTCCATCATGAGAAAATAATTGAATGCCTCAAAGACATAGGTATTGATGGAAAAGATATAAGAATACTCAGTAACCTTTATTGGGAGCAAACTGCCACAGTAAGATCTGGAAGGAATTATTCACCATACATAGACATAAAAAGAGGTGTCAGACAAGGTTGTGTGCTGTCCCCCTGCCTATTTAATTTATACACGAAAAAATTTTCAAACAGATACAGGAAATACCAGGACTGAAAATCAGTGGAAGGTCAATAAACAACCTTAGATATGCAGATGATACCGTGTTGTTAGCTGAAAGCGAACAGGAGTTACAAGAACTAGTGAAGCAAGTGAACAGTATAAGTCATGAATATGGACTCGACATTAATACTGAGAAAACAAAAACTATGATAATTAGCAAAACAGACGATAAACCCACATTAAAGATAAGCGTAAATGGGGAAATCCTGGAACAAGTCAAGAGCTACGTATATCTCGGTCATATAATAACAGAAGATGGCAGATGTGAAACAGAAATCAAGAAGAGAATAGGAATGGCCAAAGCTACATTCAACAACATGAAACATATACTGACATCCAAACAGTTATCTCACAAATTAAAACTGAGAATCATAAAGTGTTATATATATTCTGCATTTCTGTATGGTGCAGAAACATGGACGATGAATAAACAGTTGGAAGAAAGAATTGAGGCTCTTGAAATGTGGATATATAGAAGAATGGGGTGTATCTCATGGAAAGAGATGAAAACAAATAAGGAGGTGCTAGAAAATCTAGGTATGAAAAGAGAACTAATGAGGGAGGTCAAAGTTCGACAGCTAAAATACTTTGGCCACATAAAAAGGCATAACACCTTGCAGAAGACCATAACAGAAGGGAGAGTTGAAGGCAAACGTGCAAGGAGAAGACAGCGCTATAAGTGGGAAGACAACATCAAGAGATGGACAGGAAAGAGTCTATCAGAGTGCACCACCAAGACAAGAGACAGAAGACGTTGGAGATCCTTTACAGCCAACCTTCGTTGTGGAGATGGCAACTGATGATGATGATGATGATGACCATCCCTCTCTTCTCCAGCTCTATTCATTCAAGACTTGTAGGTTGGATTGAAGATGTGCCTCTGATTTAGCAGTCTGGGCAACATTGTTGGCAAACGCCAGCTCTGAAATACAAACCTGTACCCCTGAATACTTTCTTGTCCTCTCCTTACATGATTTGATGACATCGTGCATGAGGAGTATGAAAAGATAAGGTGACAGAATATCACCTTGTCTTACCCCAGTGGTGGTCCTGAACTCATCTGACTTATAGTTTGCCTTTGTCACATAATGTGTGCAAGACTTGTAGAAGCTCTGTATAGCTGGATCAGAGCTGCTGGAATGCTCTTCCTTGCTAAACAGTCCCAAAGTTTGCTCCATGGAACCTTGTCAAACGCCTTCTCTAGATCCAAGAAACTTAGATGCATCTCACCTTTATACTGGACCTCATCCATTTGTGGTTCAGCCAGGCGTCTGAGTCTCTGCTCCAGTATTCTAGAGTAAATTTTACCAGGGCGCTGCCAGCTCAGCACCACAAAAATAGTGCTTTGTGGACAGTGGCGCATTGTTTTGTTTGTAACACATGATGCACAGAGAGGGAAACCCGAATATTTTCTCTGACATCTTACCTTCTCTCCTGATAAGAACACCAAACCTCAGCATCTGGGTTTTTGTGCAACAAGTAAGATAGTGTCATAACGACATCTTCAAAATCTGGATTTGCAAAAACAAATCAGTTGTGGTAATTCTGTCAACATGAATATAAATATTTTATTGATGAAACGGTAAAAAGCCACATAAATTTGGTCAATCAGGTTTTTATTTGTTTAACCAAAAAAAATTAACATATTCTCACTTGAAATTTTTTTAATGGGGTGTTTATTGACAAAAAAAAAAAAAAATCATAAATACTCATCAAATAGGTTGAAGCATGACATCTCACCCACCTTTTGAATCGTAGAAGCAGTCCGATGCCAAAATAATGTCAAGTTTAGGGAGACCAACAAGTGCAGGAGTCACCTGACCCCATGTAATACCCATAACTGACACATCGGCAAGGTCATTCAGTTCAGCACTCTGAAGGCAATTGCTGAGACAATTTTTGAATGTAGACCTGTCACTCAAAATTACCCTTGCTCCACACTTGGCAGCCACTACCCCTGGCAAGGAGGCTCCTGCACCAATCTGCAGACCAAAAAGATCATTATGTAAGGTTGTTTGTGTGTATAGCCTGTTTCACTCCATTTATAATGCACAGTTAAGACCCAGTTCTCGTCAGCACAGAAGTCACAAGTAACCATTTTTGTTCAGTGACAGAATGAAACGCTGGGCAATGAACAGAATTTACTGAAAATATAAATCAATCATTCAATACCCTTTAGTTCCACAAGGAGCAAAGGCCTTCAAAAACACATGCCAAGACCTCCTGTCAATGCAATCAGCTCAAGATCTTTCCAATTCTCTTCTCCATCTGTTTCTTGGTCTACCTCTGCCTCTCTTACCCTGGGACTTCCAAAACAAGGACTGCCTTGTAATGCTATCCGCAGGTTTCCTCAATGTGTGTCCTATCCATCTCCAGCATCTTCTCATCTCTTACTCCACAGGAACTTGTCTGGTTCTTGTCATCAGTTCCACATTGGTGACCTTGCCATACCATATTAATCCTTCTTTTCTATGCAAGCACCAATTTCTGAAAATCCAAAGCTTTTTGGTTGTTGTTTTTGCTGTTCTCCGTGTTTCAGAGCCATAAAGTAAGGCTGACTTGACATCTGAGTTGAAGATTCTTATTTTAGCATTGGACTTGATTTCTCTTGATCTCCATATATTTCCCAATGCAATGAAAGTTCCTCCTGCTTATTGTATTATTTTGATATCGTTGTTTGTCCCTCCAGCATTGTCTATATTTCTGTCAAGATATGTGTATCTTCTGCTTCTTCTTCATACACTCTCAGACATCCACTTGAAAGTTTTCAAAGAAAGCAGTAGTCAGTTCAAGTCTATTTAAATCTCCGTAGAGCTTTTCCACGAATAGTACTGGTGTCGGCCATATGCGCTTTCTCTGTTCCGCATAAGGTAGTCAACTTTGAAGCAGTCATTTTATCAGTGCCACAGTTACATTGATCGGTAGTTCCTCTCTTTAGCTTGTTGAATAGATGGTATCTCAATCTGTTGTGGCCAGTGCGGAGTCTGAAGATTACCACTTGTTCTCTTCTGTTGAGCTGGTAGTATGTATCATTTTGTGTGTGACCTAGATGCTCTACATCCCATTTGTTTCTGTATCTGATTCTGATAAAACTCTTTGCCTCCTCGAAAGTTACGCTTGCATCAGACTGAGGTAGATTTCCACCTTCCTTTGCTAGTCTGTCAGCCTCTTTATTGCCGGTGATGTTACAATGAGATTGAATCCATAGGATCACAACACTTTTGAATCGTTGACATAGTTTGTGGAGCACTATTCTGAGGTCATCCAAGTCTGTATTATTTTGGCTTTTCAATGCTGCATTTACTGATTGTGCATCGGTAAAGAAAGTAACTTGTCTCTCTGTGCTTTCCTCTGTCATTTTAACCTCTGCTGCAGTTTTCAAGGCCTGTGCCTCTGCTCTGAAGTTACTTGAGAATTGTCCTGTTGCCACTGACAGCTTTTTTTGTGCACCAATGGTTAAGGTCAGAAAGACACCTCCATTTTCTGTTGCGTTTGTTGCTGATCCATCTGTGTGTGCATGGGTCCATGTGTTGCATGGATAATGTTTCTCTATGTATTTTGTCGCTATAGATTTTCTCTCCGTTGCAGTCAGGCTCTTTTTTCTTTCAATTCCAGGAATGTTTTCTATCATTTCAGGGAAACGATGTTGTTTCCAAACTGGAAGCTTGTGTGCAGTGTAGATGGGTTTAATAGTTTATATTGTATTTATGGAGACTGCTCGCATCTGTGGTTTGGTTGATTCTACAAAGTTGCTTCATTTGAGTCTTTGCCTTCTAAGAGCATTCATTCTATGGCACATTGGATGGTCGGTTAGTCTCTTGAATTTTTCAGCTTGTTGCTGAGTCCTGCTGTCTCTTCTATCCTCCATTGGCTGGAGGCATGTTTTCTTTTCAAGTTCTTTTATAGGTGTTGTCTTCATGCCACCCATTATAATTCTCATTGCTTGATTTTGGAGTCTGCTGATTTTATCGAAGATTGACTTAGCTGCTGTTACCCATGCTGCAATGCCATACTCCAGTACTGGTCTCACTCGCCCTGTGTACAACGTCTTCAGCACTCTCTCATCTGCACCCCAAGTTGTTGCAGTAAGTTTTTTTCATGATTGCCATTCTTTGCCTTGCTCTCGTTCGATTTCTGTCAACTTCTGTTTTTTCCAAGTCAGACGGTGATCAAAAGTAATGCCTAGGTAGTTTGGATTTTCATTTAAATGTAGATTTTCTCCGTTTAGCACTAGTTTGGAGCTCTGTGGTTTATGCGAGAGGGAAAATACTGTGTACGTTCCTTTCCATTCATCTATCTTCGTGAGCCATGTTTTGGCCCACGCTTCCAGTGATGTTAGTGCTTGCTGCATCCGAATGTTTGCAATAGTGATATACTCCTCAGAGATCCACACAGATATCTGCAAAGAAGGCATTGTGTGTTATTTTTGGAATATTTTCTGTTATGTAATTTATGTATGCAAGGAACAGAGTAGGTGGCAGGACTCCCCTTGTGGGACCCCCTGCTCTAAAATAAACTTTTTACTAGTCTGTCCTTGTAGCTGTACTCTGGCGGCTCTATTCTCAAGGTAGTGGCCAATCCATTTGTACATTCGCCCACACACACCACTTCTGTGCAGTTTGACTTTCAATCCCTCTTTCCATACTTTATCAAAAGCTTTTTCTAAATCTACCCAAACCACTAGCATGCTTGTTGAGGGGTTAATAGGTGTTTATTTTCCAGGTGCCACATCAGTCTGGTATTAATCATGTGCTCCATCAGTTTTCTTATACAGCTTAGTAGGCTGATTGGTCTGTAACCATTGGGTTCCACATCTTGTAGTGGTGTTTCTTCAAGTTCAACCTTGTTATCATTTCCTGCATTTATTCTCACTATCTTTGTCTTTTCTCTATGTGTTTTTTTTTTTTACAGGAATATGAGGAATCCAAACGTTTTTGGTCCTGCGTAGTTCTCGGGGGTATCTGAGAGGAAAAATAAAATAGGTCTGCTCCCTCAGAGAAGTCAGAGGCAACTAATGTGAGGTTGGGCATGAGGTGGCAACCTCATCAGGTAAAGCAAATTGCTTCAGAAACCACCACTGCAAAAGCATATGATTACTTTGGTGCAATCTCCATACGGAGTGAAAAGGAACATAAGATAATGTTGTCGACTTGGTGGTGTACAACAGCATATGAATCAACTAAATTTAATCCCAATAAATCTGCTGTATTTTTGTTTTAACCATTGTACCTTCTTGTTTATTATTTGTTTGTCTGCATGCCACAAAGCTCAGAAAGGTTACAGAAATTATCCCATGTGTGTCCTAGTATGATCTTCATAAACCATTTCTACAGAATGTATCACACAATGAAAGTATGATGCTGCCTCTCTTGTGAAAATAGCTGGTGAGATTAGGCAGTTGGTAAAACAAAGTATAAAGGTCTACATTCTTGTATCCAAAACAACCAAAATATTCTGAAGATAAAAAGTTTCTTTGGTCTATTGTATCACAATTCTATCACAATTTGGGCGAGTTATGAATATTTTGGGTGACTGGGCTATTTTTTAACACATTTTGGGCGATCTGGGCTACTTTTCTAAGTGATTTGGGCGACATCTCAAAATCTAAACAAATCTGGTTTCCGAAACAAAGATGTCCCCAAAGATTTAGGATAAAAGGATAGAAACTTGTAGAATAAACCAAAATAGGTCAATAATAGCAACTCATACGAAAGAATGATGGACACTACACAACAGAAAAGTAACAGAAATGATAAGCACTTCAAAGAATCATCCTAGGGACCCGCTTCACTGCAAGAAAGAATTGTGACAGAATACACGACCAGCTAAGCACTGCAAAGCCTAGAAAACACGTGAAACAGATTCTCAACACACAGAGGTCATCAACAGAACAAATACATAGTGTGAAGAATAGAGCCATAAAGTGCATAAAACATTTCACAAGTCATAAACTATAGATGTATCTGAAAGTGACAAAGCTGACATATTTCAAAGTGGGAAATTAACATTAGATATCAGGTAAAAGGATGTTCAGCAAAATGTCAAAAATTCTAAAGATCTTTCAATAATTGTATTTTCAACAGAATATATAACAAGCACTGTCATTTCAAGGCTCTTCAGAAGTGACCATCATATTTCACCTGAGAACTGGACAGTGCAGACTACTGGGCCATCTCTATCGCTTCAGGATATCATACAAATGAATGTCCATGTACCAACGGGCTGATCACCCGTTTGCCAGTCACTTCGATTACGGAAACAACAGCAAATGGATTGATTTGCCGTTGCCCTAAAGACGCCAATAGGCGTGATGGGAAACAATGGCAAAGAAAACCTATCTGCTGTTGCCCTAAGACGCCACTAGGCGTAATGGCCACTGACTGCTTTGACGGTCGGTGGCTAAGGACGGAAGAAGAAGAAGAATGTCCATGTGGAACTGGAATCCAGACCCCCGAACACATACTCTAAAACTGCCCAACCCATGATGATCCATGACATCTGACCTGGCCAAGGGGTGCTGAACTCAAGCAGAAGCTACTGCGCTGATCTGGAAAAGACTGGACTTCGTCTTGGCGACAGGCCTGCAGATTTAGCATGACTAAATACTGAACGCAGAAGAAGAAGAACTAAAACGGTCTAAGAAAAAAAAGTTTATTACATGGACAAAAGCCATTATCTGATTACAATCATGGGTAGTGAGTTATTGTTGAACTGAATCGATATCACTGTACTCCGGGCAAACCCATAGGTGCACAGTCTCCCTCAGTATATGTCAAACAGTGTGAATGCATGGGTAGTGAGATCGGTAGCCTAGCCTTCTCGGATAAATAGGAGGTCTTGTGTGCAAGTTGCGCAGATTAAAAATCCATGGCAGTTGGAAATCGTAAAGAGTAGGCCGAAAAGGCCGTTGCCCTGGCAAAATTAGGAAAACCTGCCCACCACAAAAATATTTGCAGAATGTGTGACTCCTGTATAGACACACTGGGATCCTCGCCGGTGCTACAGAGGTCGTGAACTGTGCTGAAATCCTCCATGAGTGATCTAAGGGAGGAGATAGATAATGTTAGTCCTTTTCAGGACTTAGTATCTATCAACGCTGATCAGGTTAGCAGTCAATAGAGTTGACTTATTTTTGGATGGTAAATGCGCTCTGATATAACCAAATAGGTTGAAAGGAAAACGCGCCTCGCCACAAGAAGGCAAAAAAAAAAAAAAGGGAGGAGATCAGAGCACTGATGGAGATGTCCATGTGCAATGAAGACAGTCCTCAAAACCAAACTGATCACAATCAGGAGTTGAATACTACATATAACAAACTTGTCTAAACACTGACAGCCAACTAGAACGCAAAGAATAATAATCATGTGAACGATAACTAAAGTAACAAACTAAAGTAACAATATATTCCTTGGGGTAAACTAGTGTGCCGATGGTCAAGAAAATATGGGCCTAACACCATATTCCCAATATGCCTCAATGGGCATGTAACGGGATCCTTTACTTTTACATTAAAGAAGCACAAAATAAAACAAAACAAAAAACTAAGAATATTTTCTATGACATTAACAACACTTGTTTTGACTTTCGGATACAAGCCTAAAGAGTATACAGTACAAGCACAGATTTCAATAAGACCAAAGATCACTATTAGCATGATGTAAGTGAAACCGATAGCTATATTGTTTGGCTGCCAACGGTGGAAAAGAGAGTCGATCTAGATGTTAAAAGCTGAAGGCGTACTCCGTGTAGACAACTGAAGCTCAGTTCAGCTGCTGCACACAATCAACACATTATACCTGTTAAGCGGGCCATCTAAACAAGTAAAAATAATTATATATCAGTGGTAGAAGTGTTAGTGTGAGGGATTAAAGTACCTGAAAAGTAAGGAAGTTACATTTTCAATGTTACATTTTATCTAGAATACAAAAATACATTAATAGTAAATGTACCCATTCAAAAATGGATGCTTGAGTGGCATAGAAGGATTGAAGTTGTATGACAAGATCACCAATGTGGAACTTATGGCAAAAACTAGACAAGAGACCAGTGGAACAAGAGATGAGAAGAAGGCGCTGGAAATAGATGACACACATTGAGAAAATCTATTCATAGCATTACCTAACAGTCCTTGTTCTGGAACCCCCAGGGTAAGAGTTGTAGAGGAAGACCAAAGAACACATGGAGAAGAGAACTGGAGACAGACATGAAGGGGATTAAGAAGACTGTCACAAAGTGGATTTAAGTTTACAGAGTTTGCCTGAATGAAAACAAGACCCTAGTATGAGAAAGTCTGAGAAGATAGAATTTAGATGAAAATTGACATGCCTGTGGACAGATGAGACTATTGGCTCAAGGGCTAGAACCAGGATTTGACTCTCCCTTGCCACTTCGTGACTTCAGAATGGCTATAATCTCACCCTCCTCTGACTACCTTTAAACACAAGGAGATAAGGTGTATAAAAACGACCACAGACGTCACTATACAGACAACATGTAGTCAAGTATAGAGTGTAGAAGCTGATCCAGTATATATTATAGATAAATTTATTTACACACAGAAATCATTAAAGTTCATCATACATCAATCAAAAAAATTAGCATGCACTGTTGCACGGCCTGAAAACAAAGTAACAATGAAATTAGATAGACACTAGAAAAACCCCACTCACATTCACTCTTTCTGACACCCTGCTGGGGAACAATAAAATGGTTAGTGATTTAACAAATCTAATTTGGTGGGGCTGTCAACTTTAGCCTCCACTCTCTAACACTAATACGATTTCTGCTGTCTCAGTCCTGTTGACTCTTCCTCAACGAACGTCTACACAGCTTTCCACTTGTTAGGCGATATGCGCCGCTAACTAACACCACTGGAAATGCTAAAATAATAGACTTGGCTTACAACGATAGCTCAGTGTCTATCCGTCAAATGGATACTGAACAGACCCTACTGGTCCTGTCTATTTTCTCCCTCCTTCTCTCTCTCTCTCTCTCCTTTTCTCCTTGGTTCAGTGTCTCTCTACCCTCGACGACTGATGATACGGCGTCTCCGTTACGCTCTTCTCTCGTTACTTTCAGGACCCAGGTATTTTAACCCTATCACCTGCTCCTGAAGTCGGTGATGATGCTGATGTTCGGGTATCAAGCATGAGGTGCTTGATTAACTGTCGAAAAAAAACTTCTCGGCTGCTGAATAGCTTCTCTACTTCCCTCTCTTAACCCGCTCCGGATTTAGAGGAAAACCACAGCCTTGATTTCTGGCTGTATGCAATTTAAACCAGTCTCGCTGAAGAGTTGAACTTCACTGAAATAGACCGTTTAGGTTATTTTCTTTTCGCTGCTGGCGATATCTCGAGTCCTCTGACCCCTGAGATATGTCCTGTTGCCGTGGGTAAGTTTGCATATGGGCAAATTTACGCTCCCCCCACTGTTCTGCTGTGACTCGCTGAAATTAAAAGAAAATGCGTCTATTGTACACCAACTCCAACATAACGCATCTCTAACCCATTAATCTTTATAACTCCCTTACTCAGTACTTCACTCGTCATGTACAACAATACATAAAATAATATTACCCATGTGGCACTTAAATCTCACTCCTCCTACTCCCCTTCTCTCGTTCTGCACAACGATACATAAAATATTTCTACCCACGTGTGTCTCTCTATCTCACGCTCCTTCTACTCCCCTTATCTTCAACTTAAATCTGCCAGGTAGGTAAACAAACCTCCCGACCTGTCTGACTCTTATCTTTTTCTGTTACGCATGGCTAACCACATGTCCAAACATTTCAACTAGGGAACTCCTTTGTCCGAAATTCCGTGGTCTCCCTTTTAACATTACCCATGAGGTTTCCTACTTAAGCCCCAATTAAATTAAATCTCGCTATAGGAATAGTTTACTCCTCTAAGCAGTATAAATCACTTATAACATACATTTTTACCCTCCGACTGCATTCCTCACATTTAAGGCCTAATAAAATTAACGTACACACAATGGAGTTCCCAATAAAATTACATTTGTAAATACACAGGAATAAATGGTGGTTTTACACAACAGTCCCCCGTGTATCTCATAACTTCACACGCTCCTATCTACTGCCAAAATCCTAGAAAGAATTATGCACACTTTTACATTTACATCGTTCTGCAAAGATAATAACGGTTGGCGCTACCATTTAAAACTTAAAGTTAATGTCCCTGAAGAACTTTACTTACGGGCCGAGATTTCTCAAAGAACCCTCTAATAAGTAAAACAATAATAAAATTCCTACATACCAATTACCGCTGTTTTCCCCACAGTGGAGACGATAAATACGTAGCTTCATGGCTGGCAGTTATTTCTTCAGATAGAGACTTGCCCACAGTTTAACAACTGATTATATACAAGAGAAAAACCCCCGCGGATCGCCTACGCATCTGCTAAGTTATCCACTCGGGCCAATGGAACCGCTTAGAAAAATAAAATAACTAGCGACCTACGCCAATCAGATTTGAAACAATGCGAAAACCACGTGTCCAAAAATTTCATCACGTTACGTGATGTTTCTGACGCGTCATACAGGCGTCCATGAAAATAGCAATTTCCGTAAACAAAGAAAATCTACGTGATCGCGGAAAATCAGAAGAAAGTAAAACTGGTGGGAGTAAGAAATAAACCTACCGTCATAAAAAGAACCCATTTAATTACCTACATAAAAATACCAAACACGATATATTCAAATGAGAAGAAACATAGCAAACACATATAGTTACAAAGAGAAGAAGAAATGGTGAAAATTCAAAATAGAACAAAAGAATCGGGCCGGTTGAAGGACAGAATTCCAGTGCAGCATCACAAAGACATGGAAAGACATTGAGGTGATGTCATGTGACAGGAAGACATGGCAGACGTGTGTTGAAGGTCTATTCTCCTTGGGGAGTTGAAAGGTGAAAGAAGAAGAAATGTACAAACGCTACGTGCATCTAGTGAGAACATAAACAGAGGTAAGTATAAGTATTCTCCAAGTTGCATGAAATCATGTGATTTCTTAAAATACTTTACTTAAACTGTTGTTTAAAACAAGACAAAAATGAGGCCAGTGAATTAATCAACAATGGCCTCTATTTGAAGTTGTTGTGCTCAAATAAAGTGGCCTTAATTCGTAACCACATTTAAAAGATTATTGCCAATCTTAAATATAGAAATTTATTCAAATCAGTCCAGTGGTTCTTGAGTTAATACTTGTGACGAGTGGACAATGTACAATAAGTAGCGAAAAACTCATTCAAAGCTTTTGGGTTACTAGTTGAAAAGAAGGATATATCACATTAAAATGACATTTTTCTTGATGATCCAAACAGTTAACTGTAAGATATTGTGTAGGATGATAGATTAACTCTTTGACTCCATAATTATTTTCCACCCTGTGCCATAATTATTTTTTGAAGAATTCTAAACGGTGAAGTGTACTGTCTTTTAGTGTAAATTTTATGTTAATCTTTTTTTTTTGTGAACATTTACTTTATATACCAAACTGTAGGGAAATGGATAGAGAATTGTAATATATAAAGTCTTTGATAGCATTAACACAAGTGTGTTCGGTATACTTAAAACATTTTGCATGTAAAATTGAGTTAACTGTAGAATATGATCTTACCAAAGACAAATTACTGTTGTAGACAATAAAACATACTTTTTAGTCTTCAAACATCAAGTTAATCCATATACAAAGTAAAAAAAAGCATTCCTTATGGCCACAATTAGTACATTTAGTGTTATTCACACCAGTTTTTACTGTGGTCCATTGTAAGGAAAAAATAAATTATGCAATCGTGCATTATGTAATTTTCAAACAAATAAAGAGGAATAACGTCATATAAAAACTTTTTTACACTTGTTTAATGGATTAATACTATCCCTAGCTTCATCTTCTACCTAGTTCTAGTGATTAGATGTTACGGTAGGTCTAGTTTTGTTGCTTTTTGATCGGCCAGAATATGACTAGGCCCACTCATCAACTAAATCTAATGTGTCTAGCTTTTCTGCACCGATTCTGTATTTTGATAACAAACTGTGACTACCAAACAATCATCATCAATGTCAGCAATGTTTCAAAGTAGTTTGACACAATTATTTGCTTAGGAGACTTAGAAAATGTAAATATAAAGTGTGACATATTTCTCTAGCAATAACAACCAAAACTGCAAACATGCGAATCGTCACACACATTGTGACAATAACATCAAAACACGCAAATGTGCTGCTTAACTACAGTCAAATTAGTTGTTTAAATAGTAGCGGAAGTCATTCTATGAGTTTTAAAATATGACCTGCATTAAACGGGCGATTTTTGGGGTTTATTCGTGATAAACTAAAAACAACGCTCTGAGCATTGCGCTGGCATGGTGCGTTGAATTTTGCAACGCTCAGAGCGTTGGTCTGGAGTCAAAGAGTTAAATTACACTGGCTAACAAAAAAAAAATTTTTTTTTCTCTAACATTTCTATGTTTTTCTGGTCAATTTTAATGCGCTGTTTTTAAATCTGCAAACCGTTTTTCTCTATCAGGTCGTGATCTCTACAAATACACAATTGAGGTTTTTTAACAACGCATACAGTATTACAACATCATTCGTACAAAAAGTATAACAGTTATGTAGGCTTGAATGTCTTTGCAGTCGACTTTCGTCGGCGATTTTCATAACCAACCTGCCAATCTATTTGCACAAGTCGAACAAACTGCATTTGGCTTCCAAGATTTATTTGCATCATCAACTTTCAAATCGAACTAAAGTTCATATGCTTTCTTTAGTAATGGTGTAAAGTTTTTCTGGTGAACACGATCGGTAAAATATCTGCACACGTAACAGAACAGATCAGCCGAATTTCTACAACTTCTAGAAGCCATATTTCGCTCAGAATTATTTCAAAATACAGTGACTATTTGGAAAATAGCGTAACATATGTCATGCATCTTTTAGCAGTATAAAAAGTAAGAATTATTTTGCATTTTATTAATTTTTAATAAGTTATATAGTAAAAATGAAACGGAGCAAATAACGGTTTCCCAAAAATATATTTATTCACAAATATCTTAAGAACCCGATGTGATAGAGATAAACGGATTTCAAATTTGAAATCAGCGCAAGAAACTGACCTAAGAACACTTATTCTTATATAAGAAAGAAAAATGTTGTTTGTCAGTGTTATTTTATGTTGATTTATGATCTCAGGTCAACTCTAGCCAAAAGTGAAGATAGAATAAAGCAGTACTAAGGCGATTTAATGTCACAGAGAGTAATTTACTATGAGTAAGACTACTACTGCCCTCTGTAGTTTCCAGGGGTCTCTGAGAAGACAAAGAATGAATAAAGCTACTTGCTACCTCAGACATGTCCTAGGAGGCCACAATTTTAAGTTAAGCGTGAGGCTAGCAACGTCATCTAGAAAAACCACCACTACTAGAGAGAGCACATGAATACGTTGATGCAGGCTTCCGGCATGGGGACCAGCTGTACTGGTGGCTTCATAAGGAATGAAATAGGAAATGAAAAAAAAGAAAACTACTATTGTAAGGGCAAATATGAAGTGAGTTATAAAACTAAAAGTTCCTCCAAATTAAACTTAAAAACATTCATCATCAGCTGCCATCTCCACAGCTAAGGTTAGTTGCAATGGATTTTCAACATCTGTTGTCTTGATGGTGCATTCTGATAAAACTCTTTCCTGTCCATCTCTTAACGTTATCTTCCCAGTTACAGCGCTGTCTTCCTCTTGCATATTTGCTTTCAACTCTGCCTTCTATTATGGTCTTCAGTAAGGTGTTATGTCTTTTTACGTGGCCAAAATATTTTAGCTGTCTAATTTCGATCTCCTTCATTGATTCTCTTTTCATTCCTAGGTTTTCAATGACTGTTTTACTTGTTTCCTTCTTTTTCCATGAGACGTGCTCCATTCTTTTATATACCCACAACTCAAAGGCCTCAATTCTTTTCTCTAATTGATTGTTCAATGTCCATGTTTAAAAAACACTAGGCAACTTAAAATCTATCTTCCAATGATTACAGTAGATTAAGTGTCACTCTACTTATAAATTGTAAATAAAAAGAAAGTTGAACATGCCAACTTAATCTGGCCCTTTTATTTGACTTACCTCAATAATGCTTTTCCCTTTTACTTTGTTTCTGTTGAACCAAATGTACTGGGCGAGAACTGGTGCACAGGGCCAGATATATAACCCATAATCTGATTCTGTCACCTGACACAAGAAGATAACAAATGCTATTGTGTGGGTGCTGTGCATCGAGGAAATATCCTGGACATCTGGCAAAAATTTAAAAAATAAGAAACCTATCCACACATAAAAAACATTTACAGAATGTGCGATTCCTGTATACAAACATTCGGATCCTCGTCGCTACTACGGACTTCGTGCACTGTGCTGAGATCCTCCTTGTGTGATCTAAGGGAGCAGATCAGAGCAGTTATGGAGTTGTCCGTGTGCAATGAAGATGGTCCTTAAAAACTAAACCAAACCAAAGGAAATGAGGATAAATAATAAGCAAAAAGATTCAATAAAGATCAGTTGTCGGATGATTCAAAACGTGCACAATTTACCAACTTGGGATGTAACACTGACAAAGGAGGAACAAGCCAGGATGTCAATCATTATTACAACTCATCCTCCCCAGAAGAAAAGGCCTTCAATTATTGTTGCCAGGTCAACCTGTCCAATACCGTGTGCTCAAGATCTGTCCATGTTTTTCACCATTTCATTTCTGTCGGCAGTTCACTTCTCCTAGTGTTTTTCGGTCTCCTTATACCATTCTTGCCCTGGGGATTCCATGTCAAAAGACTGCCTTGTAATACTATCAACACGTTTTCTCAACGTGTATTCTATCCATCTCCAGCTTCTTCTTATCTCCTGTTCTACTGGCACCTTTCTGGTTCCTGCCTGCACTGTTCAGAAAAAAATTAATAGCCAAGATCCTACCCACATCAGACAGTGGAAGAACAAATGGGTGGAGAGGCTTGCGGATGTAATCTGCTTCTGTGATCTGGCACAATAAGTTTAATTCTGCGGGTGCTGTGCATCAGAGGAACCCTGTAGCAACCAGTCCATTGACAGCTTTGGCTGTCTCATATACAGTATGTGACTGATCCATTTCTTTCATCAGATCTCAAGACTGATCAGTTAATCAAACTATCTGTGTAATGCCAGTAAATACATATGAATGATTTGGCAAACTAGACATTTCTTTTAAAGATTTTTTTCTTCAATATCACAATTATAAAAAAAATAATAAGAACAGTACAGAATAGACATTCCTTCTTTATTTGTTTCCATGTTGATACATGTGTTACCCTGACAATAAAACCTACCTATTCTTATTCTTCCATAATGTACTGGACGTAGTGTTACGGGCTTGTGTTAGTTAGCCTACACTAGTGAATAGGAAAGTTGTAAAGGTGATTGCGTCTATAATTAGTCTGGGTCGTTTCCCAGTCATTTTTTTTTTTTTTTTTTGCGTTCGCTCAGCCAACTCTCGGAACTCTGGCCATTTTGAGCGGTAATTACGTTGTGTCGTGGTTTACAGCTATGCTGCGATATCTGCGCCTTTCGGCCCGACACATCCGATTTCAGCAAGCAATTTTTACGGGTTTGCTTCCCTGCCACCTTACGCCTATATAGTATGCTATACCTCATGTCCATACAATAGTTCAGTGAGGTGACTGCACCAATGAGCGATATCGGAGACGTAACTGTGCCTCAGATCTGGGAGGCCCCTGCTTCTGGGAACACCACACACAGCCAATTGAGGCAACGGTCGCCGTGGGCGCGTTTCCCAGTCATAAATTCCATTGTTACGTGCTGTGTCATGACCATGACCACAGTCCATGAAGCACTATGTTTTTGTGGTGCTGTGTTGGCAGTCATGATTCACGTCCATTGTGAGGCGATGGCGCTATTCGAAAGGTCCTGGGTTTGATTCCCCAGTAAGCTATTCACTTGTTACTTTCAGTTGTCTACTTTTCTACTTCTTTATTTCTTACGAGTGCCTGCAATATACCAATTTATGTTTATTATTTGTTGCAAATTCTCTGAACATTTGTTGTGGTATTTCTTTATGTCCATTGTGAATAAAGTGTATCCCCATCCATGTTCTTTAATAGGTCTCTCTTTACCATGATGCATTTGAGGAGTTTGGTTTACTGTATCTCTGTCCATCTTTTCTATTGCTACTGAAATTATCTTTCAAACTATATCATAACCTTTCAGATTTTAATAGCCTGTGAGTCTATTCGCACATGTACAGCTGTATAAATAAGCCTAATTCCACACATCTGTATAAACCAATGTGAGCAATCCTGAGCCCATATCAGCAAGGAATCAGCAACTGGTACAGACAGACACCTTCACACACCTAGGATGCATAGTAACACCAGACGGCGGGGCAGGCAAAGACATCAACATCAGAATGAATAAGGCAAGAACAGCCTTTTTTAGCCTAAACAACATCTGGAAGTCCTCTCAATACAGCACAAGCACAAAATTCAGATTATATCAGAGCTGTGTGCTTTCTGTGCTTCTCTATGGTGCGGAATGCTGGAGAGTTACAGAGAAGGAAATGTCAAAATTGTCCTCTTTTCACACAACATGCCTAAGAAAAATTCACCGAATCTTTTGGCCGAATACCATCACCAACCAAGATCTGCTTACTTGAAGCAAGCAAGAGGACATGCACACCATCATAGCTGGCAGACGCTGGAGCTGGATTGGCCATGTCCTCAGAAGAGACCCCGATGCCATCACAAGAACAGTATGCTTTGGACCCCTGAAGGAAAACGAAAGAGAGGCCGACCAAAAACAACCTGGCGGAGGACTGTGGAGGCTGAGATGCTAAGAATGAACCAGAGTTGGGGCACTGTACGAAGGATGGCCGCCGACCGAGCAAAGTGGAATCAATTTGTTGTTGCCCTACAAGACGCCACTAGGCGTGATGGCCACTGACTGCTTTGACGGTCGGCGGCTAAGGATCAAAGAAGAAGAAGTATAAATCAGGGGTCACTAAAGTGGTCGATATCATTGAACTTTTGTTTGGGCAGCTGAACCATTTCTACTTAAATTCCCAAGTTCGTACATGACTGAAGCTGGTTTTAGACATGCAAATGCTGTTTTTCCAAAGCAAAGGGACAAACTGAACATGCAACAGAGTGGGGACTTATGACTAAAACTCACCAACCAATTACCAATGCCCTTGTTAATACTCATCAGCCACACCCTTCCCATTAATGAATTTTACCAGTTCAGTAAAAACATAAAGTTAATTCCTTGTGCCTGTGAAATCCTTTCCTTATTTTATTTATTTATTTTTTGCCTGGGGTCGATTAAGGATCAAGGATTCCATGGAGGGATCGAGACTAAAAAAAGTTTGGAGACCGCTAGTGTAAACTGACAATACAGAAAAAAAAATGGGTCGAGAGGAATGACGGTGAACTGGACGCTGCCATATTGTGACTCCGTGTGGTGTGTTTGCATGTAGTGCAGTGTGTTTGCACGTAACATAAATTTCGTGAGCATGATTTATTACGGAATTAAAATCTGAGGCGTTATATATCATAATTATAACCTATAAGATGTTGAAATGGATATTTTTCGTTCATTTTAGTTGGATTTTGTTTAGTTTAATAGTGGGTGTTTTGCAATGTGTTGGAAGTGATACAGTTACTTATCCGTATAACGTTAGGGCAAACTGGCAGACCGTGTTCTACTATCCTTCCCCTTTACCAAAAAATGTGTTGACAGTTACGGTTTACATTTTACAGAAACAGCAAAAAGTATAAATTGCTGTCGATACACAAGTAAACTAAGTTTCTTTTCTCGAGATGGGGCTTCAATGAGTCGTGGTCCAGCGTTGGTGTAGCTGGTGAGTTCTTTTCAGGGCAAGTCCTTCTCAGGGCTTCATGCTAGTAGATGAATAATGTTAGTCCTTCTCAGGACTTAGTATCTATTGAATCTGACCAGGCTAGCAATCTGGTTGGACTGCACAAGAGTTCACATACCACCAGTGTTTCTCTGGACACTGAGGAAGTACGGGCAGCATTGGCGTAGCTGGTGAGTCCTTATTAGGGCAAGTCCTTTTCAGGGCTTTATGCTAGCAGGTGGATAATGTGAGTCCTTAGTATCTATCAACGCTGACCGGGCTAGCAGTTCTTTTCAGGACTTCTGCATGCTAGCTGATAGAAGCTAGTAGTCCTTTTAATAGCTTCAGTTAACAGAGTTCACTTATTTTTGACTGGCAAAATGCGCTCTAATTATAACCAATTAGGTTGAAAGGGACGCGCCTCGCCAAAAGAAAGCAAAACTTCAAATAAACAACAACAGTAAACTAAGTAAACATTTCAGAACCTCTGGTATCCTCACTGTAAGGGACTGCCGTGTTGTGTTATCGTGAAATATAAACTGTCTGACTGAGGAGTTCATGTGGTCACGCTCCTAGTAGCTTCCTCCAGTCATAACTGACTAAGGCGATGATGCGCCCTTGGTGTGATAATCCTAAGCTACATTTTGTCAGTGTTCCTGACGACGTCTTCTTTTCTCTTCTCTTGGACCGAAGGGCGAGAGCCCAAGTGCCGCTGGATCAATAACAACAACAACAACAACTCTTCTTCTCTCACTTCCGCAGATTAATTGAAAAGTAACCAGCAGCAACTTAAAAAATAAGAACCTCGTTATATTAAGTTTTCGAAAAATAAAACGCAAGCTTTTCAATTCATTCATTCATCATTCATAACTCTCCACTCCCAAAGGAACATAGGCCTTCAACAAGCTTTTCAATGGCATACCCAAAATCGTTATTATGATGATAACTAAGATAAATAATTCATTGATAACACTTCAGTTTTTAAACTCTTGAATATGTGTAGATTCGCTCTCAAGTTAAACTTTATTTTATGAAAATTTAACATTAGTTAGAATTGAAGTTATTTTTTGTGTTTACTCTACATTTAATGTATTTTTTATTGTTAGAAATTATCCCACGGCAAGTACGATTCTCCACCATTGAACCATGTAAAAATCCATTTGCTCCCAGATCAACATCGTTTGTTGGAAAGGTTTATATATATATATATATATATATATATATATATATATATATATATATATATATATATATATATATATATATATATATATATATATATATATATATATATATATATATATATATATATATATATATATATATAAAATTAAACCACAGTTTAAACCAGTTAAATGTTATAACAATTATCCGATATTTCAGCTGAGATTATAATACTAATATAAGTCGTCCACAAGGGAGTTGTTTGCTATTGCTGATAAAAGTAGAATATGAGATGAAGGTTAAAAAAATAAACAATTTTTGAAAGAAGCGATCCTCACTCGCTTTGTGTGTGTGTGACGTCATATTTCTTAAACAACCCCCCCCCCCCCTCTTCCTTGCCGCGCCTTTCTCCCTCATATATCGTCACACTGCGTCACAAAATTGTGTCGCCCCCTCCCTTTTTTTTCACAGCATGACGTCATATGTGGACGACCCGACACACCACCAAGCACGACACTTGATGATGATGATGTCAGCCTCACAGAACCAGCATATTTAAAAAAAAACTGCATCGTTTTGACTTTCAATGGCAAACGTTGAATTCTTCAATTATCAAAACTACAGAACTCGATTTCGAACGATGGATGACCGAGACTCTCTTTCCATCTCTCTCTCTCTCTCTTCCCCCGCCCCCATTCATCCTGCATTGTTCCTTAAATTGATGATCAAACTTTCCTTCTTCATTAATTCAAATATCAGTGTTGTGGCTGTCGTGAAATTCTACATCCACATATATAAATTAAAAAGTAAATGAAAAGCCTAACGAATTAATTCAATAAAAGGAAAGAGGAATGGTAAAGAACAGTGCTGTCACAATGACTGTACTCGAGATCCCCCTTTTTCTACTTCGTCTGAAAATTGTAACGCTTTCACGTTTGATAGTAAAGCCTATAGCAGCATACAAGTCTTTCTAACAATAAAACGTGTACTGAATTTCTAAGAAAACCTTGAGATACGCAATCTGATTAATGACCTAAATTAATACTAGCATTAATTTCATTTTATACACTGCGTGATGAAAAGACAGATGGAATTAGGATAGAGAGAGTGAGGGCTGAAAGCAGGAACGCATGCAACACTAACACGCGTCTCGCGATATACAATTAATGCCACCCCTAACGCGAAAGGCATGAAGCACTAGCTTTTTTTTCAAATGGACAGTGATAAAAAAAACACTACCCATACGAGAGTTAGGTTTAAAAACCTGAAAAATGCTTATTAGGAAATATGACATTATACTGGTTTACGTTTGAAAGCCTGACAGTACCCAGACACCACATCGTATCGAAGTGAACGGGAGGTAGAAGAAAATGCATATTTTGAACGCAGCCCCTTAGCCCCATTAAACTTATATATTTGGGTTCCATAGGACTTGCTGACAAAGAATATGTTAAGTGTTACGCAAATAGTCTAGGAATTAACAAATTATAGCCAAAAGAAAATAGTGAGGGTGTCAGACAACACCAAATAATAATCGCACAGTGGCATGTTTTGAAACCACTATTTTACGGGAAATGGGCCATCATGTAAAATCCTATTTGATTGGATAGAAGTAAATGTAAGGCTAAACACGATTAGTCGGACTACAAATACTAATTTTGGTTGTTAGGGGAAATGTGAGTAGGAGTACTTTTTTTGAAAAGCTGTGTAAACATGGCCCGATTGGTTAGACCCGCCAATATAGTCAATTAGGAGCGTCAGTTCAGTGCCACATTTTAAAATAAACTTACTAAGAAACAGTGCGTTGAGATCCAGATCATATTTTTCTAAATAAAAGTCTGGGACAGAGGCAGATCGGAATTTGTGCCATATTCATCGCCAGTCAACGTATTTGTGTATTATTTCCATGAATTGTGGTAAGCTTGATATATTTGATATCTTTTTAATGAAAATTGAATGTGAATTGATAATTTATGTCTGTATATGTGTGTGGTTCAGTAGCAAACATGAGGCAAAGCCTAGATAGTGCTCCAACCTGAACAGAACGTGTCGGAGAAAAGAAAACTGCATGGAATTGCCAAATAGTACACTAACACCTATCTTATTGACTAGAAGGAACTAATGCTGGAATTGCAGAGGCGTAGTAACCATTAGGGAGGAGTATACTGGTGTAAATTGTTTCAGATGAAGCTAGCAGTTGGCCTACCGCTCTGAACTCAGTGTTTGTTATGTATTGTGTTCAGTGTGGAAATAGATTATAAATTAGATCTGAAGTAGGAGGTACAACCTTCTTGTTTCAGGGACTGTGGTCCTAAGTTATTGAAGCAGCACCTGGTCTGAGTTTTGCTGAATCCAGAGGCTGACAGCATACTCCTTGGTCCAGATAGCGACCAGTGAGGTGTCTCCAGAACACAGTGAAGCAATCGAGCAGAGGAGTCTTTTCCTGCCGCCATCACGAAAGATAAGCTTCTGTGGCCAGAGTAGCTCAACATTATGTGCCCCGCTCAAAAATTGACAGTATATTTAACACAGAGGGACCATAAACTGTTTCAAATGACAGGAACTGTGAACTTTTCCCAATACTATTTCCAAGATAATCAAACACTTGAAGTCATTGTAGTGAAATTGACAGAGATACAACGGTAAAATACCTCCAAAGATAACATTTAAGGATAAAAACATAATGCGTAGGCTGCGAATAGTACATGATCGCCTAGACCGCGGGTCATCATCCTCCATAATAATTGACTTGCTAGACAGGAGGGGAACGGCGGATCAAAAAGGAAAAAAATATGACTGGAAAGATTGCGTGAGACTAGAAAGGCTAAGGAGACGCAATTGGGGGGGAAACGGAGAAAAGTCACGTTTCCCAAGTTGACATAAAAAGTAAGCAACTCGACAGAAGGGACCATAGATATGTTACGCCACAGTCATTTATTGGACGCTTTTGCAATACCAAGCCCTTGATTTGAATTCAGCGGCTAAAACGCAGATGTTTGGAATATTACAAAAATTTAAAAAGTACTTTTTTCTTAATATTAATGTTAGGAATATAAAAATTAGCTGGCCGGATGGCCCATTCTGAGCAGTGAACTAATATGTTCTTAATTTTACAGACGGATACATAATATTGGAGATAATGACAAAAGACAGTGTTGTTCACATCATCGACAGACTGTATTGAATCTAAAAGTGTCGCTAATTGCAAAAAAAAACACGACCTCGAGACGCAGGTGTTCAAATCTACTTAGTATGGAAGAGACGGGATATTTGTGGTGGCTGTGTCTAAATATAACTTTTAACGACAAAAATTTGGAGGGGAGAGAAAGGTTGGTTCAAAAATCAAGTACATTTTTGTAGAAACGCAAGTAGAGACGGACAGACTAACAGATAAACATCCATACTTGACTGAAGCATGACTGAAATGACTTTAGTGTAGGAAATTTGAAATTCAAAAAAACCTAGGCAGTGATTGGCCACAGACAAGCATA
Source organism: Oreohelix idahoensis (assembly GCA_024509875.1). Taxonomy (NCBI): domain Eukaryota; kingdom Metazoa; phylum Mollusca; class Gastropoda; order Stylommatophora; family Oreohelicidae; genus Oreohelix; species Oreohelix idahoensis. The sequence goes on along the minus strand of JAMPIV010007407.1, from coordinate 54,525 downwards.
TTGTCGGCGCTTAGACGCGGATTTGGGGTCATTCTTCAATAGTTGTTCAGTGATAGACACAGATTTTAAAGTGTGGTGATTTCCATATGAAAGAAAGTGAAAGAAGTTTAGGGACGCCATACTATAGCCAGCAGCTCAGCTGAGTTTTGCTAGCAATTCTGTGTTATTTATTCATAATCTGGTAAGATTGAAATTATTTCCTTATATATTTTGAATATTGTTTCATGTTCGAGTGATTTGATACTGCCTTATCGAAATCTAGCCTTACAAACAAGTAGGGATTTGCTCTAGACCCCCCGCCCAAGTCAGGGTCTAGGGACCAACAATGTACATAAACTCCAGCAAGGGTTAGGCAAGACAGATCAAGTGTTGAGAATAATGAAACATATTACCTATCCTCTTTTAGGGCAGAAAACTAATAAATATTTTTCAGAATCTATAGTCTGGGAGGATCTATCTGATGTAAAACCACCATGGTAAATGTGCTGTTTGGTCAGAGAGATCTGACCTGTCTGTATGATGTGGTTGTTGTGTCAGTGTTGTGTCCAGACGTGGGTAGAGAATAGATTTTGACACATGGCCCATACTTTGATTGCAGAGCTGTGAGTTTCTGTTGTCAACAAAGCAGTGTCTATTCAGTTGGTGACTTTACTCGAGTGTATCTGTGCAGTACTTGTGACAGAGACCACCATTATTGCCCGCCAGCACGGAGAGGTGGGACCACCAGATTTCAGCACCAGAGCTACAACTACAAGATGAGTGAGCCTCTGGTCTGCTGGACATTCACCAACGCTTTGTAGTTACTAATACCTCCATAAAAATTCCCACCATTTTCTGGACACTGTGTAGTCAATATAGACAGGAGTGATGAGGCCACCCCAACAGCACAAACATTAACTATCCTCCCAAGTAGATGACTACTAGAACATTTTAATAAAACTAACTAGTATAGTACATATATATGTACACTATTGCATTTATGATATAATATTCCATGCATTTCTTTCATAATCTCTAAATCCTTTTAAGTTCTGGTCAATCTAAAAAAATTGATCCAGAACAAAATAAATGTAATATAATTCTATCAAAAAATTTTACACACGTGAGTTAGTTCAGTGTATTTTAACATTTATTAATATTATTAGTCTTGTTAAATATCTGTGGGTATATCTATAACCTATTACACCACACTACATATCATAACCCTAGACACTTTACGTAGCTACATTCATAAAAAAAAAATAGTGTGAGGTCGTAGTGGTAGCAAGAAAGGCCTTCTGACAATTCACAACTACATCTTATCTCAGGAGCCTTCACAGCTGGCCTCATACAATTACATTTAGTAATATCACCATCATACAATACCATCAAACACCACTACATATATTGGGGTCTTGTCCAGGGATAATTAGCCCAACAGTAATATTAGGATCTCCTGGTGGGAGAAATAAAAGTAGGGAAATAAATTGTAAAATTCCCTTTAAAATTAAAAGTGTCCCTGCAGATAAAAGTTGGTGAATCTTCACAGCCAGTAATAATTAATTAGTTAACTGGTTAGTTAGAATTAGTTAGACTATAGTCATATAGTAATTAGAAGTACTTAGTGTATTTACTGGTTAGAGATTTAGCTTGTATATTATTATATTGTCTAAAAAGTATGGCGGAGTTGGCAAAATTTAGATCAGCTGCTGTGCTCACCGCGAAGGAGATGGGAATGGATGGTCAAATTTTAATTCAATATGTAACGGCTGAATGTGATAAATATATTGAACGGGAAGAAAGGAGATTAGAAAAAGAGGCTGAAAGAAAATTAGAGGCTGAAAGGTTAGCTGAAGAGAAGAGGTTACAAATTGAGGCTGATAGAGACATTAAGAGGCTGCAGATTGAGGCAGAAGAAAAACGACAGCAAAGGGAGGCAGAAGAAAAAAGGTTGACTGCCGAAAGGGAGGCAGAAGAAAAAAAGGCCGAAAGGGAAGCAGAAGATAGAAGGTTGCAAAGGGAGCACGAATTACGACTAAGGGAGCTGGAATTACAAGGCCCGGCCCCTGAAAATGGTGCCAGCCCTTTTGCCTCAGATGCTACGCCCAGTCTGGGAGCCTCAAACTCAGCTATGGGGTTTCATTTAGACCATTTTGTTGAAAAAGACGATGACATAGAGGGGTACCTAGGACGTTTTGAGTTATTAGCTACTACATATGGGTTAGAGAGAGAGAGGTGGAGTTTAAAGCTATCACGGGGATTGAGAGGTACTTCTTATGAAGTATTTGCCAAAATGAACAGGGAAGACCAAGACAATTATGACATGTTAAAGCAGGCTTTGTTATTAAGGTACGAGAAGAATGGTGAATTTTATCGTAAGAAATTTAGAAATGCCAAACTGTTGTCTGGGGAGACATACCACCAATTCTCTGCCAGACTAGAAACCTATTTGGAGAAATGGACGGCTCTGGGGAAGACCCAAGATCTTAAAGAAATGATCATGACTGAGCAATTGAGAGAGTCCATGGCTCCAGACATGAGAAAATTTCTCATGGAACAAGGTGCAGAGAAGTTGGGGGAAGTTTTAAATGTTGCTGAGAGGTATCAGGCAGCCCAGGCAGAGGTAAGTGGTGCTAAGAAGAAGCACATAGACAATTTTAAAGCTCCACAGCAATTTAATAAATTTGATAATAGAGAGCAGGGAAATAAAGGTAGGACAAACTTTGAGCGGCCAAGAAATGACTATCGCGACAGAAACTCACAGTTCAATGACCAAAAGTTCAATGAAAGAAAACCGTTGAACCAAGGATGGAGTAAATGGTGCAAGAAGGATAACCATAACACCGAATTTTGTAGAAGGAAACCTTCAAACATTGCTGCAATGAAGTCGGGGACGCAAAGATTAAAGGTTAATCCTAATGGACAACAGGAACCTTATCACCCCCCAGTTTGTGAGGATGTTATTTGTAATGGGGTCACCATAAGGTGCCTTTATGATACAGGTTTGGATTATGATTCAGTTGTGAAGTCTAGCCTAGTGGACCCAAGTCAGTATACCACAGAAACAGTGGAAATACAAGGGGCGACTAAGGACATACCACTCATGACACTTCCCATCGCAAGGATAACGGTGAAAACTCGCTATGTGGAAGGAGAAATCAGAGCAGCAGTGATAGATGAACCAATCTACCCTCTGATATTGGGGTGTAGATACGTCTTCTTGGGGAATCCCGAGAATCCTGTGATCATGGCGACAGTGCAGACCAGGTCACAGAAGAAGGAGGAAGAAGGTGAACCTATAAATGCTCATCCAGAGGAGATGAGGAAGGCGCAGGCTGAGGATAGGACACTCAAGCCATGTTTTAAAAAATTGCCCAAATGCCACACACCTCCGAGCAAGGGGGAATATTTCATGAAGAACAAACTATTATACAGGAAGACAGGAACTAGGTCCACTGGTCACGGACAGTTAGTTCTTCCCAAGATATATAGGGCAAACTTAATAAGGAGCTTACATGTTGGAAAAGATGGTGACCATGAGAAAGTCGGTACCATCTGCCAAAAGATTGCTCGAAAATACTATTGGCCCGACGTAAATGTCGATGTTGAAAACTTTGTAGAAGCATGTGGCGTATTTCATGAGGGAACACCCACAAAGGGAAAAAATATGCAGGACCTAGAAACGCCACGGGGCAAACTTAGGCCTGAAAGGAAAACTAATTATACTCAGGTAGACAAAGTGGAATGGGAGCCCCCTTTTCACACCCAGTCGTCACTTGAATGGATTAACATGGCCACTATGCGACAAGTACAAAGAAGAAATTTAACCCAGAATAATCTGACAATCCCTCGGTCAGGATTATATAAGCTGGAAGAACAGAAAAGAGAGCGAAGATCTCTCATAAGCAATCTAAAGTGGGGAGATAAACCCAAGAAAAAAATTGGTAGTGGTCGATTTGTGAGTGATGATTCTAGGAAGAAAAGTCCTCATTATAAAGCTTCTAATGGACGGGACCCGACGGGTTCCAGGAAAAAATACGTATGATAAATTAAAGATCCAGATGTAGCTTTATTAAGGACCTGGACAGATGAGAAGGCGGAAGAGACTGTTACCTCATCGTATCAATATGTGAACGAACTGACCACTCGTTTGAAAGCTGGATGGAAACTGGCAAATGATAATTTGAAACAAGCCAGGAAGAAACATGCAGCATATTTTAATAGGAAGGCAAAGGACAGGGAACTGGCAGTCGGAGAGAAGGTGCTGCTTCTACTACCCGGAAGCCAGAATAAATTACAAATTGGTTGGCAAGGTCCATATACGGTTCTAGAGAAGGTGTCTAGAACAAACTATAAAATTGACAAAAAGGGGAAGGAAAAAGTTTATCATGTAAACCTGTTAAAGAAGTATCTGGACAGACCACTCCAGGAAAGCACCCCCTTATTGACCTTGGCTATTGCAACCCAGATGCAAAAAGAACCACTCACCTCACATGAATACCCATTACATCTTGTGAAACAGCAGCACACAGGTAAAAGTCAGTAAGCACCTGACTAAAAACCAGAGGGAGAGAGTTCAACAGGTTCTGGAGGAACATACAGATGTATTAACAGATAAACCAGGCCATACAAATTTGTTACAGTATGACATGAAACTGGTAGACTCAAACCCAATCTGTATGAGAGCCTATTCTATTCCGTTCGCGAAGGAGAAGGCATTGAAGGAAGAAATAGAGTATTTGTTGAAGGAGGGGATTATTTCGCACAGTGAATCATCTTTTAGTTCTAGTGTCGTTTTGTTGAGAAAACCGTCTGGGGAACACAGACTGTGCATAGATTACAGGAAACTGAATGCTGTCACAGAAGGACAAGTGGATCCATTACCAGACACAAAACAGTTATTTGCCAGACTGAACAAGGCAAAATACTTTTCAAAGGTGGATCTTAGTAAAGGCTATTACCAGATCCCAGTGAAGCCTGAAGTGAGACCTTATTTGGCTTTTAGCACTTCGGATGGACATTATGAATTCAATATGCTACCATTCGGACTGAAAAATGCTCCGAGTGTGTTTTCAAGGATGATGCGAAAATTGTTGGATCCCCTGAATAACCCATGTATCACGAATTTCATGGATGATATTCTCGTCGCCACAGAGACATTTGAAGAACACATTGAAGCTCTGGAGATGTTGTTTGATAGACTTCGGGAGGCGAATTTGACTGCTAGGCCAACAAAATGTTGTATTGGATGTAAAGAGTTGGAATTCTTGGGGCACACTGTATATCAGGGTAATATGACCCCTGATCCTAAGAACTTGGAAAAACTGCAGAGAGCACCTAGGCCACAAACAAAAAAGGACGTGCGATCATTCGTGTCGTTATGCGGATTTTATCAGAAATACATCAAAAATTTTAACGCTATTTGTGCTCCTCTGACTGATCTGACTCGCAAGGGACTTCCAGATAAAATTATTTGGACTGCACAATGTGAACTAGCGTTCCAAGAGTTAAAGGAAAAACTCACTAGCAAGCCTATTCTCAAACTGCCTGATTTGACACAGGACTTTGTCTTAAGAACCGATGCAAGTAATGTAGGACTCGGAGGGGCTTTGTTGCAAAGATCATCTTCACCTGATGGGGAACTTAAACCAGTCGCTTATGCAAGCCGCAAATTGAATAAGGCGGAACAAGGATACTCCACAAGCGAAAAAGAATGTTTAGCATTCATCTGGGCAATAAAGAAGTTTCAAATCTATCTGTATGGTAGGACTTTTGTGGTGGAGACGGACCATCAGCCTCTCGTAATTTTATCTCAGGATAAGCATGAAAACGCAAGATTGCTGAGGTGGTCTTTATTGCTTCAACCTTATCAGTTCAGTATCCAATATATCCCAGGCAAATTGAATGTCGGTGCAGATTTCCTCAGTCGGCACCCCTGTGATCAAAATTAGAGTAGTGGCAGACGTGAGGAGTAATTTTACCTATGTGTATCGCTGGTTTTGGAACTTGCCATAGGCATGTTTTCAAGTGGGGAGATGTGTAGTGAAATTGACAGAGATACAACGGTAAAATACCTCCAAAGATAACATTTAAGGATAAAAACATAATGCGTAGGCTGCGAATAGTACATGATCGCCTAGACCGCGGGTCATCATCCTTCATAATAATTGACTTGCTAGACAGGAGGGGAACGGCGGATCAAAAAGGAAAAAAATATGACTGGAAAGATTGCGTGAGACTAGAAAGGCTAAGGAGACGCAATTGGGGGGGAGGGGGGGGGGGGGGGGCGGGGGGGTGGGGGGGGGAGGGGGGGGGGGGGGGACGGAGAAAAGTCACGTTTCCCAAGTTGACATAAAAAGTAAGCAACTCGACAGAAGGGACCATAGATATGTTACGCCACAGTTATTTATTGGACGCTTTTGCAATACCAAGCCCTTGATTTGAATTCAGCGGCTAAAACGCAGATGTTTGGAATATTACAAAAATTTAAAAAGTACTTTTTTCTTAATATTAATGTTAGGAATATAAAAATTAGCTGGCCGGATGGCCCATTCTGAGCAGTGAACTAATATGTTCTTAATTTTACAGACGGATAGATAATATTGAAGATAATGACAAAAGACAGTGTTGTTCACATCATCGACAGACTGTTTTGAATCTAAAAGTGTCGCTAATTGCAAAAAAAAAAACACGACCTCGAGACGCAGGTGTTCAAATCTACTTAGTATGGAAGAGACGGGATATTGTGGTGGCTGTGTCTAAAAATAACTTTTAACGACAAAATTTTGGAGGGGAGAGAAAGGTTGGTTCAAAAATCAAGTACATTTTTGTAGAAACGCAAGTAGAGACGGACAGACTAACAGATAAACATCCATACTTGACTGAAGAATGACTGAAATGACTTTAGTGTAGGAAATTTGAAATTCAAAAAAACCTAGGCAGTGATTGGCCACAGACAAGCATATTGTCGGCGCTTAGACGCGGATTTGGGGTCATTCTTCAATAGTTGTTCAGTGATAGACACAGATTTTAAAGTGTGGTGATTTCCATATGAAAGAAAGTGAAAGAAGTTTAGGGACGCCATACTATAGCCAGCAGCTCAGCTGAGTTTTGCTAGCAATTCTGTGTTATTTATTCATAATCTGGTAAGATTGAAATTATTTCCTTATATATTTTGAATATTGTTTCATGTTCGAGTGATTTGATACTGCCTTATCGAAATCTAGCCTTACAAACAAGTAGGGATTTGCTCTAGACCCCCCGCCCAAGTCAGGGTCTAGGGACCAACAATGTACATAAACTCCAGCAAGGGTTAGGCAAGACAGATCAAGTGTTGAGAATAATGAAACATATTACCTATCCTCTTTTAGGGCAGAAAACTAATAAATATTTTTTCAGAATCTATAGTCTGGGAGGATCTATCTGATGTAAAACCACCATGGTAAATGTGCTGTTTGGTCAGAGAGATCTGACCTGTCTGTATGATGTGGTTGTTGTGTCAGTGTTGTGTCCAGACGTGGGTAGAGAATAGATTTTGACACATGGCCCATACTTTGATTGCAGAGCTGTGAGTTTCTGTTGTCAACAAAGCAGTGTCTATTCAGTTGGTGACTTTACTCGAGTGTATCTGTGCAGTACTTGTGACAGAGACCACCATTATTGCCCGCCAGCACGGAGAGGTGGGACCACCAGATTTCAGCACCAGAGCTACAACTACAAGATGAGTGAGCCTCTGGTCTGCTGGACATTCACCAACGCTTTGTAGTTACTAATACCTCCATAAAAATTCCCACCATTTTCTGGACACTGTGTAGTCAATATAGACAGGAGTGATGAGGCCACCCCAACAGCACAAACATTAACTATCTGATAAAGTTGATAATTAGTTGGATATAATATATGTTGATAAAGTACACCAGAACACTCCTAGGCGGGAAGACAGGCGTCTATCATCATCAGTTGACAAGATCCCTATGGTGTTGCCTGCCCCACTGTAGTGTAACTGTGTACCTTTTCTAAAGTTTAATTGGACGTACACACTCGACAGCACAGATAGTGACAAATCACAGGTTGCCATAATACATCATAGTACAGTGGACAAATGGTCTTGCAATGTTACATGGGCACTCATGTAGAATAATGGTATAATGGACTGTCAATAGCCAAGCACTCAGTATCGCCCATACATATATCAAATCTGACTCGTCACTGGATCTGGAGTCACGTCAGGCTTGTAAACAAATATATTGTTTCAGAATGGACTTCTTAAACCTAATGTGTTTTGTTTGTCGCTCAACGATTCTCTTTCAACCGATATGAAGAGTGCTTCTCAGCAATTTATTTTTTTCCTTATTATAATATTTGAAGACCTCTCGCTAACATAGGATGGGTTCTACATATGTGTGTAGCAGTGAGTCGAATTCAAAATGGGGACTAACTGCAAGCGATAATACCGACGGGTGGGGCACGATCAGGCTGGATCAAGGGCCCATTTTCTCTTCAATTGGACAAGTCACTTACGCGCCATGTTTTGGTAGTGTGTTTCATGAAGATGGCTTCAACCCATACCTCGTGAACTGATCTGTCTCTCAACGTTTTGAGAGTGTGTACAGATAAAGAATGTGATCCTAATCAAGGTTAGTACCACTCATAGACAAAACATCGTTCGTCATAGTCTCTGTACGACGTTTGATCTCATGAAAGACAAGGGTGTTTGACTAGGGGCATTCTACAGGATATAGGTGGCTGCTAGGTAATCGAAAGTCGTTGTTTCATAGCGAAGTCAAATATATTCTCTAAACAACCGCTCTGTCGCTTATTCTCAAATCGTAATTAGAGTCCGACATATGGATGGCTCTCGATTCTCGATGAGTTCATAGAAGAGTATGTCTATATGGTTTGTATCGCACTTTTGGTTAGAGGGATAGACTATGAAACTGCCATTCGCCATTGTGGCAGAAGATTGAATAAACAGACTGGGGTAAGAAGCGCATACACGCGCGACAGGTCTAGACGTTAACTTATTCACGCTCTTTCCCGCCTCTCAGATAAGAACGCGCTTCTCGCGCGCAGCTGAGAAGTCATCTTTTTTTGAGAGTGAGAGGTCTTTAGGTAAATTTTTTTAGAAGTTCTGCTCTCAATTATTGATTCGCGATTTCATTAGACTTAAGATAGAATAACGCATCAGCTAGTCCGCGCTTGATGTGTCAGTGGTTGTGCGAATGCTAGTCGCGCGCATTAAGATAGATTCTGATTTACGGGTACGCAGAGCCTCATAGACGAGGACCAGTAGATTGCTCGCGACTCGTTTTAAAATCTCGAGAGATATAGGTATTTATTCTATTTTGATGCGCGCTGTGTGGCTTGGGTGAGGAGATGCTGAAGTCAAGAGTATGGAGGATTATGACGTTCAGCGTAAAGTTAGGATTGTAGGGATTCGATTTAGATATGTTAAGAGTAGAAGATATAGCTAGTTATAGATAATTGGGTGATAGTGTTGAAGAGTAGTCACATGGAGATTGGTTTCCTAGTCTCAGACGAGTAGAGAGTAGAGATAGTAGAATACGCAATAAGAATTCAGGGCCATTATTGATAATTCTGAACGCATAGAAGAACAATCTTTTGTATTACTCTCGCCAAATCATAGCTGAATGAACTTCGCTGGCGAGTGTAGAAATGTATTTGTATCCGAGGGAGTTCAGAGGGAAGTGAACTAAGAATATGCTTTCCCTTATAGTCCACTGTGTGTGTGGGGGTGGGGGGGGGGGGTGGGGGGGGGGGGTGGGGGGGGGGGGGTGTGGGGGGGGGTGGGGGGGGGGGGGGGGGGGGGGGGGGGGGGGGGGGTAAGGGGGGGGGGAGGGGGGGGGGGTGGGGGGGGGGGGGGGGGAGGATGGGGTGGGGGTGGGGGGGGGGGTGGGGGGGGGGGGTTGTTGGTGGGGGGTGTGGGGGGGGGGGAGGAGGGGGGGAGGGGGGGTGGCTGGAGGGGTGGGGGGGGGGGGGGGTGGAATGGGGGGGGGGGGGGGGGGTATTGTGGGGGGGGGGGGGGGGGGGGTATGGTTGAAGTACCTGGGGAGCCTAATGTGGGGGGGGGGGGAGATGTGGGGGGGGGTGGAGTCGACTTGGGTGGAGCGACTGGGGAGAATGGGGGGTGGGGTAAGTAAGATATGGGGAGGTGGTAAGGGGGGGGGGGGGGGGGGATAGGGTGGGGGGGGGGGGGGGGGGGGGTGGTGGGGGGGGGGTTACAATATATGGCAGGGTTTAGACACAGATGGGGGGGGGGGAAAATTCATATGGTATCACTAGGGGGTTAGATATCTTAGTGTGGGGGTGAGGTAATTTATGGGGTGGGGGGGTAAAATGGAGGGGGGGCACATCGGTAGGGATATAAAGAACATATCATGAAGAGACCGCTAGTGTAGTGATTACAATCTCATATATATTATTATAATTACAAATGTGTGATTCTATCGCGCGATGATATAGAAGAAAGGAGACTAGAGAGCTATAGATGTCTTGTAGAGGATCGCATATCAAGGAAAGTGTCGCTGAAGCCCTAATAGTTTATGTGGATTCATGTGAGTGTCATCTTGAGACAGAAGTGTCTGTTCATCACATTATCTGATTTATCCCGAATAGCTTTCGCAACAAGAGGAAATGAAAGGGGGAAGAGGCGAATTGGGTGAAAGGAGCAATTGCAATTCTTCTGTTTGTGAAAAGACCATGCGAGCATCTGATTCTGGGGCATAAAAGTCGAGTTTAGACCTTCGTGCCTTAACTTTTCAAAATAGCAGTTCCCTTTATGTTAGCTTTTTGGGTTTGGTATTAGGGCGGGAAGTTTTTTTTACAAGAAAGGGCTTTTTGTTCTACCTGATGAGAAAGATTGTGGCTGTAACCTTTGGGGTGAAAAAATGTGGCCTAAGAAAAAGTAATTCCTCTGGTTAAGTTTTGAGGGATAGATTTCGACCCAATGCTCATGTAAAGGGAATCCGACCAAAACCCCATAAAGCTGAAATGACCATTAGGATTAATAGCTTCCCCCACGGGTCTTCTAAAAAAACTGAGTAGAATGAAATTTCCTTTTCCCCGGCCCAGCTTTAAAGGTTTTTTGGAATTAAATTTTTCCTGGGAAAATAAATTTACATTTACAGGGATTTGCCAGAGTTTTTCCAGGGGGGAGTTACTCTTGCCATATTAGTTTTTCCAGGTTAAAAACCTCCCCCCTTTTTTTCGCCAAAAATTAGTGGCCCGCCTCCAATTCCCAGTGGAATGGAAGAGCCGGGTCGCACTACGAAGAAGAAAACGGAATGTTTCTTTATTCTTTTAAGTGGTGGGGTAAGCACTTAAAATAGGTGGGTGTTTTTTTGAAAAACAGTGTTTTATTTTTTTTTAAATTCTTTATTCCAGAAAGGAGCTAAAATTGGCATTTTCCTGAGACCCAGTGGAGTGGACCCCCCAAACAAAATTAGGACCGGCGAAAACCTTTTGTGTCTTTAGAACGTGTGTTGAGAAAAGAAAGGTGCCATGATAGAGGGATAGATTCTGAAAAATGAATCTGCCATAAAATTAAAATAAAAAATTTACTGAAATTAAAAAGAAAAACCTACCTAACAGACCTTTTTCTCACCTTGGTATTTTATTTGTTTTTTTTAAGTGGGGGGGGTTTTAGGGGAATTGAAAGGATGTTAAGTTAAGGTAATCTTTTACTAAGTATTTTTATTGTGGTCCCCCCCCCTCCTCTTTCTTGGTCTTTTTAGGAGGAAAAAAAAAACCATGGGGAACAACCCCCCCCCACTTCGGTTGGCATAGCCCTTAAAGGGAAAAAAGAAAAATTTTTTCGCCTAAAAAAAAAAAAAAAATAAAACCCCAATTATATAGGCTTTTTAGTATTAGAGGGGAAGGGTTCTTCGCTGTCAGTTTGTTTTTGTCAACCGCCCAAAAGTCAGACAGCAAAAACCCTGAAATAGGATCTTCCCAAATTTATCGATGAGAAAAAGACAGCATTCTATCCCCCCATGAATAACCCCCTGGGTTGAAATAGGTTTGGATTCTTTTTTCCCCAAAAAAAGTTGTCGTATTGTGTCGTCTCCGCTCGGGAAAGAACAGGATTTTGTACTGGGGTTTAAGCGGATTATGGGTGTGTGTGGAACCCCATTACTGCGGTGAAACCGAGTAAATGTAGGAGGTAGTTCGGGCGGGCCCATTCATGCTGTTATTTAACTGACAACGTTAGTTGTGTAGGCGTTTTTCCAATTTTTAAGGCCCTGGTGGTGTCGCCGAGATTGGGAAAAAGTGCGCAATAAAGGCAAAAAAACTGTGATTCCAATTGGGAAACAAATACAAAATAACCTCTAAAGGTTTGGGTGGATGAAAAAAAAAGCCCGTGGGGAGAGGGTGGGTTTTGGGTTTGGCCGGCCGCGGTTTCAGGAATGTTTTTTCAGAAGGGGGGTGTAAATGGAACTTTTTTTTGCCCCCACAGCGCGCATCCCCCCCTTTAGACCAAATATCCCAAAGTTTTTTTTTAGTGGAGAACTCGATCTATGAAATTTAGGTGGTGAGAGGTGTCGTAGAGAAAGGAAAAAATTTTGGAGGGATTCTTGGCGAGTTCGAGTTAAAAGTAGCTCTTTTCGGTTAAAGGGCAATAAGGATTTTCGGGATTCGAAACCTTCGATTTAACTTGGGGATTCAATTTTTTTATCGATAGTCAATCGCAAAAAGACGTTTAATTTTGGTTTATTGTCCTTTTTTTTATTTTTACGCAACAATTAAATAAACCATCGGCCCGGGGAAAAAGAAAATTTTTTTACGCAGAGGTGGATGGTTCGTATTATTTTCAAATCTATCATTATTCTCCATTCCAACTCTTTTTTACTCGACCTGTTGCTTGGAAATGTATTCGGGTATAGGATAAGGTCTAAAACCTAATAGGGAGTATTGGTCAGTTAGACCACAATGTCATGTTGAATGACATTAGTTTGTCCAGGGATGTCAGTGAGTACATCCTGAAATGTTTGCAACATAGTTGAAACTTGTCGCTGTTCTCCTAGAGACAAATCAGGAGAGACAGTAACGTTCTTCCATGATTCACTGGAATGAAGTGGGATCATTGGAAGAGGAAGATTTACATCTGAAAAACTTGTTTCCTCATCCTGTATCACGGACAGTGATGAGTAATGACCATGTGGTACTGGAGAATTGTCCGTTGCTTGGAAAATGGGTTGCAAATAATCCGGACGTTCATGGAATTCAGTAAGCATATTGATGTGGAAGGTTTTATGCTTCCCATCAATATCGACAATATAGTCGACATCGAAAATTTTCGATATTATATCGTACGGACCTTTCCAAGAAATAAGTTAATCTGTTTTCCCTACAAGGTAGTAATACAAATGCTTTGTCACCAGGACAAAGTTGTCGTAAGCATCTCTTCTTATTGGCAAATTGCCTTGCCTTCTGTTTCGCAAATTCAGAAGAAGAAGTTGCTAATTTGCATGCTTCGATAATCTTTTGTCTCAACGCGATGACATATTCGTAGGATGACTTTGTGTCATCGTCAATATTGTCAGATGTTATGAGATCGTGAAGCAACGACATAGGGCCACGCGGACGCGCGCCAAAGACGAGTTCAAAGGGAGAAAAATCCCGTATGTTCATTGGGTACCTCTCTGTAAGCGAAGAGGGCCGCAGGTAAAACTCTGTCCCAGTCTTGAGGATGATCCTCAGTTATCTTCCCCAGTAAGTTTTTAAGTGTTCTATTAAGGCGTTCGACCATACCATTAGACATTGGATGGTAGATACTACTTAAAGATCTATCTATCTGCAGGGTAGACATTACTTGAGACATGGTATCTGATATTAGTTGGGTGCCATGGTCTGACAATATCTCTCCGGGGAACCCCAGACGAGAAAATATAAGCCAAAGAGCATCTGCAATATCAGCAGTAGTAATGCTCTTCAGAGGAATAGCCTCTGGCCAACGTGTGCACATATCAACACACGTCAAGATAAACTGATGTCCTCTGGCAGACTTGATCTTAAATGGACCAATAATGCCTATGGCCATTTTTTGAAACGGCCGAATAGGAATGTCCGCCGCCTGAATGGGTGCAGCATGCCGTGGACCTTTGGATTTAACTTCCTGACATACTTTACAAGATCGACAATAAATCCGTATGTCCTTGTTTACCAATGGCCAAAAGAAAGCCGCAAGGACTCTTGACTTAGTACGGGAAAAAACCCATGTGTCCAGCACACTGAGAGTCGTGAGCGTGCTGCAAAATTTTAACTCTCAAATTCTTGGGAACCAGGATTTGAGAATGACTTGACGTAATGGAGTCTTGAACCATACGTACAAGTACGCCATTCTTCTTTGTAATCCACGATTTACGACTTGTGTCCCTATTCGGATCACCTTTAGTTGCAAGAATGAAGAATTTCTTCAGAGTGGGATCATCTTCTTGCTGTTTTATAAACGAGTCACGAGAAATTACCAAGGGATTATCTTGGTTATGCACTTCATTATCTTCAGTAGATGAAGTTTGAGGCACATTAAGAGCCTGAGCTCTAGTGACTACAGCGTTAGCAATCTGCATGTTTTGCCTTTCCCACGTGGAAATTTGTTGCGGAGTGCATTCCTTGACTCCATGAATGCGACCGATGATGAGGTCAGCGATCGGATTCGGAAGAAGACATGCGTGTACATCTCCTGTAAAGAAAGGAGTAGCAATCCTAATGATAGCGGTAGAGTATTTCTCTAATGTGCCGCCAAATGTTACACATTTGACTACTTGTCCAGTGGCACGGGAAGGATCTACGAGTGACTGCCTAACACCAATTGTGGTGCATCCAGAATCAAATAGCACAGAGACTGGATTGTTATTCACTAAACCCTTATGTAAGACAAGAGACCCTCTTCCATCATGCGCGACTGATGCTGGAAGAGCAGGAAGAGGATGGCCACAGCTTAAAGTAGTCACTGTGGTTGGCTCAAATAACGTTTTGCATTGGGGGCACTGAGATGCTCTCCCAAAATCAAAAGCGGCACATGCCATATTACTAGCATCATTATTATCTTTACTCTGTTTATAGGCTTCATGGGACTCTTGTTGTGCAGAGTTTGCCTGAAAATGTGGTTTATGTCTTTTGTATTGAGATCTACCTCGGTTATTATCACCTCTGTAGTTATTGTTACCTCTATTGTAACCCCTATTTGGGTTTGAGTCATAGTACCCTTGGTTACCATTATCATATTCATTATAATGAGTATCTCTGTAATTATGATCTTGTTGACTCCAAGACGGATAACCCTGATAGTTTCTATAATTACTTCCTCTACGGAAATTCCTATAATTATGACCACCCCTGTGTCGAGAGCTATCAGGTCGTCTCCAGTTCTTTGAAGAAGAACCCTGAAATGATTGGTTACCTTGGTTTTGATAACTATTATGGTTACCTTTTTTATCAAATCTGTTTTGAGGTCCCTGAAATCTGTGTGAATAATTGGGATTGTATGGTGTTGCTGAAGCAACTGGCATACTCTCCTTAATCTTAGTGTTGCCAAAAGTCACGTCGGGGTGTGCAGTGACATATTGGGAACAATATTCTTCCATTTCTTTTAGAGATTTAGGTTTACGCTCATGTATAAATTCAAGGAAAGGTTTGTTCACACATGACATAATCTTATCTCTGAGCAACAAATCCATAAGTCCTTCATACGTTTTTTCTGTTTTGGAAAGCTCAATCCAACGATCAACTGTGAGACGTGCCTTTGCAGTGAATTCTGAGAATTCTACCCCCGTCTCAGGTACCATCGTCTTAAATAAAAGGCGATAGCCTTCCTCACTTAGCTGATATTTTTTTATCAAAGCCGCCCTAATGACATCATAATTATCCTTATCTGCTTCTCCTACAAGGCATAATCTAGTCAAAGATTCACCTTTCAAGTTTTCTGATAATTGATTAGCGTATTGTGATTTATCCACATTATGTGTACGACAAGAACGTTCAAATCTATCCAGCCAGAATGTAATATCGTCACTGGACTGATTGAACGGTGGAACCTTAACCTTGTAAGTAGAAGGTTTACCATTACCACTAGATGCCTGATTAACATTACTCATACTTGTCAATCTCAATTTCTCCAACTCAAATTCATGTTCTCTTATTGCTTTTTTCTCTTCAGCATCTAATCTTTTTTGTTCAGCCTCCCTGTCTAATCTTTTTTGTTCAGCCGCAGCTTCTCTTTCCAATTTTTTTTGTTCAGCTTCACTGTCTAATCTTTTTTGTTCAGCCGCAGCTTCTCTTTCCAATTTTTTTTTTGTTCAGCTTCAAATCTCCTTTCCTCTACCTGCATCTGCAATTTCTTTTGTTCAGCAGCAGCCTCAGCTTCTTTTTCTAATCTTTTCTCTTCCGCCATAGCTTTTCTTTCTTCTGCAGCTAATCTTTTCTCTTCTGCAGCTAATCTTTTCTCTTCTGCAGCTAATGCTTTGTCATATTGAGCAACTGCCCATTGTTCTAATTGTTGACCAGTCTTATCAAGAGCTTTCCCTTGTGTAATGAAATAATCTAAAGTAGACATGATGCCTAACAATAATACTAATCACCTGAATCAATAATAATACCCCAAGTTCTCAATGACCTGATTAATCAGTATACTATCCCAATATCTGTGGGTCACAAGCCTTTAATAAGGTCTTGTATAATAGTAATAATAATCAGGTACTGGTCTATACCATAATCCAAGTGCAGTGCACAGGCAATTGTGTCTTATGAAATATACCCATATAAAACATATGTCAACCAACAGAATACATAAAGTACAAATAGGACTGACAATACAAGAACGTTTGCAGAAATCAAAATAAATCAAATAGGGAAATCAATGAAGATAATCACTGAATCTGCAAAGAATAACAACACAAATGACGTCACAATATATGAATACAAATTATGAATAGAACTGAAAGATAGAAAAGGTTAGACCAACAAATTACAAACAAATCAAAACAAAACTAAAGAACAAAGAAATATTACAAAAATAACAATAATTACAGACTTCACAGCTAACACAAAAGCAACAGTTGTCGCAGCAAATTTTCAATCAAGAAAATTGCACCTATAGAAAACGCCCACAACGGACCCTCTATGACGTGGGATACTCTGTTGTGAGGACGCCGCCCAACCTTAAACACAACCCGCTGACATAGAAACTAACATACTATACAAACAAATAACATGTAAACATAAATATATATAAATTATGTGTATGATAGTATGTGTTGCAAAATAGGCTCAGTCTTACAGTAATGGCAAAGTTATTTTTCATGAAAACAAACAAACTGCCACTTTATTCAATTAAACATTCTGGCCTTAAATATTAAAGTTCATATATGGCAAACAAGAAGATCCATCGATGAAACCAGGACTTCTTAGTTCACAAATACTGTCTTTCTGTTAACACTGACAAGAATTGATCCAACTGTTCTGTGAAACTCTATAATGTCTAATGTAAAAAATGTCAACAACGCTGACCTACATACTGCATTCACTTGACAGGTCACGTGACGAAGCGTTGACAAAGAGCAAACCAATACTGCAAGTGTGTCGTATCAGCCACAGGAAACGGTCTGGTATCGGTAATCTGTTGACTTCTGAATTTCTGCGAGGTCAAACCCAGAAAGCTGGTCCACCAGTTGATAACACTGGCCACCAGTTGATAAAGTTGATATTTAGTTGGATATAATATATGTTGATAAAGTACACCAGAACACTCCTAGGCGGGAAGACAGGCGTCTATCATCATCAGTTGACAAGATCCCTATGGTGTTGCCTGCCCCACTGTAGTGTATGGAATGTCAACTTGACCTACGCAGTGTTGTGTAGACATGGATGGAGTGTATAATGTGCGAATGATGATAAGGGTTCGTGTTGTTGACAAATGTTCTCTTCTCACACTCATGTATGACCGGAAGTCATCGACACCAACGACTGTGTACCTTTTCTAAAGTTTAATTGGACGTACACACTCGACAGCACAGATAGTGACAAATCACAGGTTGCCATAATACATCATAGTACAGTGGACAAATGGTCTTGCAATGTTACATGGGCACTCATGTAGAATAATGGTATAATGGACTGTCAATAGCCAAGCACTCAGTATCGCCCATACATATATCATCTGACGTCACTGACTGAGCACGTCAGCTTGTAAACAATATTTCAGATGACTTCTAAACCTAATCTCGTTTAGCAACGATTCTTCAACATAATGTTCAGCACATATTTTTCCATATAATAATATTGAACCGCTAACAATGGGTTCTCATGTGTAGCAGTGATCTCTGGACTGATCAAGCGATAATACGGGCATCCCTTTTCTCTTCTTGAAAGTCCTACATGTTTGGTTCCAAGATGGCTCCACTCGTGAACTGTCACTCACGTTTGAATACAGATAATGAATCTGTTCTAAAGTTAGTCATTCATACAACATTTCGTTGCTCTGTAGATTTGGTCATGAACAATAGACTGCATTCTACAGAATATAGTGCTGCTAGGAATCGAAGTCGTTTTTCATCGAGTCAAATATATTCTCTTAAACATTCAAATCGTAATTATCGACAATGGTGGCTTCGATCGAGAGTTCATAAGAGTATCTTTGATTACCTTGGTAGAGGGAATATGAAACTGCCATTCCTTGGCAAGATGAATAAACACTGGGGTAAAGCATACACGATAGGTCTAGACGACTATCACTTTCCCCAAAACCACTGAGATCACTTTTTCAAGGCATCAAGCCGACATAGCAAAACACACACAGTCCCTATCAGGACGAAGCCAAATCACCACACTCAAGCGACACATCCGCCGAATAGCCTTTGACCTCTCTAGAGACAACAGAACATATAGTTCGACTTAGATATGTAAAGATATACAGATATAAGACAGACTTGTCCTACTCAGACAAACAATACACATAAATTCAGGCCATAGATATTCTGAAGCAAGAACAATCTATTATTACCCAAACAACGAATAAATCGCAGTAAAATGTATTTATCCGCGGAGTTCAAGGGAAGTAACTCAATAATGACTTTCCCTTAAGCACTAAAAAATTACCTATGTATAATATTGTAAGATATCAAAGACTGCACGTAACACTATCCTCCCAAGTAGATGACTACTAGAACATTTTAATAAAACTAACTAGTATAGTACATATATATGTACACTATTGCATTTATGATATAATATTCCATGCATTTCTTTCATAATCTCTAAATCCTTTTAAGTTCTGGTCAATCTAAAAAATTGATCCAGAACAAAATAAATGTAATATAATTCTATCAAAAAATTTTACACACGTGAGTTAGTTCAGTGTATTTTAACATTTATTAATATTATTAGTCTTGTTAAATATCTGTGGGTATATCTATAACCTATTACACCACACTACATATCATAACCCTAGACACTTTACGTAGCTACATTCATAAAAAAAAAATAGTGTGAGGTCGTAGTGGTAGCAAGAAAGGCCTTCTGACAATTCACAACTACATCTTATCTCAGGAGCCTTCACAGCTGGCCTCATACAATTACATTTAGTAATATCACCATCATACAATACCATCAAACACCACTACAGTCATGATGACAAACAACAACCTAGCTTGAAAAACAAAACCAGTATTACCTCATATTACTACTTCACAACTTACACACATAGGATAAGAATAATAAAATATGTCAATACAAAGATTATATTTATAAACTGTGTACATACTACTTGTAATTACATTTGATTGTGATTCCTGGTTCACTGTGTAGTTGAATCAGGATACCCATTATTGAAAGAATTAATACATATATTTTTAAACTTAAACACTTGACTAATTTAAGATAGTCTTATAGAGTGATATATGTGTGTGAGTGTCACAGTGTTGCAAAGTGTTGTGGAATAAATTAAATTGTTTATCTGTCTGTTGTTGTTGTGACTTACACTTCATCATTTTCATACCCTAGACATTTAACGTAGTCATCACAATATTCCAGAATAATTCTGACTGAGGTATAAATGTGGTAGCAAGTAAGGTCATCTGTAATACACCACACTTATTAGATACAGATACCTTCACAGCTGATCTCAGTCAGTACACTAAGTCCCCTATAAATATTTATATCATCCCACTTTACCACAGTGGCCAACTGCCGGTACAAGTTCCAGCTAGCAGTACTTTTTATTTCTAGCCCTTATCAAAGTTTCAACTAAGATGGTTTGGCCATGTCTGCAGAATGGGAGAAGATCGGCTACCACGACAAGCATGGGAAACAAAGAGCCAGGGATCCAGACCTCCAGGACGACCCAGAGTCCGCTGGGAGGACAACATTAGACAATCTTTGAAGGACAGAGGACTAGAATGGAACCAGGCCAGGAAAAAGACAGCTGATAGAATGGTCTGGCGCTCTCTCTTCCAAACCTCTACACCTCACGGTAGAAGGGGAACGACTAAGTAAGTAAGTAAGTAAGTATCAAAGTTTCATCCTGCTAGCTGATAGGTACGGTACTGGTAGTCTTGTTCAGGATTTAGTATTTGCCACTGCGGTAGGAAGACCAAAGAACACACGGAAAACAGAATTGGAGACAGGCATGAAGGGGAGGAAGAAGACTTTGAGCTAATGGCACGGAACAGGGAAGACTTTACATAAGTTTGTTGAAAGTCTGTGTTGCTTTGGGAGCTGAAATGTTAAAGAAGACTGCGGTACTAGAGTTCTGAGAAAAATCAAATTTGGATGACAGATGACATCTTGAGTAAAATGGCAGAAAGAAAGAAAGCAAAAAACACCCCAGAATATAAAACAATAGACAATGACATACGTAATATGTGTAGACAAGCAAAAGAACGGTGGATAGAAGCAAAGTGCAAGGAAATAGAAGACTTGGAAGCAAAGTACATGACAAGAGATATGCATGAAGAAATAAAGAAATTATCAAATAGGTCGAGGTTTGCACAAGGAGGAAGCTGTATCAAGAATAAGAACGGTGTAATCTTACTTGATGAGAAAGACATATCAAATAGATGGGCAGAATACGCAAAAGAATTATTCGACGACAACAGAGGTAAAAAAAACCATCACCAGACTCTAATGAAGGCCCAAACATTCTCAGATCAGAAGTAGAGAATGCAATACATATGATACAAAAAGGAAAATCAGCAAGCACGGACAGCATAAAAATTGAAATGATAGAAGCCCTGGAGAGCTTTGGTATAGATACAATCACAGATCTATGCAACGATATATGCAATACAGGATATATACCACATGACATGAAGACATCAGTCTTTATAACATTGCCCAAAAAACCTATCGCAACAGAATGTTCAGACTTCAAAACAATGAGCCTGATGAGTCATGCAATTAAGATACTGCTCAAAATCATACAGGAAAGAATAACAAGTAAGGTAGACAGCGAAATCCAAGAAGAACAGTTTGGTTTTAGACGGAACAGCTGAACATGAGAGGCAATACTTTGCCTAAGAATATTAGCAGAAAAATATACAGTATGTATGTACATGTGCTTCATTGACTATAAGAAGGCTTTTGACAGAGAAAGTCCATCATGAAAAAATAATTGAATGCCTCGAAGACATAGGTATTGATGGAAAAGATATAAGAATACTCAGTAACCTTTATTGGGAGCAAACTGCCACAGTAAGATCTGGAAGGAATTATTCACCATACATAGACATAAAAAGAGGTGTCAGACAAGGTTGTGTGCTGTCCCCTTGCCTATTTAATCTATACACCGAAAAATATTTTCAAACAGATACAGGAAATACCAGGACTGAACATCAGGTCAATAAACAACCTTAGATATGCAGATGATACCGTGTTGTTAGCTGAAAGCGAACAGGAGTTACAAGAACTAGTGAAGCAAGTGAAGAGTATAAGTCATGAATATGGACTCGACATTGATAGTGAGAAAACAAAAACTATGATAATTAGCAAAACAGACGATAAGCCCACATTAAAGATAAGCGTAAATGGGAAAATCCTGGAACAAGTCAAGAGCTACGTATATCTTGGTCATATAATAACAGAAGATGGCAGATGTGAAACAGAAATCAAGAAGGAATGGCCAAAGCTACATTCAACAACATGAAACATATACTGACATCTAAATAGTTATCTCACAAATTAAAACTGAGAATCATAAAGTGTTATATATATTCTGCATTTCTGTATGGTGTAGAAACATGGACGATAAATAAGCATTTGGAAGAAAGAATTGAGGCTCTTGAAATGTGAATATATAGAAGAATGGGGCGTATCTCACGGAAAGAGAAGAAAACAAATAAGGAGGTCATAGAAAATCTAGGTATAAACAGAGAACTAATGAGAGAGATCAAAGTTCGGCAGCTAAAATACTTTGGCCACATAAAAAGGCATAACACCTTGCAGAAGACCATAATAGAAGGGAGAGTTGAAGGCAAACGTGCAAGGGGAAGACAGCGCTATAAGTGGGAAGATAACATCAAGAGATGGACAGGAAAGAGGCTATCAGAGTGCACCACCAAGACAAGAGACAGAAGACGTTGGAGATCCATTACAGCCAACCTTCGTTGTAGAGATGGCAGCTGATGATGATGATGATATCTCAACGTGAGAATTCTATTGGAGTTTGATAGATACATGTAAGCTCAAGGTAGGAGCTGTGTAACTCACCCAGTGATGGCTGATTGCAGCATGTACGTTCGTTAGAGAACAGTTAAATATAAAAGAAGTACATTATCTTCATAGAAACCACGGGTTCTTATCGCATGGGACATGTCTGGTGACAGTCCTATTAACTACGAGAGCGTATTCGCCCGGGAACTGAGGCTCGGTTAGACAGTTCGTTATTTACAAGTCAACGACAGACTTGCATGTGCTATCCGCACAAATTCAGTACCGGTACCGTACCGTACATATCTTCCTAAAAATCACCAGCAGGATTTATGGAGTGCCAAGCGTTCATATTGGTTAAAATCGACGTATATTGTAAACTGTTTTGGAACTGTAATGTGTCGTATAATGAAATACCATGTATTACGTAAATAAATTGTAGAGTCGTCTATGCCAGGAGTCCGAGAACATTTTATCTAAGTTTGGTGTTCTAGATGTCTTGTGCAGTCTGTAGTATCGTGGGCATTGCCTAGTTTCACAGAACACCTCCTAACACACCATCAAGTCAAGAGAAGCCATCACCAAACAACAAGAAACCCTACAGATCATTCACTAACACAACACGGGAAGATTCACACCACCTTCTCAACATTCACGAATGTAAAGAAACCTACAGCAGTGAAAAAATATAAGAAAAAAACACCCCGCAACACTATATATATATATATATATATATATATATATATATATATATATATATATATATATATATATATATATATATATATATATATATATATATATATATATATATATATATATATATATATATATATATATATATATATATATATATATATATATATATATATATATATATATATATATATATATATATATATAGTTCCAAAAGGTTGTTATTGCCGGGAGTTGTAGTGAGGATAAGCTCTCACTGCAGATAAAATACTTCTATGGCACGCGCCTCAAACAGCCTCTGACAACCAAGTCCAGCTCCCGGCCTTCACGTGTGGCTCAATTTGAGCCCGGCGGAACTGTTTCCACTGACGGGAGAAGGGGCAAAGGCGAGCGACTGGCGCCTTAAAACCAGCAGCTTCGGGCAGATAGGGCTCGTGATCTTTGGTTGGTAGCTTATCTAAGAGAAGGAACTCTGAATTCAAACCACCGCTGCCTTGCGGGAATATCCATTTATGGAATTGGCTTCGGGAGTAAACCCTGAGGATAAATCCGGAGTCGGAGTCCCTAAGGCAGTCTAATGTCGATTCGACATTATTCTGGCAACTCCTGCGACATGGCTGGTACCAAACTGTATCGGCTACTGCCGTTCCTTTGGATCTACCGGCTGTGTGGAGAGGTGGAACATGCTGCATGGGCAACAGCTTGATCTCCATATAACTGTGCCCAAGCTCGCGCCCTGGAGAGGACACTCCAGCTTCACCCTATAGGTGTCGGCAAAACACGGGAAGTAGCAGTTACCGGTTATAAGCATTTTGCCCAATTGGCGTAGGGCATGGCGCCAGGGGCTACTTCCGACAGTGGGAGAGGTTCTAGGATCTCACTGGACAGCTACCGCCCGCTTCAAGCTGGACAGCCCCCAGTCAATAAGGTGTTGTCCCGCCACTGTCTGCTTTCCCCATTGGGTGCATGGGGATTAGGGTCAAACCCGAACTGTGGACAGAAAATTTTGCACCAAGCAATTATCGAAAAAATAGAAACAAGCAAACTCTCAGATTGGGATGCTGGAACGTCCGGACTATGTTGACTGGACTATCCGAAAACCTACAGGATGTAAACGATGTAAGGAAGACAGCCATAATTAATGATGAGCTTAAACGACTTCAGGTGGATATAGCTGCACTTCAGGAAACGCGCCTGGCGGGCTCTGGAACGGTGAGCGAGAAGGACTACACATTTTATTGGCAAGGGAAAGATCTTAATAAAGCTAGAGAACACGGAGTAGGTTTTGCGGTCAAAAAAATCGCTAACTAAAATGGTTGAACCAGGCGAGAATGGATCAGAACGCCTGTTAACGCTCCGCCTGCAAACTAGCACAGGTCCCATCACCCTTGTCAGTGTGTATGCTCCTACTCTGTACTCTGCCTCAGAAGCTAAAGATGAGTTCTACGAGAATCTAACAGCAATTATCAAAAGCATACCTAGGCAAGAACAGCTTGTTCTCCTTGGTGACTTTAATGCTAGAGTGGGTGCCGATAATGTTTCATGGCCTTCATGTCTGGGCAGGTTTGGTATTGGCAAGATGAATGAAAATGGACAACGGCTCTTAGAGTTGTGCGTGCACCATGACCTCTGCATGACCAACACCTACTTTCAGACAAAACCCCAGCATAAGGTGTCATGGAGACACCCACGATCCAAGCACTGGCACCAACTTGACCTGATTCTCGTCAGAAGGCCACTCCTCAGGTCTGTGCTCTCCACGCGCTCGTACCATAGTGCAGACTGTGATACAGATCACTCCTTGGTTTGCTGCAAAATCAGAGCACAACCAAGAAAACTCTATCGTGTCAGACATGAAGGGAAACCACGCATTGATACCAGCAAGATGTCAAACCCTTTCATGATCGCTCAATTCACTGCGACCTTCGAGAAAGTGCTCAGTAGCCCTCAGCATGGTGATACTATTACAGAGAACTGGGAGCATCTACGGAACACCATTCAAAGTACCGCACTTGCCACCTTTGGTAAGAAAACAGCAAAGTCAAATGACTGGTTTGATGCTTCATCAGATGTGATGGCACCTGTCATTGAAGCTAAGCGCAGTGCTATGAATGAATACAAACGTTCACCGAGTGCCAAAACCTTACAGATCCTGAGGGCTACGAGAAGCAAAGTTCAACAAACTGCTCGACGCTGTGCAAATGACTACTGGCTCCAGCTCAGTGAGAGCATCCAGATCGCAGCGCAAACAGGCAACATTAGACAAATGTATGACGGTATAAAGAAAGCACTTGGCCCCCATAAAAGTAAGACGGCACCGCTAAAAACCATCAGCGGAGAGAAGCTAACCGATAAGGGTAAGCAGATGGAGAGGTGGGTTGAGCACTACTCTGAGCTTTACGCTAGAGACAATACCGTTACGCCTGCAGCCCTTGATGGTGTCAACAGTCTGCCAACTATGGAGGAGCTGGATGCCGAACCAACATTAGAGGAACTCAGCAAGGCCATTGATAGCTTGGCCTCTGGCAAAGCACCAGGCAGTGATGGGATTCCTCCTGATTTAATCAAATGCTGTAAGAGCACGCTATTACATCCCCTGCATAGGATGCTGTGCCAGTGCTGGGAAGAGACAACTATTCCTCAAGACATGCGAGATGCCAAGATTGTAACACTGTATAAAAATAAAGGAGACAGAAGTGATTGCAATAACTACAGAGGCATCTCTCTTCTTAGTATTGTTAGTAAGGTTTTTGCCAAAGTCATCTTAATGCGACTACACAAGTTAGCTGAGCGCATATATCCAGAGTCACAGTGTGGATTCCGAGCTGGCAGATCAACAACAGACATGATCTTCTCTCTCCGCCAGCTTCAGGAAAAATCAAGAGAGCAGAAAAGACCATTATATATCGCCTTTATAGACCTCACAAAAGCATTCGACCTGGCTAGTAGGGATGGACTCTTTAAAATCCTCCTGAAAATAGGCTGCCCTTCTAAAATGCTGGAAATGATAAAGTCATTCCATGACGGCATGAAGGGAACAGTCCAATATGCTGGAAGAACGTCACAGCCCTTTGATATACGAAGTGGCGTTAAACAAGGCTGTGTTCTGGCTCCGACCCTCTTCGGAATCTTCTTTGCCGTACTCTTGAAACATGCATTCAGAGATGCAACTGAAGGAATATGCCTTCACACTAGGTCAGATGGCCGTCTGTTTAATCTTTCAAGGCTGAAGGCAAAAACAAAAATCAGAAGGGTCACTATAAGAGACTTGTTGTTCGCTGATGATGCTGCAGTCGTCACTCAAAGCCAACAGGAGCTTCAGAGCTTGATGAATCGCTTCACTAAAGCATGCAAGGACTTTGGCCTCACAATAAGTCTAAAGAAAACGAATGTGCTGAGTCAGGATGTGGGTGCTGCACCAGTTATCACTATCGATAACTATGAATTGGCAGTGGTGCACCACTTCACATACCTAGGGTCTACCATCAATGACAAACTCTCACTGGATACAGAAATCGACAGCCGCATTGGCAAAGCTGCAGCTACCTTTGCCCGCCTCACACCGCGTGTTTGGGGAAACTCTAAACTCACAATGAAGACTAAAGCTGCGGTATATAATGCCTGGGTCACCAGCACACTCCTATATGGCAGCGAGACCTGGACGACCTATGCTAAGCAAGAAAGAAGGCTCAATACCTTCCATTTGCGATGTCTACGCTGCATCCTCGGCATCTCGTGGAAAGATAAAGTGACAAATGTCGAGGTGTTGTCACGTGCTGGCCTTCAAAGTATGTATACGCTTCTTAGACAGCGCAGACTTCGCTGGCTTGGCCATGTTCGCCGCATGGAAGATGGTCGCATCCCAAAAGATATCTTCTACGGACAATTAGCAGATGGCAAGAGAACAGTTGGGCGACCACAGCTGAGGTTCAAAGATGTGTGCAAGAGAGATATGAGGGCACTGGACATGGATCCAGCAACATGGGAGGATGAAGCTGCCGATCGCACTAAGTGGCGGTGCTATTTACGGCGCCACCTCAGATTGGGCGAAGAGAGGCTCACACAAGAAGCAGAGGTGAGGAGAAAACGTCGAAAGGAGCACCAGGAAAATAAGCAGCTGAGGGCTGTCACTCACCTCAGGGGCGCATTCCCATAGTCAGTTATGACTGAAGGGGCTATTATTATTATTATATTATTATATATATATATATATATATATATATATATATATATATATATATATATATATATATATATATATATATATATGTATCTATATATCTATATATCTATATATCTATATATATATGTCGTGGTTGAGTTAGAGTGTAGAGTATTTGTCGAGTTGGACAATAGTAGTGAAATCGACAAGGGATAGTGGACTGACAGAGTTATAGATTACACTTTAGATAAGGTGTAAATAGGAGATGGACTTGAGACAACCTGGAAGAAGATTTACCAAAATGATCTCTCTCTCCAAGCCTCAACTCACTTATGTCTGTCTAAGCACCTCCTGCTCTCTCTCTTTTCTCTTATCATACATAGAGATTCTAGTAAAGAGCTAAAAATACAAATATGGATGGAAAGGTCGTGAACAGCGCATTAATAAATGTGTAAAATTTATTAAAGAAGAAAAGCATGAAAATAATGCATATCATCACAACAATATAAAATTACATCAATAATCAAATATTCATCAAATAATCATATACACCAACAACCACACACACGGATCACCATTCATAAAACCTGTAGAACACAAAGAGATAAATAATCGAGTGACAGTCCTTCGGTTTTCGGGGACCAGCTGAAGTAACTCCAGTAAGTGGTGTTTTCGTATATATCCTCCATCGGTAATGGAATTAACCTGAATAACATCACTGTATAGGCGCTATCGTTGGTGACCCCCCCTACTGGCGCGAGTTGGGCTGGGGGACGCTGTTTATCTCCTGCTGACGTGCGAGGTTTTAAGTATCCAGGAAATACACCAGAAGAAGTCACTTGAGGACAAAGAGACCCAGGCGCGCTTATCCGGCGCAAGGCTCCGCTTGGCTGTAAATCCTGTTTAAACTGGTTTGGCTGTGGTTTGCTGAGTGCCCCGTTTAGGCACAACAAAGGCGGGTGATATGGAATTCTGCTATAGGCATGCTGAGCGGGTTTGATATTCTGGACGCCGCAATGCTCTGGCTGGTAATCCAATAGGCGAGTAGAGAACTACTACTGCGTTTGGCGATTCCAGATTTAGCGTTGGCTCCGTTGCACTGCGTGAGCTTAACTTGGCGTTGACAAAAAGTGGTTTTGATTCAGGAACGGGGTTGACGATTCGTGACGCTAGCGGTATTCAGAACCCTCTAGATCGAAGAGAATATTTCGTTCTTCGCCTGACTGGAATCTGCTCTCGCGAGTCGGTCTCCCTGAAACTGAGACCCAAAAGAGACACCTTTTAACTTCAAGCAACGCTAAAATCACACTAACTTTATACAGAAAGTTTCGCTCCACTATGGGATAGATTTATTGCAGTTATTGCTATGATAGTTTAGGGCTGTCTTTAACCATGTCTCCTGTTCCTTAAAAATATCAATTATCAACACGCGCCCGCATAGGCTTAATATCTTTTGCACACCCATGTAACTGTCATTAAATGTTCTGACAGCAACAATCTACTCCTCTTCTCCCAATCTCAACATACAGGAAACCTAACCTGTAGTTACAGTTAAATGAATATGCTTATTCATCTTACAACATTAAATGAATTTACATAAACAGATTACAGCATTTGACATTACACAAATAAATCGTATGTCCCCTTTGGGAAATATATTAGCATTTCCACAAAATGAGTACAAAGAAAATGCAATGTTCTTGCTATAATAATACAGTTGTGGCTAGATCATACGATATAATTATATCTATGCCTGGTGACTGCTTTCAGTGAAAGTTATAGACTAGTGCCTAGCCACACAAGTAAGCATAAAATGATCCTCCCTTGCCACTAGAAATATCTATCAAAAGGAATAAGTGCCTATCTCCTATAATCCAGAGTTATTACCTGCATCTCACTATTCAGTTTTAAAGTGAACAATCCACACCTGACATTATCTTACAGAAATGACAGTTAATTTTTGCTGACTCTTAACCCAATGGTAAGCATTCGTGGACTGATTCTACGCCTAATATCTGTTATTGTAAGTTTAACATTTAACCCATGATAAACCGTAACAGTTTAAGCACCACTTAATAGGCCGTAGACAGCGCTACCTTATCACTGAATAAATTACTAGGATAAGTCCTCAGAAATAAATTCACTTCCCTAACAGATATATATAAAAGCTAACATGAATCTAATATTATAATTATAAGATATGTCAACTCACCCCGAAAAATGCCAAGAAATAGGCGAAAAACATTTAGTTCTGTGTTAATGTTTGCCTTATCTCATGATGGTCATCTACGGGCTAGGAAAATTTACGAATGTCTTTGTCTATTAAAACCAGTCTACTCTTATAGATCACAAGGGACGCTTCCCCCGAACACCTGGCGTGCGTATTTCTACAGAAGTTCGGCGAAAGACGTAGTCTAGAGTAAGACAAAAGAAATCGTGCGAAAGTTCCCCAGGTAGAGAAATGCATAACATTATGCTCTATCTTGTCTAAGGGGCGAAAACCCAAAGACTGACCGCGGGTTGTTATCTTCCCCTGAAACAGATCACACTCGTTACCCAGGCCTCAAAGGGTACCAGCCGCTCGTCATCAAACGTTTTAAAGCGACCAGAGAAATTCCCCTGTTGGGACCACAGAGGGTACCCGCCGCTAACGAACCGTTTCTTTCACAGAAACCGTCTTGGCTCGTTCTAACACTTAAAGCGGACCCGAGAAATGTTTCTCTGGTCGAACAGGTGCGTTTAGATAACATTACGTCTAGCGTTAGCTGACCGCAGCTGGCCAGCGTAAACAACCTCGGGTGGGGTTGAGAAGGTGAAAAAATGTAGGTAGAATATGAAAGAAACGAAAATACAAAATGTCTCGGAAAACAGAACATTAAAAGAGTAATAACATTATGGACAAGATGGTATAATAAATTATCTTTCACGTGACAATATATATATATATATATATATATATATATATATATATATATATATATATATATATATATATATATATATATACATATATATATATATATATATATATACATATATATACATATATACATATATATATATATATATATATATATATATATATATATATATATATATATATATATATATATATATATATATATATATATATATATATATATATATATATATATATATATATATATATATATATATATATATATATATATATATATATATATATATATATATATATGCAGATACGGAGCGAAGGATTCAGGCTTTCGAGTATAAATGTTATAGAAGAATTTTGCGCATTTGCTATAAAGTGCACAAAACAAATGTTTATGTTAGAGAGAAAATAAACACGTATGCAGGCCACTAAGAACCACTTTTGTCAGTAGTGAAACATCGAAAGCTTGCCTGGTTTGGGCATGTAACTCGTCATGACTCCCTTTCGAAAACGATCCTCCAGGGAACAGTCGAAGGTAAACGGAGAAGAGGAAGGCAAAGAAAATCCTGGGCTGATAACATGAAAGAATGGGCAGGGCACGGTTTTTCCACACTAGTACGCATTGCTGAGGATAGAGAGCAGTGGAGGACCCTGTCTGCTGATGGAATCACCATGGCACCCCTACGACCCATGACGGGTTACGGGTTGAGGTGATGTATATATATATATATATATATATATATATATATATATATATATATATATATATATATATATATATATATACTAGCAATAACCCGTCAAACTTGACGGTTTAATTATAGTGTGCTGTTTCCGTTACCGGATGAGCAGATAGAAGTACATTCTTAGAGTGTTTTTGGTTTCTTTCCATTATACAGTGTAATCAAACTGTTCACGAACACCGTCATTTGAACGCTTTTCTTTGTTGATTGTAACTATTTTCGGGAGAATATATGTAATGGAAACAACACAATTTTTCAACACGGTTGCATTCCTCATCTGTGACTAACGTACACACGGCGAGAATTATGTTATTTTAGATTCAATTTAAAAGTTCTTTGATGACAACATGTCGTGTGAAAGTGCGTGGATTGTTTTCAAAGAGTGCTCCCTGATAATAAGTGGTTTTAACAAGCGAACTAATTTCGTGAAAGAATATTTAAAAAAAAAAGTAAAATAAAATAAAACCCTCTGTCCTGTACTTACTGTTCTTAGTCTTCTATCATTTACTAGACAAAATATTAAGGTCTTTGTCTTGTGTAAGTCTGACCTATACTGTATAATAGGGGAACAACAGAAGTGATTGCGTCATTAATAGGCTGGACTGCCCATGGTAAATTTCCGGTGTTATGTGTTGCGGGTCGCACTAATGACCCCTCATCGAAGCATCATATATTGGTGATGCCTAGACGGCCGGGAGGATAGTGTGATTCGCTTGCATAGCTAGGCGGGGTTGTCGCACGGAAGGTCCTAGGTTCGAGTCCTGGGTAAGCCACTCACGTCTGTTGTTTTTCTGTTGTCTAGTTTTCTACTTCTTTATTTCTTACGAGTGCCTGAAAACATACCTTTATATTTGTCTAATATTTATTTATATACTGTTTTATATAACACCCACGCCCCGCAAGTTGCACACTTTTTTTTCTGGCGCAAGTTACTATTTTGAGTGAGACCGACTGACGTAACATACATCGTAATTATGTCAGTTGGGATACTTTTTTTTAATTTCCGGTGATAAGCGTCGTAGCATGTCCTAGTTTCTAGAAACAGAAATGATGAAAGCGAGAAAGAAGACATGGGCATATCTTGAGCGGATGGTTTAGGACTGTAAAGTGTCGAGACTGTAAAGTATGATGATCACTGTAAAGATTGTGAGTGCTGTAAAGTGGTCACCTCTGTAAAATATGTGACTTCTTCTCCTTACGCACACCAGTGGTGAATATGATGGGTGCTGCAGGTAGAGCAAAGGTCAACTCAACCGACGCAGGGTTATGCAGATATGGAGTGAGAGTGTAAAGTGTTAGTTATGCGAATGGTGGAATGTTCGTATGTTGACCAGTATAAGGCACTCATTCACTCATAGCTATAAGTCACCGATACAGACTGCTGTGGTCGTTTGTACTGTTTATTAGGACGCACACACTTGGACAGAACGGATAAAGTCATAGGTACATGTTGACACTGTAAATCATGGTATTTGAATAGTAGGTGGCAACATCAAACATCATTTCGTATAGCATAAATACAATAGACGATATGAGTAGAACCCTCAATGTTGTGGTGTATTATCGCCTTATACTTCCACTGACTGAACGCATCAGTGGAGGTGAATATGTAGACATGGATAAGAATTCACTGGCCGAACCCTTTTTCTTCGTTAAGTTCTTAAGCTGTATATATCAGCTGTTTATATAATAATGTTAAACCACGATAGTGGGTTTCCATCATAGCAAGATCTCTATACCACTGTCCGATAGTAAGATTGATATTCTGTTCTCTTGACAGTGATTCATTGTGATGACAGTAATACAAAATGGCCACCTTCTTGAGTTTCGCTCACTTACTCAGAAGAAGGATAAATGATGGGCCGAAGTTAATTCGTAATGTGAATATAAATACTCTCATGAATGTTTCCATACAGTTCTGTATCAATAAGGTGGCTTCATGTAATGCATAAGAACTGTTGGCAAACCTGTCATCTTCATCGATATACAAACGATCCTAGATGCTCGATAACACGGTGTCCATCTAGACCTAACCGAAAATAGAGATCATCAAAAGGGTCTGGTATTACTTGGAGTCCGAATTAAACACAATAAAGTACATGAGGAGAATCTCTGACTATAGATAAGACCGAATCTTCTTGCACTAGACAAGTAATACATATAAATTCAGGCCATAGACATATTGAACAAGACCAATCTATTTTCTGGCTATCACAAAATGCGAAATGCATGAATCTAGATTCATACGCCAAATCAATATATATTCAAGAGAGATCACTCATATAATTAAAAGTATAAATCAAATCATGGGTGATATAACTTTGACTGTAACAAAAGTAATCTCTTTTTCATATCAACTAGTCATATCATAAATTTGTAATCTGTGCGTCACATATGTGCGCAACAAGGACACAAGAACCTGTCATATATTTGTTGAAGGTCTATGCTCCCTGAGGAGTCAAATAGTAATAATGATGATGACGATGAAGTAGTTACATTTTTAAAATACAGATTTGCCGTATATTGATTATAGGCTAGTTGTTAAGTCCATTACATTGGGAGGGTGTTACGCACAGAATTTTTTCTAAAGACATTGTATAATTATTTCTAAAGACATTGTATAATTAGCTTGTCTGAATTGTACACTTTATTTTTTTCGGTCAAAGCTAGATAACCCTAGTTTGACTGTGATTACCATTTTCAATGATGGTTACCTTCTCTTGTGACGGGACACGTCGGTCCATTTTTTGAGAACGATGTGTGGTCATTCTCCTTATATGGTAGTATCGGTCAACTGTTTCTTGGAATGATTGAAACCAGTGTTGAGGTTTTTATTCCTGTCCATATAAGGCGCGATTTATTACAAATCTTTATCTGGAATGTTCCCTACATCGTCTCGTTTGATTCTTACTCAGGTGTATGCGTTCTGCGCATGTCCGGACGTTAGGTGTGCTTGAGAAGCTGTCCTGTCGGGGAGTCTATGGAAAGTTGTGAAGCAGAGAGAACGCTTCTTGCGTCTCTGTGATTCTTTGATAGGGAATTAGGAGCCCTATTGTGAGTTAGTTTAGCTTACAAGGTCCTTCCCTTGATAATTCAAAACGCCTGGAGGCGTGTGTTTTTGTGGTGTTGATTTCGAAACAAGGTAATACCTCATTTATGTTTCAAATCTGAAATCTAACTTTATGTTGACAATGGTCGATCTCTGCTCACTTACGAATTACAGAAATAGAGGTTCTTCTACTAGAAGTCACGCCCCAGGTATCTTCATACCTGAGATTAATATGTACACGGGTCATACTTAGCCCGAAGGACAGTTCTATGAACGTCGCTATGTCAGCGATTGCACCTACGTCGAGGTTAGACTTAGGAATGCCTGTAAAGGTCAGCTTGACCTATACTCCTGGAACACCATCCTCGTGCGACTTATGATTAGACTCATTTAGCACATCTGATCAGTGAGAGGAGTATTGATGCACTTTTGTAATATTGGAGCCAACAGTATAATCCCCTTGGCGCCATATCATTTTTTTTGAGTATATGCCAGATGCATTGATGAACATAACTTATGCTGATTTTCGTGAACTGTCATGACTATGGTTTATTGTGAAATGGATGTACAGTTACCTGTCTTGTGGCGTCAGATAATAAACATTGGAAACGTCAATAGCAGTTACACCTTTATATGACTTTCCATGTCATGCTCATATGTTGTGAACTTGTGAACCACATCACCCACATTCACAGCAACCAACAACAGACCAGACAAGACACCTCACACTGTAACCTATTATATCCCTGGTGTCTATAGGGGTGGTACTCTACTGGGCTGCTGACTATCAACGACTTCGGACTGATACCTATAACGTCCATAGTGGCCAGATTTTGTGGTCTATCATTTTAGTGGCCAGTAGTCAGCCTAAATCCACCCTTATCAGAGGGCTCCACTTATTTTTTGCTTGGGGCGGGGGAAAGAGGCCCTTACACTGTAGTTACGTCACTGCAAACACCACAAGGAAAAATAAAAACAACAACTTTTAGACGGTTTCTCTGCTCCGGAAAATGGTAATCTCCAACAGAACATTGCCAATCGTTCCGCACAAAATATTCACTTGGAGTTATTTCCCTTTAGCAGCATTTCGCGTTGTTATCACTGCACTATACATCTTTGTTATTCGTGACGCTAGTGACAGCAGGCCTACACATTTTTACTTAGCAATTGTTAATGTTGATCAGGATCGACGTCATTGCACTCCGGGCAAACCCATAGGTGCTCAGTTTCCCTCATCAAATGTCGAAGGGTATGAATGCTAATTGTTCCTCTTGCACACTTGTTGTATACAAGCAGGATGCGTCCTCTCATACTTCCATCCCTGCTGGTTTTATGTATGATTCCAAATTCCAACAGTCTTAGCCTTGATGATTCATTGATTTCAGTGTCATTCTCTAAAAGGCGACCATGAATTGCCCTCGGTATTTCTCTCTTATCCATGTCCAATGCACCTTCTATGGGTGCTCTTGAAGCTAGTTGTCTCGGATTGCCTCCCCTGCTTTGCAGTAGTGGTCCAACAATGGCCAAAACTCAAGAGTTTCAAAACTGGGTCGTCAAAGGTGTTTACCTTCGCACAAGATTACTCTTGGCAGAGATCTAGATAGAAGTGTAAAGACGCTTCTATCCGAAGGGAGCATTCACAAGATAATTCAGAAGTCAAGAACCATGCGGCAAAGCGTTGAGCAATGGTTGATTATTATCTGTCTATCGCCTTTTGTGAAGGATTTAAGCAATGGTTTTTAGCCCGTTCAAGCCCCCAGCTGATTTAATTCAGCGAATTCCTCTTATGATAGTATAGCTCTGTTTAGAGGTAATATATGCTTAGGTATATATATATATATATATATATATATATATATATATATATATATATTTATATATATATATATATATATATATATATATATATATATATATATGGCTCATAAGTTTGCTTTCATACATATTAAAAAAACTGAAGCGTCTATGATTGTTTAGTTTTAAAACAACATGTAACAATTTTAATAATGAATTAAGTCTTTAACAGTTAAAATAAATATGGAAAAGATTGGTGAAATTTTGCTGTAAATACAAGTTTTCGTCACTGAGACGTAGGTGAGGATTTATCAAAAGTCCGTTGCTTTCGCCTATTTTACATGAAAATTTAACTATAGGAGAGTCCTGTTGCCGTGGTTTCCATCACTTCTTTTTGGTGATGAGTGCACTTCTCCACATACTAGCAGCGTCGTAAGGTTAGTACTTCAAACCGTCTGATGCTTGTACCCACGTACTTTTAGAAAAAATAGAAAAACAAATGCCTCTGCTAAGTACACTGAGTTGGAAGCTTAACAGGCGCATCCTCTCGCTGTCCACCCACCAATGTTAATCTCTCATAAGAATTAAATTCTTGAGTATACACAGTGTAACTCAGGAAAGATAAATAGAAATCACCACTATTCCTCTGTGTATTAACTGGGAAAATGTGTCTGGACAGTGCGAATAATGATTTGTGCCTGAACTAACATTAACAAGTTACATATCTCACAAAATGATATGCCACACTTGAGGCACATGCGATGTAATTATCACTCATCAAGTTGGAGTCTGGGATCACCTCTGCTGTCGGGTTTTCCGCACGACTACCAGAAACAATCACCAGCGCTTGCTGTAGTGGTTTATGAATATACTATTTTTGTATGTTGAGGTTGCCAGCCTGTGGTGAAATTACAGTGATGCAACGTTAAAATTCCTCCAATTATAAAAATAATAGGTAAAATAACATGTAGGGATAAAATTATACGTAAGATACGATGATACATTCTCGCCCACGTCAGCGTTTTCTAGCGCCATTGAAACTAACTAGTTAGAACATGCAGACTAAACGGTTTACCCTTTTAGACGGGAGGGAAACGGAGGTAAAAGAAAAAAAATATGACGGTCGGAACACGTGTTTGAATCTAAATGCTAAAAAGACGCAATTTGTAGTTTTAAAGAAAAAATTACGCCACTAGTTGACACAATGTAAGGAATTGGTAGAAAAACGACCTTAGCTCTTGTTAGAAACAGTCGTATCTTGGACGTTTTACGGTAATTGGTTGTTTTGTTTGAATATAGAGGCAAACGCCGTGGCCGAAGGTTCAAAAACAAATTTCAAAAACTAACCTTGAGAAAAGTAGGTTTTTCTTTAATAATAAAGTTAGGATAATAAAAACTAGCTAGTTTGATAGCCCATCTTAATCTGACAAATAATATACTTTTAATTACACAGACGGACAGATAACACGGAAGATATTGACGAAAGACTGTATTGTTCAATACAGACTAGCGAACAGTTTTTGTGTGCATATTTTCACTAAAGTTATATTTTGACACGTCCTTGAGCCAAACGCATAAAAACAAACTGCAGTGGACTAAGGGGCAAAGTAGGAGGATAGTAGCTAAAAGTAACTTAGCATAGAAATCGTATAAGTAAGTGGGGCAGGTTTGTGTAGTTTTTTCATGTAGTTAGTCCAAAAAAACAAGTGTAATTTTGGAAAAAAACCAAGTTGAGACAGACGGACCGACAGAAAAATACTACACACTAGACTGAGATTGGACTGAAATTTGACTTTTAGTTTGAATATTTGAAAAGGTAGAGGGGAAGTCCGCTGATTGGACAAAAGCATTTATATTATTGAACGAGAGACGCACGCTTGTGCCATTTTTAAAAGACTGTCCTTAAACACAGTTCATTACTGCTAAATGAGTGTTTTCCAGAAGATATTATATATTATCAGTGGGACGCCATACTATAGCCAGCAGCTCAGCTGAGTTTTGCTAGTACAACGTAACTGTGTTTTCACATTTTGAATTGTGGTAAGGAGAAAAATTCATTAACCCTTTTATTTAACATTTAATATTTTGAGTGATTGATACTGCCATATTATGAAGAATGATTACGACAAGTGAGTGCTTATTCTAGGTCCCCAGCGACAGCCAGGGCCTAGAGACAAACACATAATAATAGAAAGCATATCAAAGACTATAGAAGACAGATCTATATTTGAGATCAGTGGGAACATAACACCCACCTTATTGGATGGAAGAGGAAACTATTGAACATATTTCGGATGCAGTGCAGTCTTTGGAAACTGGTACTATTTGATACCACCTGGGTGAGATGTGCTAAGTTGGTCAGAGAGATCTGACCCAATCTTTGTAAGTTCTGTTTGCTTTGTGTGTGTGTGTAAAATTGGTGCATTAAGCAGTGTGTGACACATGGCACAAATTTTGGTTTCAGAGTTTCTGGTCTGGCACTACGCTAGTGCCAGATGCTTTTGTAGAAGTACAAGAGTGGATGCCGAAGCAGCCTAACATTTTACTCCAGCTAATGTGAGGAGTGGGCTACTAGAATTCTGTACTGCATCGTCACAGGCCAGATAAGTGAATACCTGGCCTGCTGTAGATTCATCACACTGGTTCCACAAATAAATAAATAAACCAAAATCGTGTTGATAAAAACTGTACTGCAGGTCTATATTTCAAAGACATGAACATTGTAAAACAGAGATTGGGCAGGATGACACCACCCCAACTAAACATCCAGTGCTAGTTCTTCCAAAGACACTGTAGTCAATATTAATATCAACCAATGTAACAATATATTTATGTATAAAATTTTCATTTGATTGTTCAATATATATGCACCTTTATTGATAAATATATATGTTGCGTACGTTTTTACC
This sequence comes from Oreohelix idahoensis, assembly GCA_024509875.1. Lineage (NCBI taxonomy): Eukaryota > Metazoa > Mollusca > Gastropoda > Stylommatophora > Oreohelicidae > Oreohelix > Oreohelix idahoensis. The sequence continues at coordinate 15,620 of JAMPIV010007407.1, read as the reverse complement.
TAGGGGGGTAGTCGTCGGTCCTGCCAATGTACGCACCAGTCTTGATATAGTTATATTATTTGTGCGTTCGATTTACTCACGCACCGACGTGCACAATGTAGAGTATGTGTTACTCTGTACGCACGGGTAACCTAGTTTTAGGAGAGAGTCCTACGTCATCATCTGAAAGGGGCAGTCCGGACGAGATGTCCGTGGAATATTTCGTTTATCGTGGCAAGTCTGTGGAAGCCATTCGTTTGTTACAATATTGGTCTTCAGGTCGAAGCCAATATTGGAAGTAATATGTAAGTTGTCGCCCCGTCGTATTGTATGATTAGCATATTCAAACCTGTAATTTTAGGCGACTCCTTGAGGGAATCTAGCGGGAAGTCATCTTGTTATGATATTCCTAGTGTCACGAAGTGGTTTTAAGTTTATAGAGTGTGCCTGAATGAAAGGAAGACCCTAGTATGAGAAAGTCTGAGAAGATAGAATTTAGATGGAAAATAACATGCCTGTGGACAGGTGAGACTATTGGCTCAAGAGATAGACCCAGGATTTGAATCTCCCCCTGCCGCTTCGTGACTAAAAAAAATGGCTATAGTCTCCCCACCTCTGACTGCCTTGAAACACAAGGAGATAAGGTGTATAATTACGACCACAAACACCACTATACAGACAACATAGAGTAAGTATAGTAAAGAATAGAAGCTGATCCAGTAAATAATATATGTATATATTTATTTACATACACGAAAACATAAAATGGCATCATACGTCATCAAGTCAGTCAATAGCGTGCACTGTTGCACGGCCTGGAAAAACCAAGGTAACAATTAAATTGAGAGACACTCAACAAAAAAAAAACCCCAAATCACATTCACTCTTCCTGTCACCCTGCTGAGGAACAATAAAAATGGTTAGTGATTTAAACCAAATCTACTTTGGTGGGGCTGTCAACTTTTAGCCTCCACTCTCTAACACTAATAAATTTCTGTCTTAGTCCTGGTGACTCTTCCTCAACGAACGGCTACACAGCTTGTTACTAGTTAGGCAATAGGCGCCGATAACTACACCACAAGAAATGCTACAATTAATAGACTTGGTTTTTCGAACGCAGACTCAGTGTCTATCCGTCCAATGGATACTGAACAGACCCTACTGGTCCTGTCTATTTTCTCCCTCCTTCTCTATCTTTCTCTCTTGATCTCAGTGTCTCTCTAACACTCGAGGGCTGATGATGCGGCATCTCCGTTACGCTCTTCTCTTGATTTCTATCAGGACCTAGGTATGGTAACCCTGTCACCTGTTCCTGATTTTGGTGATGACGATGTTCGGATATCAAGCATGAGGGACTTGATTAACTGTAACTGTAGACAAAACTTTTCTGCTGCTGAATAGCTTCCCTCTTTTAACCCGCTCCGGAGTTAGAGGAAAAAACACAGCCTTGATTTCAGGCTGTACAAAATGAAACTAGTCTCCCGGCCACCTGCCGTTGCTAGAGACTATAATAGCGATGCTCTCGGCTGTCTGATAAATAAACCTCGGTCCAGCTGAAGCATAGGGACTTCACTGCCAGAGACCATAGGGTAATTTTCTTTTTGCTCCTGACTATACTCGAGTACACTGACCCTGAGATATGTCTTTTGCCGTGGATAATTTTATTTGACAAAATTATGCTCCCCACTGTTTCCGCCGTGACTCGCTGAAATTAAAAGAAACAGCGACTCATGTACACCCACTCTAAAATCGCTTATCTCTAACATATACGATACATAAAATAATTCTATACACGTGTCTCTTCATTCTCACTTCTTCTCCCTTTCTCTCGTTCTTCACAACAATACATAAAATACCACTATCCCACGTGGCCTCTTCATCCCCCCTCCTTCTACTAAAATCTGCCAGGTAAAACAAACAATAGCCCAGACCCGTCTGACATGTTACATGGCCGTTACGCATGGCCGATCACGTGTTCAAACTTGACAAAATTAGGGAAATCCTTTTACCCATTAACACAGGAGTTTCCCCGGCTTACTCTTATTAAATTAAATCTCGCTATAGGAATAGTTTCCTCCCCTAAGCAGTATAATTCATTTACAACGTAAATCTGAACCCTCTGACAATATTTCTCACATTTTTAAGGCTCAGAAAAATTAACGAACACACCAGGGATTTCCCCATAAATTTACATTAGAAAATATACAGGAATAAATGGTGGTTTTACATAACATCCTACAAAGATGGCACACGTGTTTCTCACAACTTCACACACTCCTATCTATTGCCAAAATCATAGAAAGAATAAGCACACCGTTGCATTACGTCGTTCTTCAAAAATAGTAATTAATGGCGCTATCGTTTATTTTAAAACTGAAAAGTTAATCTTTACCTAAGGGCGAATTTCTCAAAGAACCCTCTAATGAATAAAACGATAATACGATAAAATCTTACATACCAATTCATCGCTGGTTTTTCCCACAGTGGAGAACGATAAATTACGTAGTCTGACGGCTGGCACTTATTTTTTCATAAAGACCGAATACCCGTTTTCTGTCCCATTATATACAAGAGCAACCGCCCACGCGGATTTCCCTTCCTACGCAAATCCCGGACCAATGGGAGCGCTAGAAAAATTAATACTATCAACCCACGCAAACCCCGCGTGCTTCCGGCCGCGTGCTTCCGGCCTCGTCATATCGCGTGCCGGAAATGGCGATTATTTCCGTAAACAACGAACTTTACGGGAATCGCGAAAAATCAGAAGAAAGTAAAACTGATGCTAGAATAAAATAAACCTACCATCATAAACGAACCCATTTAATTTATCTACTCAAAAAAAATACCAAACACGATATATATTCAAATGAGAAGAAATAAAATGGTGAAAAAGCGTGCCCGAAAATAGCGATTTCCGTAAACAACGGAAAATCGCGTGATCAGAAGAAAATAAAACTGGTGAAAATTCAAAATAAAAGAACAGGATCGGGCCGGTTAAAAGTCAGAATTACAGTGTAGCGTCACATAAGTCCCCCCTTTCAAGTACGGGAACCGTGCTAAATCACTGAAATCTCTGGGTTTCATACTGGCCCGTATCTAGATCTACCTCTCGATCTAATCACTGTCATAATTAGCATTATCATACAGGCCCATCTCCATATCCTTGAGAATCTTGGCAAGCCCTGGATCGTGAGGGTCACGCCATGGGATTTCCTCCTGGCGACTGCAGCCTGACTGGTCGCCCTTCCTCCTCCCTTTCATGTGTTTCCTTCGCCCACGAATTTTCCTGGCGGCGCGTGGTAAATAATGATTACCAGCTGGTGCAACCTCCCAGTGTTTTGAAACAGTCTGACTGGCTTGGCTAGACATCGCCGTAACAGGGCGTAACTGTTTACAGTTGACTGAAGAACCGTGCACATGTTTCTTCTTGTCAGTATTTCCCTCCCTTGAGAGATGTAATACCATCGGGGGCCTAATTCCCGACGACAAAGAAGATACTTCTGAAGTAAGAGGCGTCACCACTGTTTTACCTTTAGGCTGAACAGGGCTGACAGGCGAATACGCCTCTGTAAATAACATTCCACTGTCTTTAGAGGCGTCTCTCCTCCTCATAGCAAGACAAGGATGTTTGAGCTCCCGTGGAGCTCCGTGAATTTGGGGCTTTCCCCTTTCACTTCTCTGGCCTGCAGTAGGCCCTCTTGCATTAGCAAGAATCGGTGTGGTTGGGTTTCCCAAAACTATGTATGGGCTTCCCAGGATGAAATCATGTGCTGGCTGTGCCATTACAGCTGCCTTGATGGTGCCAGACACAAACTTGCATTTCACCTCAATATTGGCTACGGGCAGACGCTGTGAGATACCTCTTCTCAAAACGCCACCAATCTCAACTATTTCTCCGGTCCACTGCCCTGGTTTCACCAAATGACGAGCGATGATACTGGGGTAAGTAAGCCCGCTGTCAAACAAACACGTAGTGGCTGTCCCATTCACTACGGCTGGTCCACTGTTAGAGAACAACTTCTCTGCCTGGACTGGTTCCCATTTATTCCCTTTAGTCCATCTCACCGGCCTTAAACAAGCTGCATGGTGAGCTGGGGGTTTGTTCATGCACCGTGATGTCCAGTGGGAGGTGGTTCTACAATTCTGGCAATACCTCTCATTATCTCCTCTGTTCCTAGCGGGTTCCTGAGAGGTTGTTGTCGAAGCTCTGTTATGCTGCTGGGGGCGCAAGTTATAACCTGAATGAGGCTCCTTGCGAGAAGGCCCTGGTTGCTGATGAGCTGGTGAAGTAGCCAGCTGCGATGATGTAGCTCCTTTGTCTGGGGCTGGCAGGTCTGGGTTTTTCCGTTTCTGTCCCAGTACTTCGGCCTGTGCTGTCTGGTACCTTTCTGCAAACAGAATAATCTGATCGAGTTGTTGGGCTCCCTGCTCCGCCAGATACCTCCTCAAATCAGGGGACATGTTTGCTTTAACTTGTTCACACAGAACTAACTCCTCCAACCCTTCAAAAGTTTTCGCCAGTCCTGACAGTTCCCTCCAGCGAGTAAGGTAATTTCTCACCCGCTCGGCAAACTGTGCGAAACTCTCTCCCTTCTCCGGCCTGCTCTCCCTGAACATGGTTTGGCATTTCCGGGGTGTCCACTGAAATCTTTGCAATAAAGCATTTCGCAGTGCCTCGAAGTTGTTCTGGTCATCTAGGAGCATCTTGTTGTAGACTTCATAAGCATGACCTTTCAAAGATTGCGATAATTTCAGGCACCAAAGACTCTCATCCAACCCGTATGCCTTTGCCATCCGTTGAAATTTTTCTAAAAACACGTCAATCTTTTCATTCCCGTTAGGGAACGAGTCAAATTGGAAGCTCATGGCGGCCATCCGGGGTCCTCCGTTTCCTGAGGTGTCTGTCGCATCTGCTCCGGGTGAATCTCCATTAGCTGAACTGCTCTCCGAAGCTCGGTACTGCAGTTCCAGAGAACGCAGGGCAAGTTCATGCTGTCTCTCTGCTGCCTTCTCTGCTGCTTGTCTCTCTGCTTCCAATTTCCGAAATTCCATCTCTGCTGCCTTCTCCTTCTCCTGGGCTTCCAATTTCCGAAGTTCCATCTCGGCCTGCCTCTCCGCTGCTTTTGCGGTGGCTATCCTTTCCTCTTTTGCTGCTTCTGCGGCGGCTATCCTTTCCTCTTTTTCTGCGGCGGCGGCCCTTTGCCTTTCCTCAATTTCTGCAGCGGCAGCCCTGTCCTCCTTCTCTTTCTCTCGCTGAATATGCCTATCAGTTTCCCTTATCAGGTAGGCCTTAGTCTCCTCCTTATCCATTCCCATATCCTGAGCAGATTCACGCCAGGCAGCTCGTAACTTGGCCATATCCGCCATCTTACCTGTAAACTGCTGTAAGTTCACAACTAACAGAAAATGACAGAAAGTAGAACAAAAGGAAGGAACTACCTGTTACGTAATATATAATACTCCCTCTTTAACCGCTGTTCCAAAACCCGAACTCAGACTAGCGTCAAGTCTGAACAATAACCTGAGAAAAAAATTTAATTAAGAAGCTACCAAAAACTAAATTACCTTCCTGTTAAAGAAAAATATGTCGGTATGCCATCAATTACCTCTTAGTCATATAAATCAAAAATACCACAAAAATCTGCTAGACTGCAACCTGTGGAAAAACTTATACTGGATCAGTTCTAGTAGCTCAAGTCTAGGGGATATTTAAAGAAATTCTATTCTCAGAAACTTCCTAGAGACAATCTATGAATGTAGATCACAGAATTGATCTCAACAGAATGATCCACCGGACGATTGCCGCCCACTTGTCACGAAGTGGTTTTAAGTTTATAGAGTGTGCCTGAATGAAAGGAAGACCCTAGTATGAGAAAGTCTGAGAAGATAGAATTTAGATGGAAAATAACATGCCTGTGGACAGGTGAGACTATTGGCTCAAGAGATAGACCCAGGATTTGAATCTCCCCCTGCCGCTTCGTGACTAAAAAAAATGGCTATAGTCTCCCCACCTCTGACTGCCTTGAAACACAAGGAGATAAGGTGTATAATTACGACCACAAACACCACTATACAGACAACATAGAGTAAGTATAGTAAAGAATAGAAGCTGATCCAGTAAATAATATATGTATATATTTATTTACATACACGAAAACATAAAATGGCATCATACGTCATCAAGTCAGTCAATAGCGTGCACTGTTGCACGGCCTGGAAAAACCAAGGTAACAATTAAATTGAGAGACACTCAACAAAAAAAACCCCAAATCACATTCACTCTTCCTGTCACCCTGCTGAGGAACAATAAAAATGGTTAGTGATTTAAACCAAATCTACTTTGGTGGGGCTGTCAACTTTTAGCCTCCACTCTCTAACACTAATAAATTTCTGTCTTAGTCCTGGTGACTCTTTCTCAACGAACGGCTACACAGCTTGTTACTAGTTAGGCAATAGGCGCCGATAACTACACCACAAGAAATGCTACAATTAATAGACTTGGTTTTTCGAACGCAGACTCAGTGTCTATCCGTCCAATGGATACTGAACAGACCCTACTGGTCCTGTCTATTTTCTCCCTCCTTCTCTATCTTTCTCTCTTGATCTCAGTGTCTCTCTAACACTCGAGGGCTGATGATGCGGCATCTCCGTTACGCTCTTCTCTTGATTTCTATCAGGACCTAGGTATGGTAACCCTGTCACCTGTTCCTGATTTTGGTGATGACGATGTTCGGATATCAAGCATGAGGGACTTGATTAACTGTAGACAAAACTTTTCTGCTGCTGAATAGCTTCCCTCTTTTAACCCGCTCCGGAGTTAGAGGAAAAAACACAGCCTTGATTTCAGGCTGTACAAAATGAAACTAGTCTCCCGGCCACCTGCCGTTGCTAGAGACTATAATAGCGATGCTCTCGGCTGTCTGATAAATAAACCTCGGTCCAGCTGAAGCATAGGGACTTCACTGCCAGAGACCATAGGGTAATTTTCTTTTTGCTCCTGACTATACTCGAGTACACTGACCCTGAGATATGTCTTTTGCCGTGGATAATTTTATTTGACAAAATTATGCTCCCCACTGTTTCCGCCGTGACTCGCTGAAATTAAAAGAAACAGCGACTCATGTACACCCACTCTAAAATCGCTTATCTCTAACATATACGATACATAAAATAATTCTATACACGTGTGTTGCAGGTGGAACTTATGGAAGGGGAAGTAATCTTTAGAATGTTTTGAACATATTAAATTTCGAGTTGCAACGCTTGATTAAGCGGATACTTGTTTGACTTTAGGATAGAATTATCTTTTCCTATTTTCGGGTGACAGAGTACAGATAAGCGTGTGAACGCTGTTTAATGTATTTATTCTGTACTGTTTTGAGTCAGGTGAATAGCTCGCTAGTCCGCATGTGTTATCGAGAACGGTGTTCAAGACAACCGAATCTCGTGACGGGTTTTTTGGCGGGACTAGTGTGTGATTTGGGGAGTTGTGTTTTGGGCGTGGACCGTGTAGGTCGAGTCCCAGTGTTTTGTGGAAATTATATACTATGATTCGTGTTTTGCTGTCGAATGTGTGTCATTTATGTCATCATATTATGTTTAACTGCAGTATGAAGATTTGTGAAGCTGTTAAGCTATTATAAGTCCAGGATTAGGACAGGCCATATTATGTTTAACTGCAGTATGAAGATTTGTGAAGCTGTTAAGCTATTATAAGTCCAGGATTAGGACAGGCCATATTATATATTAACTGCAGTGTGGAGATGTATGAAGCTATTAAGCTATTATTAGTCCAGGATTAGGACAGGCCATATTATGTTTAACTGCAGTATGAAGATTTGTGAAGCTATTAAGCTATTATCAGTCCAGGATTCGGACAGGCCATATTATATATTAACTGCAGTGTGGAGATGTATGAAGCTATTAAGCTATTATAAGTCCAGGATTAGGACAGGCCGTATTAGGTATCAATGCAGTATTATATTATATTGACTAGTGTATTGCTAGCGAATGCGAGTACATTTATGGCCAGTAATAACATTCATACTGAAACCACGCGGTTACATTTATGGTGGCCAATGTGGGGACTTCGCGTCTGATTTATTTTTTTTATGTGAAGATAGTAAATATTTTTGTATTCTATATTAGTACATGACATGTTGTTGTTTTGAAATAACATATAATTTTGTTGGAATGATTATTTCTATGCATCATTTGATTGCCATAATTTTTTATTGTTATTTATATGTCTGTATTTTGATGATGTATTAATACATTTTTATGCTATTTATATATTATTGTGTAGATAATGTGTAGTATGTAATTATTATCCTTTATACTACTCTGTTCAACTTAGAATTTTTGCAACTGTGTTGTTTAGGATAGTTTTGTACATGATGAGATCGCACAAACTCATTTATTGTGTTGATGTAGTGGTTACTTTTAGATAGTCCTGAGTGTTCGTTATTCACTTAATTTATATTTTTCTCATGTTTTGATGTCATGATTAATTAATATATAGAACATACAGAGAAGATGTGTATTATCTGGTATGTTGTGAAATGTAATTTTGAAAATAGCTTGCATGTATCATACATGATCTTGTATTTGGATTTGTTAACTTTTTGTGAAACTTCGATTTTTCCAAAACTTGATTTCTTGCCAGTCAGGTATGCAGATTATTTTCCTAGCAGATTATTTAAAAAAAAAAAACTTATTTTTTGTAGATATTTTTATAGAACCTTTTTTTTATATTTCATATTAGCAACAAAGTGTAGATTTATTTATAATGTATATCTTATCGATTTGAGTAAGAGATAGAGTTATAGCTAAATAGCATTTTACTGAGCTGAACGTAATTGTCAGCAGAAAGAACTTAAAGGATAAATTAAATTTACATGTGTTGATATAAAGGTTTCTTCGAGATAGGATTTTTGTTTTATATTTCACTCATTTTGTTAAGATATTGATTTCATTATTAGGTTTTAGTGGTCTTGAATTACTTAAAAATTAAATACTGTTTTTATGTAACTTATCGTAAAAAAATATGTTTGTACGGTACTGTTGAAGAAAATGATTTTTTTTTTTTTTGGCATTGTAATTTTTTGTTGGGTGTGCCCAGCATTTGACTTCGTGATATCATTGATATGTAGTTTGATTAGTTCTTGTAAAAAGTTGTTTTTTATTATGATGTATTTTTTATTTTTAGCGCTTGATTGTGCGTTGGTCGTATTAGTTATAGTAATGCTATTACTTGTTTGTTCGATGCCTATAATTTATTTATGTTAGTTTTGTATAACTCTTATAACTTAGTTAAATTACTTATTAGGTTTTGTTTAGTTATAAATTATTTTTGGTGGTATTAGTATAGATATACTTTGATATTTTGTGTTGTGCCTTTCGATCATGTTTATATATTTATTTTTGAATAGGTTATCTGATCAAAACAGTTATTAGTATATACTGTTATTGACTTTCTTTGCGTTCGTGCCTTTGCTTTCTATCTGTCTTTGGTAACTATTCTTCATTTCATTCCTTCTTTTCTGTTGTCTTTTCGGTATGGATTTCATATCTTGTTTATACTTTCGTACCTCATCTTCGTTTTACTTGATTCTATTTGTATACTTTGTCTTCTTTCAACACTTATACCTCTATTCTTTGTATTGTTGGAGTGGTTATATGACTTGATATAACATATCTACTTATGATAGTTGTATTTATTTTACATGTAATTGTCCAACTTAATTATGAGTATATGGTATTGTTGAGTTCTTAATTTTTTTTTTTTTTACAGATCATTCTTCTTTTGATTGATCTTGTGTTTTCTCTTTCGATTGGTTGTTTTCGGTTTGGTTTGTACTAAATATACGTAACTTAATTTTGGAACTGAAACTGATCATATTTGTATATTTAGCTAATTACTTTTTATACTTAGCTGATTATGCTGTATGCTTTAATTGCTACTTTACACTTTAATGCTGATATTTGTTTTAGATATAATTTGATTTAAAATAAGATATTTTTGTAGGCATACGTTAGAGCTTAATTGTCTTCTAAATTTTTCGTTTTTGGGAGTTAATTTTTTCAAAAAAAATGATAGAATCATTTTTTTTCCCGGAGCGGGTGGTAACTGTTGCAGGTGGAACTTATGGAAGGGGAAGTAATCTTTAGAATGTTTTGAACATATTAAATTTCGAGTTGGAACGCTTGATTAAGCGGATACTTGTTTGACTTTAGGATAGAATTATCTTTTCCTATTTTCGGGTGACAGAGTACAGATAAGCGTGTGAACGCTGTTTAATGTATTTATTCTGTACTGTTTTGAGTCAGGTGAATAGCTCGCTAGTCCGCATGTGTTATCGAGAACGGTGTTCAAGACAACCGAATCTCGTGACGGGTTTTTTGGCGGGACTAGTGTGTGATTTGGGGAGTTGTGTTTTGGGCGTGGACCGTGTAGGTCGAGTCCCAGTGTTTTGTGGAAATTATATACTATGATTCGTGTTTTGCTGTCGAATGTGTGTCATTTATGTCATCATATTATGTTTAACTGCAGTATGAAGATTTGTGAAGCTGTTAAGCTATTATAAGTCCAGGATTAGGACAGGCCATATTATGTTTAACTGCAGTATGAAGATTTGTGAAGCTGTTAAGCTATTATAAGTCCAGGATTAGGACAGGCCATATTATATATTAACTGCAGTGTGGAGATGTATGAAGCTATTAAGCTATTATTAGTCCAGGATTAGGACAGGCCATATTATGTTTAACTGCAGTATGAAGATTTGTGAAGCTATTAAGCTATTATCAGTCCAGGATTAGGACAGGCCATATTATATATTAACTGCAGTGTGGAGATGTATGAAGCTATTAAGCTATTATAAGTCCAGGATTAGGGCAGGCCGTATTAGGTATCAATGCAGTATTATATTATATTGACTAGTGTATTGCTAGCGAATGCGAGTACATTTATGGCCAGTAATAACATTCATACTGAAACCACGCGGTTACAACGTGTCTCTTCATTCTCACTTCTTCTCCCCTTTCTCTCGTTCTTCACAACAATACATAAAATACCACTATCCCACGTGGCCTCTTCATCCCCCCTCCTTCTACTAAAATCTGCCAGGTAAAACAAACAATAGCCCAGACCCGTCTGACATGTTACATGGCCGTTACGCATGGCCGATCACGTGTTCAAACTTGACAAAATTAGGGAAATCCTTTTACCCATTAACACAGGAGTTTCCCCGGCTTACTCTTATTAAATTAAATCTCGCTATAGGAATAGTTTCCTCCCCTAAGCAGTATAATTCATTTACAACGTAAATCTGAACCCTCTGACAATATTTCTCACATTTTTAAGGCTCAGAAAAATTAACGAACACACCAGGGATTTCCCCATAAATTTACATTAGAAAATATACAGGAATAAATGGTGGTTTTACATAACATCCTACAAAGATGGTGTAAAGGGCAATTTTTACTATCTTGCAATATAATACATTTATATACTTATTATGTTCGCAAATATTTTGTAATCAAAGTATTTCCTTTTTAAGTGCTTAAGGAGAAGTCATTTTTGAGTTACTTCCCTTGAAAGTAGTTCCGTCATCTTCGATCGGACTCCGCGGACGAGTCTAGGCCTACTGCGATTTATTCTTTGGCTGGGTAGGAATAGATTGTTCTTGCTTCAGTATATCTATGGCCTGAATTTATACGTAGTGTTTGTATGAGTAGGACGAGTCTGTCTTATATATGGATATCTTTACATTTCTAAGTCGAACTATGTTGGTTGTCGCTAGAAAAGGTCAAAGGCTACGCAGCGGAAGTATCGCTAGCAAGGGGTGTGATTCATGGCCGTCATCCTGTCTGGATGTCGAATTTTGTTGTAGCAGGCCTATCGCCGAAAAAGTGATCTATAAGTCAATGGGGAAAAGTGATAGTCATTTAGACATGTTGTATGTACTTTACCCCAGTGTTTATTCTCTTTTGCCAAGGAATGGCAAAGTTATATTTCGCATAGAAAGGTAAAACCACAATTTATTATGAACTTGGGCTTCGCCATCGTTGTCGATAAACAGATGCACAGTGGTACTTTTGAAAAGAATATTTATTCAAAGGAAGACGACATTCCTATGTATCAACACTAGATTGTATGATATTATTCAATCACCTCTATGAGAGAAGCTATGAAGAAATGAGGACATTTAACGAATGACCAATTTTGGTCTGGGTCCTATAGTGAGTGAAACTCACGAGAGAAGAACAGCCATGTTGAAATTCATATACTTTGTATTTATCGAGTGAGAAAAAGGGATGCCTGTACTATCGCTCGATGAACCAAGAGATCACTGCTACATGTGAGAACCCATGTCTGGGATTCCTATATCTTTATGGAAAATATATATATTGAACTTTACGTGAAGGGATATTCACTAGACGAGGTTAGGTCTAGGAGCCTTCCTATATATTGGTTATGGTCTGACGTGCCCAGTCAGTAAAGCCAGATGATTTACATGATGGAACTCTGAATGCTTATTTACGAATGCTCCATTATGATATTTGCCAAGCATGAATGCTAACTTAAGATGATATTCCTGTGATCAACATTATGCTGTCTATGTCGACATTTGTTCCTGTAACCATACACGTACTGTCCAAGTGTGCGTCCCATTAAATGTTATAAAAAGACCACCGTAGTTCCAGTACTTCTTGAATTCGAACAGTGTGAGTATGAGTGATGTACTACCAACCTGTCAACTCTATCGAATCATGCTACCATTCGCGTTCTGACATTCACATACACACTCATTGTTTACACTCACATTCTTGTCGGAGCCTCATCACGTTCCAGGACAAGATGACCTGTATGACCAAAACTGTGCTGGGTTTAATGAGTTGACAATCGTTACACTTTACTACACCAGTCCCAACATCTACATTTATCAACTGGTGGACATTCACGTCATTTAACAAATAAAGCGTGATTCAACAACTAGTAGCCAGTATGAGTTAACAACTAAACAGAATTTAACAACTGGTGTGCCAGCTTCCTGGGTCAACCTGCACAGTGACCATATTGAGAAGTAAACTACTGAGACCAGACGTTCCTTGGGGTCTGTTACGACACACAAATACATCAGCAGTACAACTCTACAGTGATGTCAGCGTGACCTGTCCTGTCGACAGTATGCGGTAACTAGGTCAGCGTTTGTTGACATTTGGTTCGTTGGACATTTGCCATACAACTGACAGTGTTACACAGCAAGCTTGGTTGAAACATAGAACATTACACATCAGGACTGGAGAATATTTGACAGTGTTTGCGAAAGGAAATGTTATTGAACTGAGAAGTCCTACATCGATTGTTATCATTCACATCAACGATGGAGCTTCTATTTCTGTGTTGAATTTAAAATAATTAGACCAGAAGTATTTGTTTAATAAAGTACCACAGTACTGTACTATTAGGCAGTGTAACTGAGCCTTCTTTACAACACATTCTTTCTGCAACACTCTATTTACATCATATTGCCATACTATTTATGCAATTATGTATTTATGTTTAAATATTTATATGTGATATTTGTTTGTATCCAGCGGGTTGTTGTTTTGGTTGGGCGGTGTCACACAACAGAGTATCCCACGTAATAGAGGGTCTGATGTGTGCGTTTCTATAGGTGCAATTTTCTTGATTGAAAATTTGCTGCGACAGCTGTTGCTATTAGTGTTAGCTGTGAAGACTGTACTCATTGTTGTTTTTGTAATATTCCTCTGTTCTTTAGTTTGTTTTGATTTGTTTGTAATTTGTTGGTCTACCCTATTCTATCTTTCAGTTCTATTCTCAATTTATATTTATATACTGTGGCGTTATTTGTATTTGTTATCCTCTTGCGGTTTATCTTTTATTGTTTTCCCATTTCATTTATTTCATTTCCGCAAATGTTTTCATGTTCTCCTGTATAACTGTTTTGTTTTGTGCCTGATCGACATACACTATTTAAAATATAGTTGATCATATAAATTGATGTACAAGAATCAACTGATAGTTAATTGCTATTACTAAAGGTACACAGTTGATGATATAAAACACTATTTCTGGTGCATTGCACTTATATTATAGAGTGAACCAGCAACTTATAGCTGTTATTATATAAGGATTTATACAAGACCTTTGTAAGGCTTGTTTCCCACAGTGATTGGGATAGTTAAGTACTATTTTCCACAGGTTAAAAAGTTATCATACAAGGTCTTTGATTAAGACTAAGAAAGTGAATTTATTTACTTTTGCAAATTACTGATCTTATTAGACAAGATGTCTACATTAGATTATTTTATCACACAAGGCAAGGCTCTTGATAAGACTGGTCAGCAATTAGAAGAATGGGCAGTTGCTCAATATGACAAAGCATTAGCTGCTGAAGAAAGAAAAGCATTGATTGAGGAGAAAAGATTAGAAGCTGAGGAAAAAAAAAATTACAAAGAGAGTATGAACAAAAGAAATTGCAGATACAGACTGATGAAAAAAGATTCCAGATGGAAATGGAAAAAGAGAAAAGAAAAGATGAAGCTGCTGCAGAAGAGAAAAAATTACAAGCTGCTGCAGAAGAGAAAAAATTACAAGCTGCTGCAGAAGAGAAAAAATTACAAGCTGCTGCAGAAGAAAAAGATTACAAAGAGAAGCTGAAGCAGAAGAGAAAAAATTACAAGCTGCTGCAGAAGAAAAAAGATTACAAAGAGAAGCTGAAGCAGAAGAGAAAAAAGCAATAAGAGAGCATGAACACAAAAAAGAACTTTTAGCATTTGAGTTAGAAAAGTTAAAGTTAACAAACATAAGTGATGGTAATCAAGCATCTGGTGGTAATGGTAAACCCTTTACTTACAAGGTCAAGGTACCAGCGTTCAACCCTTCCAGTGATGACATAACATTCTGGCTAAATAGATTTGAACGCTCGTGTCGAGCACATAATGTAGATAAATCACAATATGCTAACCAGTTATCAGAAAATCTGAAAGGTGATTCTCTGACTAGTTTAAGTTTGGTTGAAGAGGCTGACAAAGATAACTATGATGTTATTAGGGCAGCCTTATTAAAGAAATATCAGTTGTCTGAAGAGGGTTATCGGAAGTTGTTTAAGACAATGGTGCCTGAGGCAGGTGTAGAATTCTCAGAATTCATTGCAAGGACACGTCTTACATTTGATCGTTGGATTGAGCTATCCAAAACAGAAAAGACTTATGAAGCCCTTATGGACTTGATACTCAGAGACAAGATTATGTCAAGTATAAATAAACCTTTCCTCGAATTCTTACATGAGCGTAAACCTAAGTCTCTAAAAGAAATGGAACAGTATTGTACCCAATACGTCACTGCACATCCGGACGTAGCTATTAGCAACAGTAAGGTTAAAGAAGGTATGCCAGTTGCTTCTGCAACACCATACAACCCTAATCACTCTCACAAATTCCAAGGACCTCAAAATAGGTTTAATAAAAAAGGTAACTATTACAGTTATCAGAACCAAGGTAACCAATCATTTCAGGGTTCTTCTTCGAATACCTGGAGAAGAGCTGACAGCCCTCGATTCAGGGGTGGTCATAATTACAGGAACTTTCGCAAAGGAAGTCATTCTAGAAACTAT